>JALNQF010000129.1:0-122499 GCA_028456385.1 Ophiosphaerella korrae | reverse complement strand
GGGGGGGGGGGGGGGGGGGGGGGGGGGGGGGGGGGGGGGGGGGGGGGGGGGGGGGGGGGGGGGGGGGGGGGGGGCGTTCAGGATGGAACGAGGTGATCAATTTCCTCCTGAACGTGGGTGAGGAACTTGCAGTTGATGCCTTGTTTCTGTGCCTGTTTTTCCTGCCACTTATACCTCCTCTGTATCTATACCCTTCATCCTTCATGTTGTACCGTTCTGTGCTTGCCCCTCGTAGTGTTGCTTCAGGTAGATATACAGTTATACTTACTTTGACGTTGCACTCTCTCACCAAGTTTAACAAAGCGTTTAGTACATCTGGCCTTTTGCCAGTTAGATACTGCCCACCCAGATACCGTGGCTTTGCAACCAGGATCCTCAGACACTGCACATTAGGTAGTGTTGCAAGGGAAGTACATGCATCCTGCCACGCCTCGACCTGCAACAAGCTTCGCGCCTCGACTACATCCCTAATGTCCTCTTTGCGACTGAAAGTAGCATAGATTTCGACCCGCCGAATCGCCTCCGCCCCCAGTCTCGCAGTGGGACGCAGCTTTTCATGACGGACACGGTTCGCCGGTCCCAGAATTCAAAAGTGTTGCTCGAGTACAGCACCATTATAGCCTCATGGTATATTTGGCACTAGGTGAGCGGTACATTACACATGTTGTTGTTGGCCAGTCGCTTGGTGGTAGGTAGAGAGAGCCGTACGAGTACATCCAGGAAGCACACAGGCTTGGCCGCTCCGCATGGAACTGGTTCTAGTACTCGTCATTCATGATTGTATGACCAGGACGTCGGTATTTGTTGATGATGATGTGGATTTTCTGGTTGCCGGTGGCGTGCTTCTATATTAAGAAACGGACTTCAGAAGGCGGCATGGAATGCAGGAGGCTTTGACCTTGGTCCTGCATGGTTTGTTGCTTGCGCGTTTTCATGTCGTGCTGGAGGCGCATCTCGGGTGAGGTTCAGCTGCTCGGCTTATGAGGCGTGTTATTATGTTCTTACTCACCCTTGTAGTGTAGTCTCGCCTGACGGGCTAACTAGCGAGTATTCGGACATGCTACTTGTACCGAACTTCATTATGAGTTACTTCAGAACGTACTGCGGAGAGTAGGAAACACTAGCTATAAGAGCCTAAATCTATTCGACCATCGTCCTGCATCAAGGAGGCTCTGCATTCCGCACCTACGCCTGTTCGCCTGTTCGCCTGTTCGCCTGCTGAAGGAATGGATGACCGCCCAGCTCCACCTGAAACATATGCACCCTACCACGGCTTCCTCCTTAACGTCATCCTAAAGTTGCGTAAGACCTGTTGTAGCCGCGCCACGTGAGTCAGTCACCAGGACTGCAAAGCTGATGCTGAATCGACACGCCGAGCCCCAACCTTGTTTGTCGGCAATTGCATTTTTCGTCAAAGTCTCAACTGCCGATGCCCGATTCTCGACATCGCGTCGCACACGGGCCCGTGTTGGGTACTTATTGACATTCAAGCATTCGGCAGTTCATCACGACCCAACAAGCCAGACGACATTATTTGCGGCGATTGAGGAGTTTGCGCGAGAATGAGATGGATTCTGAGCAAATGTCGTGCGGGCAGCGTGCAAGTAGGCCAATAACAATGCGTCGCGCATAGTATATATACATTGGCAAACCGAAGCCTGAGTCGGAAGCAGGAGACTAGACACATGATAATGAATTGGCGATATCTACAATGCCCACCAAAACAATAAACAGCTCTTACCCCGCGCGGATTGCGACGGAGCGCCATCCCCGCGATCGTCCCAAGCGCACTTCAAGCCACCGACCCCATCCGCCAACTTCCTGCCCTCAAAACACAACTGCCGACAACGCATAATTGCGCTCCACGCAAACCACCACGATGCCGACGCCACGACTACACAAAACGGGCTGGAACCACTTGGTGGCCCCATGTCATCTGCCTCAATATATGATGGGCACAACTACCTCGAGCAAAACAACCAACCCCCTCCCATCCTCTTCCAATCATCTTTTCCCTCGATCCCGGATCCCGGATCCCGGATTCTCCCTAAATTTCCTCATCTGATTTAATTGTTTCTAGCCAAAAAAAAAAAAAGTAAAAAAAAGATGCTCGCTACCGAGATCTTGCCGTTTGTGGCCAGGTACTGGTTCCTTGTTACTGCCTCGTTGCTGCTTGCGTTTCTCCTCAACAACAAGTTCCAGAAGGGACTGAACAAGTATCCGGGCCATTGGGCCGCGGGCTATAGCAACTGGTGGCGGCTGTGGGATGTCAAGGGAAGAAACCATCACTGGACGACGATACGGTTGCATAGGAAGTTTGGGGATGTGGTAAGGTTGGGCCCGAATGTCTTGTCGTTTGCGGATCCGCGCGCCATCAAGGCGATTTATGGGCTGAATAAGGGCGTGTACAAGGTATGTTGTGAGTGAAGCACGTGTGTTGGCGGCGACTGATATCATGGGCAGTCCGAGTTTTATCCTGTTCAAGGGGCGGTGTCAAAGGGGCAGGCGTTGCTTTCGCTGTTTTCGACCACGGACGAGGATTTTCATGCAAAGTATCGCAGATGCGTTAATAATGCTTTTGCGATGAGCTCGCTGGTCAATTACGAGCCGCTTGTGAGCTCCACGCTTACGTACTGGCTGGATAAGACCGAGGAGGTGTTTGCGAATACGGGACAGAGTTGCAATTTCAATCAGTGGTTGCAATTCTTCGCTTTCGACGTTATTGGGGAGTTGACGTGGAGTAAGAGACTAGGATTCGTAGAGGGAAACAAGGATGTCGACAACATTATTGCGTTTTTGGGCAAGTTTTTCGACTATGTCGCTCCGGTATGATGACTCACTAACCAACTGTATTTCAACAATACTGATGTATTCAGGTTGGCCAAATGCCGATCCTCGACCGCCTCCTCTGGAAAAACCCCATCAGCCTCTTCGCCCAACGCATCGGTCTCGACAAGCGCGTCCACCCCGTCACTCTCTTCGCACTCAACCGCTCCAGCGAACGCGCTGCCCAAGTCGAAAAAGTCAAGCGCTTCGGCCTCTCGGATGACGAAAAGGCCAACCCCAGAGGCATTGATCTCCTCTCCAAGTTCGCCCAGGCCAGCCACGACCACCCCTTCATGACCGACGACCGCATCCTCTCAACCTGCACATCCATGGTCTTCGCCGGCTCCGAAACAACCGCCATCTCCCTCTCTGCCGTCTTCTACTTCCTCCTCAAGCACCCGCACGCCTACACAAAGCTCATGGCCGAGCTCGACGAAGCCGTCGCATCCGGCGCCATCGCAGACCGCCCCGACCGCACCGTCTCATGGCCCGAAGCCCAAAAACTGCCCTACCTCGACGCCGTCGTCCAAGAATCCTTCCGCCTCCACCCCGCACCGGGCCTCATCCTCGAGCGCGTCGTGCCCCCACAGGGCATGCACATTCTCTCCGAATTCGTCCCCGGCGGCACCATCGTTGGATGCAATGCATGGGTCGTGCACCGCCGCCCCGAAATCTTCGGCCTCGACGTCGACGCTTTTCGCCCCGAGCGCTGGCTCGACGCGTCCCCCGCCAAGCTCAAGGAAATGAAGGGCACGATGCTCCAGTTTGGTGCCGGCGCGCGCACCTGTATTGGCAAGAATATTAGCCTCCTCGAGATATACAAGCTTGTGCCTAGCTTTTTGCGGCGCTTTGAGGTCCGGCTTGAGGATGGGGCAGGCGAGTGGGTTACGCATAATGCGTGGTTTGTTGGGCAGAGGGAGTTTAGGACGAGGTTTAGGATGAGGGCGTGAAGGTGGAGGGGGGGGGGGGTTTTGATTTGTTGTTTTTGTTTTTTAGCGTGCGGGTTTTGTTTGGGAATTTAATGAATACTTTTGGACTCTTTATTGCTGGTTTGTGCTTTGGGGCTTGTTGTTGAGGAAGTGGGGTTGGGACGGGGCTTGGATACGTGTTGTTGTGAGGCCGCCAGGTGGATTGTCGGTTTTTGATCGGAATGGATTGGGGTCTTGAGGTTGGAGAAGGGACTGGAAAAGTGAATTTGTATGCAGTGATTAGACGTTCGGAATGGTGATTGCATCTTCAAATTAGGATTCAGCAGTGGATATCAAGTGATGTGAACTTGACTCAATTTGAGGGAAAGATTGGTAGCTCTAGTAACGCCGTATCTGAACTCAAATAAAGCTCAATATTTTATTGCTTGAACTCTTAAATTAAAATAACAAAACAAGTAGCACAAGTAATAATCTGAGGCTGGAAACGCGGCGAGGTTTTCCAACCAGAACACACAGCAGGAAATAAGTTCCTGTCTAGCTAAATGAGTTACTCTTCGATTGCGATAAGTT
The DNA here is from genome assembly GCA_028456385.1 of Ophiosphaerella korrae. NCBI lineage: Eukaryota > Fungi > Ascomycota > Dothideomycetes > Pleosporales > Phaeosphaeriaceae > Ophiosphaerella > Ophiosphaerella korrae. The sequence continues at coordinate 118,174 of JALNQF010000129.1, read as the reverse complement.
GCAAATAAGAAGGATACGTTGTTCCAAGGTCCAATTCCGATGTAAAACCTCATCGACTAGCTTCTCAAATTTAACCTTGCACGACAAAAACAAAGGAAGAAGATAAAAACACAGGTGAATAAACTAACCATGAATTCCCAACCACTTTCAATGCTTTACTAGATAAAATTTCGACAACGACTAGATCTCAGCGAGGTAATCGCACCGTGCCAGAAGACAGGCTAGACGCCTCTACAGCACGGGCTCCAAGGGAACCATATGAAATACTTGCCACTCCCTTCCCACAGGTTCAAGCGCGTGTGAAACGTGCCGGCCGCGGCGCGAAATCCTAACCAACGCGTCGCCGGGGCCCAATGTAAAAAAAAAAAAAAAAAAAAAAGGTTCTAGTCAGGCCTGATCAACGCCGCATGTGCTCAACCCCAAAATCTTGTTCCACTAACGGGGCGAACAACGGTATAAACCGGGCGGTGAGGCGCGGCAACAAGCGATTGCCGTGTCCAAATACTTTGGGATTGGCGGGCGTAAGGGAGTCGGTATTGGTGGTTTTTCGCGCGGCGGATAGGGCGGGATCGTCCTGGTTTTCGTAATGCGGTATCTACCTACTTGCTCTCTGGTGATGCTTGTTCCACGGCGTAGGTTTCGTAATGGCCGTGTTTGTGCTTTGGCCTCGGCGTGTTGTGTTCGCCTAGTTACGCGGCTTGAGCTGCTCGACTAGCAAATGGCTGTCTCTTGGTGAACTGAAGATGTGGGAAAGGGACTTTTGAAGTGCCCAATGTGCCACTTTTTCGGTCGGCCGAAACCTCGCGAGGCTGTGGCGTTGGCTTGCTCACTGGGTGATGATAAGTGTTGGTAACGAGGTGATGTTAACGCAAGACAGAATCGATCCTTTCTCATACAATGTCTCCGGTTATGATTTTGGTCCCGACTAGTCAAAAGATGCTTTGCCTCCCTACCCACCGCTAACAGACGAAAACGGAAAACAAATTGACGCCCAGAATGTTCGGGGCACGCGGCTCTTTGGCTACACAGGCTGCGGTAGCAACGAAAAAAGTATCATTGATAAAACATTCGACGATTTCTATAAATTGACCCATCTTGATGGCCTGCGGAAGAATTTTGCGTGGGATGAACAGTCTGCTAAAGATATGTGGGATGCATCAAGTAAAATTCCTAATGAGAGGCGAGAGGAAATATGACGTACGTTATACAATAGATGCTAAAAGCAGCTCAGGAATTTATGATACTGCAAGTTCCATGTGGTCGTCCGCTTGGCAAAAGTCACCATGGAGTCCTCCCTGACCAGGCCGTGATCTCTGGATTGAAGTGACGTGCAGCGGAGGAGATGGGAAAGGCGATCCCTCTAATAAGTCTGGGGATCGGAAACCAGATCCACCCGAATGCCCACAGCCGCCAGAAGACGGTCAGCCTGACCCTGGGCACCGGAGCGATATGGAAGCTTATCCTACCCCTGATGGACATTACAGCAAGATTACCTTTTGCAACAGGTTCTTCAATAATCTGTGGTATCCAGGAGATGCGACTCAGAGGGCAAAGGCACCAAGTCTTCAAGACAACCTAGAAGAGTGGAACAATAGGGCAAGATGCTTCTTGCATGAAGTAACTCATCTGTACTATTTTATGAATGCACCTGCCAAGAGCCCCTTCATTGAAGACGCAGAAATCTACTACAAGGAAAGCAGATGCAATGTACACACAGGCGCATACGGACCATACAGTATTAAAGTCCTACGAAACTATCGAGGAGATGCCTGGTATCCTGGGCAGAATGCCGATACCTTGCATGGTACGCGATGGCGTTGTGGGCAAAGAAAGAGATAGGCCATTATCCTCCAGATCCCAAGGCAAGCTCCAAAAAGCCACTGCGTGCGCCCCGTAGAGGCGATGAGTCTCCTTTCGCCATGGCTGATCATCATCCTGAAGATTCTTCAGACGTAGTTGGCGAAGAATTCAGCCACAAGCCCATTAAAGATTTCACTACCCAAGGATGCCCTGGCATAGAGAAAGCGGCCAGCGACAACAAACCAATACCAATACTCGACGTCAGTTGCATTGGTAGCGACAGCGTCATTCCAAGCAAAGTTTTCACCTCTCCGAGTAATCAGATCTACCGTGTTTTCTGTCTCGGGGCCCGAAACAATCGTAATCAACTCCACTGGATGGCCGACGCATTTGGTAATCTGAAAGAAAAAAAATTCCAACCAGAATGAACGGGAAGCATGCATCCACAGTACTTGAGAAGAGAGATGAAGATCCAGCGCAATTCACAAATTGGGAATTCCAACTCGATTGGTCACCCAAAGCCCCATATGACCCTGATGACTGTTGTCTTGACTGCCCGACGGTATTCGAGGCGCTTGCTGCAACACTAGAATGTTCAAAAAAGGGTGATTCGAAGAATCTCGTGTCTGCTTCTGGGCAGATTGATGTTGGGTGTGGCACGTTTGGGTATACCGTTAGAGGGATTGCTATTTCCTAAAGTCACTGCCGCATGACTTCTTTCGAAGAGTCGAGATTAGTTTTCGGGGCGCTAACGGGTCTTTATCTGAGAGCTTCGCACACGCAGTATAAGATTTTGCTTTATGCTTTCAGGTTAGAACAGTTTAGGATGCGCATCTAGCATGTTCCTATTCCTATTGTATCATTGACTCGACATTTCGAAAGCCTGTTTATCGGCTCTTATGTAGTATTTTCCACGTCTATTGACCATGCAAAGCGGTATTTATCCATTTATATCGACTCAAATTCTGTTAAAACTGATATCGTAGTGCGTTGAGATAATGCATAGAATCTCCAGCAATGAATAGAATTATGAAGCGCTCGACCGTCTTTTGAAATCCCTCCACTTCACCAACTACCTTAGAATCCCAGCAATCGATAAACGCATTGCCCTGATAATCTGCTACATTAGCCCATAGTTTGCCTTGGAACTTATTCTTCAGCAACTCCGCCTTCTTACCTATATTCGTGTATAGCAATAGCCTCTCAATGTCTGTTGGAACTATCTCAGCACGAATACCAACACCCCACACGTTCGTGTCCCACTCAGAAACCACTAGCCCACCTGTGCTAGGCCAAGCTATACTGACCCAATATCTCTCCCGTAATGTGGGTTCTGGCTCGTCGCTCTCATCCCAAGGCATGAATATCTGTCTCTTCAGAGGTCAGAAGTATACACCTTCTCACAGAGTCCCACCACTTCGCGCCCAGTAGCAAAAGCTTTTAGCAGAATAGATCCTCCTCTTCGGGAGTCTTGTGGCAGTGCATAGGCGGGTCTATTTTGTCAAGCTGGAGGAAATCAAAATCAGCGGGTGAAGCAGCTTCGAACACGATAGCACCACCGCGAGATGGCTAGCTGTAGATTGTAATAGTTAAATTGAAGCTTAACCGCTTTGTCACGTCTTTACATCCGTCGTACAACACATTTAGCCCACAGATGTAGACAGGACGAGGCATTGAACTTGTGGAAGCGTTCTCACAGTTCAAGGCACTTTGAGCTGGTGTGCCCCAGAAGTAAGTAACAACTTTATTCATATTACCTAATGAGCTGAGTACCATGAAATTGATTAAAATCAGTTCGCACGGTTTCGGAGAAGAACTTTTAGACAACCAGAGTTGTTGCGTATTACCTCTATGAACTTCTTGTTTTATCCGAGCTCTGTTCTGAGGCTTGCCTACTTTCGACGTTACAACTCCTGATACTGTAGTGTTTTCAAAGAGTGAATAATCACTTGTTTTGATAGGCTAAGATGGATACATCCGTGTTGAAAACCCCTGTCAGGAAAGCGATTGGAAGAAACTAAAGGAAATACCGCGTTCTGCACTCACTGTCCTTCTACATCCTATCAGGCGTCAGTGAGAATGGTCATAATTTGCTTGGGAATATTCATTCCATGCGCGGTTGAAAGGAGGTAGTCCAGGCACAAATAAAGTAGGAGCTTGGGAGGAATACAGGCCAGAAAATAGTATAGACACCTAGGCATAGGTACTTATCCTGCGAAGCCAGCCCTCCCGCTAGGTCGATCAATTTATTCACAATATCGATTTCTTCACTCGGAATTTAAGACTCAGATACAGTATTCGCAGTCCTCTGCCCGTTCACTTGCTAATCATTTTAGAAAAATTAATTCAGCCTTGTCTTACTACTACTGGGGCGGTACAGACAGCAGTGCCTCGAGCTGTTGGCTCTGCAGCCTGGCGTTGCACATTCATCTTCCAAATTAGCGTTGCAAAACTGCGATACGGCCAGACTAATGAAACATCCCCAGATACACTACTTCTGTACTGCGGAAGTCAAATTGAATTCAGCCTTGTCGCAACTGCGACCCCACCAGGATCTGCTGATTGTGGCGCTTGCATAGCCCCGACGTCAACCTTAACCCAGCGACCATCCCACCTATATTCCCACTAAACATACTTCACTGTTGAAGCTGCATCAAAGTTATGGCAGAGGCATTTGGCATCGTGTCAGGGAGTTTGACAGTCCTGGAATTGACTACAAAGTTGATTGAACAATGCAAATCACTAATCGAATCGGCTCGCGATGCGCCCAGGGTGGTCTCCGTTGCTGAATTTACGTTCGACCCTTGATACAGCTCTACTACTGAGATTCTTACGCCGAATGAGTACTATATATCCTCTAACCTAAAGAACTGTGCTGATCGTTCTTTTGTTCTTAGGATTTGGGACATATTCTCATCGAGATATCATCACTTAAGGCAGCGCTCGAAAGCTTTGAATTTCTCTTACAAGCGGAATATTCGGGCACTACAAGAACCCTAGCAGCCAACGATGGGGTTATAGAAGGATGTCGAAAAACAGTTGAAGAAATCTCGCAAGAGATGGATAAATTGTCCCTCATAAATTCCTCGCACATCAACAGTAATCCTGGGAAACGACAAAGAATAAAGGGATCTTTGCAATGGTGCTTGAATGAGAGCAAAACCCGAAAGCTACTTGGCGAAACGATGCAACACAAGTCGGCCATCACGCTGGCTCTCCTCGGCTAAATTGCAAGCGATGTCAAAGGAATCAACCGCACTGTGAATAAAGTTCATGATCAACTCAGTGACAGGGAGCGAAGAGAGATGTGTAATTGGATTGAGCAGATTAACCCGACTGCGATCCACAATCGGGCTTGCACAAATCACGAGGAGCATAATTGTCAGTGGCTGGAACGCATTGATCAATAGTGCGACTGGCTCCACCTCCAGCGCAAAATCATTTGGATTCATGGGATACCCGGAGCTGGCAAAACTGTTCTCGCCTCATATGCCATTGGGAAGACACTGCAGAGCAGTCAAGTGGCTTGTTTGTACTACTACTGTTCATTCACCCATGGTCAATCGAAGCAGCGGGACAAGACACTCCCTTTTTTGAGATGGACGGTCAGCCAACTTTGTCAGAAAGCTAACCATATTCCTGCCGAGCTTATTCCCTTCCATCAAGAAAACCGCATACCGACACCCAAACAATTGAAAGAGGCACTCCGAGAGCTTCTTGCAAGATTCGATAATGTGTACATCGTACTCGATGCAGTAGACGAGAGCAGCCCCAGGCATAATATGCTGATATTGATACAGGATATGGTAACCCTTCCAGACTATGCAAAGATTCAGCTGTTAGTTACGAGTAGAAGGTACGCAGACATCGAGGAAGTACTGCGTCCCTTGTCGGATCCCTCTTTGCCAATGTCAAATCATATCGTGGATGAGGATATCCGCACTTGCATTGAGATCACCTTAGGGCAGAATAAACCATTTGTGAAGTGGCCTGAGAATCTTCGAACCGAGATCACTAAATCGTTGGCTCAAGGTGCTCAAGGCATGTAAGTCTCTCGTTGAATCATACTAAGTCTATATCGCTGATCAATAGGTTTCGATGGGCTGTTTGCTAAATCGATCGGCTTCGACGGAAATCCCTACACCAAGCCAGGGAGGCGATCAAGTGTCTTTCGCAAACGCTGGAGGAGACATATGTAATAATATTCCTAGAAATACCTCAAGAAGACTGGAGTATAGCACGCGAAGCTTTGCGATATATTAGCGGTCATGCTCGGCTCAAATTTAGTTTTGACACTCCAGCGAACTGCTTAGATTCCGCCGTGCTAAGCGCAGGAAACAATTCTATGTTAGATACCGGTGAGCTTGCCAATGGATACGAGCTCCTCAAAGCTGTACTAGGCTGCTTGATTGAAGTAAGTACAATTCAACGGCCTGTGTTTGAAATACAAGGTCAATGCCTTTCGGGGGTGGACTCTGTACTGATCCAGGCTTGACTTACGAAGATGATGGCTGTCTCCATGGGGTTTCGCTTGCGCATTACACGATTGAGAAGTTCCTATTCTCGGATCGTATTGCCATGAGTAGGGTCCCCTACTTTGCCATGTCCCAAAGCGGTTGTCCACTACACATGCTGGAACCTGTGTTTTTTCCGATTACAAAAGCCGGATATCCCTTTCTGATCTCTCGGGGGCGCTCTTCTTTCGAAGATTACTGCTACTTTATCGGCCGTCAATGTGTCTTTTTTTTTTTTTTTTTTTTGGCGATATCTCATTCTCGCGAGAATTGACCTTTGGCGGCAGTATCAAAGATTTTTCGAAGAACATAAATCCTCGTGGAATAAACCAGGTTCTCTATTTTCTACCAGTTTTTGAATCGCTCGCCGTTGTTTTACTACGAAGCAACAACAAGCCCCACGGCTGTAATCGCCCAGTTTGTATTAGCAACAATCGAGGACGGTCTATCCAGCCTGACGGAGAAGATTCTTCAAGAAAATTCTGCAGAGGGTATACTATCTGTCTCAACATATGTGAATTTATCGGTATCCGGTCCTCCGAACATCCCTCAACCTGAGTCAGTGTTGGACTTTACTTGATATAGTTGGGAGAGCCAGCCACGATCTTTTCGCAGGTGAATTTATGGAATATAAACTGTTTATCAAAACATTCGAATCACAGATGGACCTGTACAAGCTGCTACTTTTCCTTCTCGGGTCTCACTATCACGAATACACTTGCGACGACGAGATCTGTGTCATAGACGATCTTCTAGATTCGGGTGTCGACGCAAATTGTCAATGGTGTCTCCTCACTCCATTACGGATTGCCGTCAGAAACTGGGATCACGCTGGTGTCGAAACTCTATTGAGACATGATGCAAACCCCAACGCTGTAGGGCAGGTAGGCGGCTATGTTCTAGCACACTTCGACACATCATGGGCACAGTCCTCTCCTCTTCATGTATTACGGAACGCTGGGTATGGGGCCCAGAACATTGGATGCGACTTAAGTTTGAAGGTATGTCAAACAGATCACATGTAATTTCTACTTGTTTTTCAACGCCGGTTTTTCCGCAAAGGGCGGTTATACCCAAAGCCAAGCGGCAGCGACTGCAGAGTTGAACTGGAATTTTGATATTCGCCTTTTTCTAAAACTCCATTTCGCTAATTAGATCTCAGCTCAGCAGGGAAAAAGAATGAGGCAACGGTCGGATATAGAAGCTTTATTGCTACAATACGGCGCCATAGACTTCTGTTGCGGAATACATTCAGGCATCCCTACACAGGATCAACTAATCCTGTAGAGGTCTACCAAGGTTAACGGGGATCCGAAGGGTCCTACCTGTTAGAACATAGCTCTAGTCCACTGCGACCAAAAAGGTTTGAATGATCAACAACGCTGGCTACTGGAATAGAACAGTATATATTGTCCAAAGGCCCTCCGGGCCCTTAGCCTTCGGCTTGCGCGCTCGCGCAGCTCTAGCCTGCAGCCTGAGAATAGCGTTGCTGCGCGTTACAGTGACGTAGTTAACTAAAGACTTGATTCTCTAGTCTGCCTAGCTATCTAAAACAAGTGTAATCTATCTAGTGCTTGATACTAAAACCTTACTTATTTGCGGCCTCGTGGGCTTGAATATAACGTTGAGTAGATGCCCAGCAAGTCTCCAACGGGTGGGTGGCTTGAACGCTAGTCGCAGTATATTAAAGAAGCGCAAAAGAAAGAGCGTGTATTTGGGGAATATACTTACACTGTGCGAAGATCGCCATTGTCAGGACCCGCGAGACACGGTATACGGCACCCTTGCTCTGACTAAGTGGGGCGACGGCACAACATTTATGCTCGATGGGGTAACGATATGGGCCGAAGCAAATGCAGATGGAATCCTACGGCCAGACTACACGAAATCAACTTATGAACTTCAACGACTTGAGTGAACTTGTCAAGGTAGTCACTAACATGCTGAAACTTGGCCTGCAGAGCAAAAATGTAAAGATGGGTATCGATTCTCGGCACCGTCGGTATAATTCAGCGAACCGAATGAGGACGAAAATATAGTTTGCTTCTCGAATTAGTTAGAGCAAGAAAAACTGCAAATCATGGAAGGAGGCGTTCAATTGACCCCGAAAGTAGCTGGAGGATCGAGAAATCAATGACTTCAGAGCATGAATATGTTCGTATTATGGATCAGTTTGGCGATTGTTGTACAATCGCAAGTGCCGCTACGACACTCAACGACTGGCTCATTCCTACGAGACATGGCCCTGGCTTTGTCCTCCCACAAGTCAACACGACAAGTAAATATTTCGCAATCGTCGGAAAAGTGTGGTTCCCTCCAAAATACATACCGAATGATCTCCAGATGACTGCTTTCTTGATATGGCTCGGAGCCGAGGATGGATTGATACACATCGTAATCGGGTCGTCCATCGCTCATTCCAAACCCGTTATGGATCAACCAGGCGAGGATATACTTGATCGTTTGGGCAACGATTTTAGTCTAGAGATATACTCGAGCTGCGCCGAGATACTAGGAGATAGACGTGTTTGGACGGCTAATGAATTCTCGACAAATGCGAAGGCTATCATGTTCGCAATCTTTGCGGACTGGCATCACGCGACAGCAGAACGATCACAATAGTCTTGTAATGTCTGTAACGTTATGTTGGAACTGCCTGTTCATGTTCTTTCGCATGTAAAGTTTAATTCTAGTAGAGAATTAATAACCGCCAGAGATATAAAGGCTACTTTGTTGCAAAACCAACTTCATTTTGTACCTCCACTACAGCTAGTCCATCTTTAAAACTATATCATAGTCCTAGAACCTAGGTTCTCGAACAACTGGAACGCCCCTATCCAAAAAGCTTGCAAGAGATTTCTGCAGTTGTTACATCCTAGACGATTCGAGGGCAGATTCGCGTTGCATTATATGCTAGGACTAATCGAAATAATTTTAAAAATACTTTTTTATCTTCTATTTATATCATATTATTGTGATGGGTTATTTAATTAGGAGTAAAGCACCGGCCGACCTGCCATTCTCAACCTTAGCAATAAATTGAATCATGAACTGGTCCCTTGGAACTGGCGCAAGAGTGGGATACTTTTCAATCACTTTTGGCCGGGTAATATGAGCTGTCCAATACCAATGACTTCCATCCAATGACACAGAAGATTCTTCACCGTTGACGAACGCTCGTAGAGACACGGGCACTTGGGCGGGGCTCGACAAATTCAGAGTTCCGGTAATGGAAACCTTGCGACCTTCCTTGTTGGGAGTGTTCTCGACAGTTGATTCTTGCGACACTATAGTCAGGATTGGCTTGACTGAGAAGTCTTCCGTGGAGCCAGGTGCCGGAACGGAGATTTCATCCGTTGGCAGTGGAGGCGTCAATGGAGGACTGTCGCGCCGTTTCGAGGTTGACTCGTATGCAAAAGCGTACCTCAGAAGATTGTTGTCCTGATAGGCTCTACCGGCAAAAGAAAGCCCGACAGGCATCTTCTCCTTCTCAAGCGTCCCCATAGGGACCGTGATGCAGGGAACGCCGAGATGCTTCAACGATCTGCCGCCGTTGGCATATTTGACACCGTCTCTTAGAGCCAGAAGCATTGAATCGTAATTCTCATCCGAGTCTGCCAAGGCAACGTCTCCGTTAGTAGGAAAGACGATAGCATCATATCCATTCCTATCCATCCAGTCTTCCAAGTCTTTCCTTCGCATTGCTTCCAACGCCTTCAGAGCATCTTCGCATCCGGGGACGTCAGGCAAGCCGCCTTGCCGATTCCGTACCACAGCAAACATGTCTTCATACCGGACTTGGTTCTGCGTTTCCGTATGCTCGGAAGGGTCGTCCATGGGCGCGATATGTGGATGAATTTTCTTAGGGTCAGCGAAAGTGAGAGTAGGTATTTTCTCATCGCTATTAGAACGCAGAAAATCATCCCAGCTTAATGCAATCATATCGCAACGCTCACGAGCCGTCCATTCATTCGAAACGCCAGGCACGTTGACGCTTTGGCCAGGGAAATCCTGTCGAGTGTAGTTCTCGAATAAGGGGAAGTCGGTCTCGAGAACTGTTGCCCCCAATGACTCGAGGTCCTCGCGGGCACGATCCCATAACGCCCGAATGCCGAAAGAGCAAGCGTTTTCGGGCTGGGCGCCTGGAACGCCGATAAAGCATTTCGGCACTGCAATCCTTTTGTTCCTCAAAGCGTTTGGGTCTGCGAGTGAAATATAATCATGGGGTCGCACCTCTTGAGCAGTTGGGAGTTTTACGTATGGCTGCGAGCGCCAGAAATCGGCATTTTCAGCGGCGTCCTCTGCGACAACAACGTTAAGAATATGGAATAAGTCCATCATCGTCCGCGTGTGAGGGACCACAAGGTCGCAGGTGGGGTATAGCGGCCACAGACCCCTGCTGGGAATTAAGCCGCGAGAAGACGTATAGGCAACCAGTGCATTATTTGATGCGGGAGATCGCCCGGAAGTCACCGCTTCCCCAGCAAAGCCAAATGCAGCTAGGTTGGCTGCCGTCGATACTGCGCATCCATATGATGAGCCAGATGCATAAGCTGTGCTGAGATACTTCTGGTTGTAAGGACTTTCCGAACGTCCGTAGAGGCCGCGCTGGCAACCACCGTCAGCCATCGGAGGCATGTTGGTCTTGCCCAACACAACAGCCCCTGCTTTTCGGAGAAGTGCCACAATTGCTGCGTCTGAAGATGCTTCCAGTTCGGCAAAGGCGGGCGAAGCAGCCGCAACAGTTAATCCTTTGACCATAAAGCTGTCCTTTACTGTAAATGGTATACCTTCGAGCGGTCGCGGTGGCATTCCGGAAGCTCGGTAGTCGTCCGATGCTTGGGCTTCCTCAAACACCAGGTGGTTTAAAATTATAATCGAATTTAGACGAGGGCCGCGGCAGTCGTATTTTCCAATGCGATGAAGATAGAGTGACACAAGGTCAACGCTTGTAATTGCTCTGGCATCAAGTAAACGCTTGAGGTCACCTGCGCTGGCCTCAAATAAGCTGATTTTGGTGGTATGGTACATGATGGATAATCTAGCTATCGCGAGGCGACAATGGCTCAGTCAGTTGATGTTGACGACTAGGAATGTGTGAGCAGGTCCCTTCTTGAGGGGAGAATATAGACTGAATCATCTTGCAACTTTGCCTAAACGAGGACATATACTGGATCCATTTAAGGAATTTCGATGCGGATGCGCATCCGTGGGCCAAATATCAACCGCCAACGTATGGGTTGCCGCAGGATTCATGTTTTGTCTTCGGCGATTCTGGGGAAGGTCGTGCCGATAACCAGCCAAAAAAAAAAGGGGTCTAGATGTCTTTTTTAGGAATGTCGACGCGAATTGTCGTCGACGAACCAATGCGAGCAATGCCCATTAACCATGGCATAGGCTAACTGTTAGAAAAACTGCCTTTCACGAGCACACACAAAATAGCCTACATACGGCACAGGGGGTTACTACTATCCGAAGCTCCCTACATATAATTACTGTTCCCCTATGTAGAAGAAACAATGATCATCTCCCAACTCATTCCTGCGCTAGATTTCCCGCAACACTAACATTAAAGTACGATTTGTGGAAGGCATCGGGCCAGCTCTCGTGTAGTAGAAGAAGAGGGTGAAGAAACATCAGAAGGCGACTTGAGTCTCATTGCGAACTTTGCCATCATTCATAAAATCCTTCGATGACTCGCATTTCCTAGACGCATCGAAACTCGTTCAAAATGAAATACACACGCATGCCCATTGAGATCGAGTCGCCAGAGGAGTATGGTTATGACAAAATAAAGTTTAACCTCTCCGAAAGCTCCATCGCCGACCAGTCTCTCGGCTCTCTCAGCCTGACTGTGCCCGACCTAACCCTGCTTTACAACGAGCACAAGGGAAGCTCTGAGCTTCGGGAGCTGATTGCTGCTGATGCCGGATGTAGCGCGGACGACGTTCTCATCACCAGCGGTGCCGCAGGGGCTCTCTTCATCATTTCGACGTCGCGGCTCTCGAAAGAGGATCATATTGTGGTGGTTCGACCAAACTACGCTACCAATCTCGAGACTCCTCGAGCCATCGGCTGCGATATCAGCTTTGTCGACTTGAACTTCGATGCCGGCTTTCAACCAGATTTGTCCTTGGTCGAATCCTCCATCACTCAGAAGACGAAAATCGTCTCTATTACTTGCCCCCATAACCCTACCGGCACTGTGATCTCTCTCGAAGCTCTACACCATCTTGTGTCTGTCACCAGAGAGAAAGGTTGTCTATTGCTTGTGGACGAGACCTACCGGGATGTGCACTATAATCGGCAACTACCGGTTGCCGTTACGCTAGGCGAGCACGTCTTAAGTGTCAGTTCTCTTTCCAAGTCGTTCGGCGTTCCTGGCATTCGCCTTGGCTGGGTCATCAGCCAGAACAAGAAACTCCAAGAGATATTCCTGGCAGCAAAAGAGCAGATCAGCATAAGCGGAAGCGTCATCAATGAATGGATCGCTGCGAATCTCCTATCACGCAGGAAAAAGATTCTTGCTGCGACTAACAAGGAGATGGCCATTAGGCTGGAGATGGTCCGCTCATGGATTGAGAAGGATGATTTGTTGGACTGGATCGAGCCTGTTGGTGGCGTAGTATGTTTTCTGCGCATGAAGAAGGAGCCTGTGGGCGGCATAGCGGCTTTTTACGAGAGACTGTTGAACAAGTATCAGATATATGTTGGTGCTGGCCACTGGTTTGAGATGCCGGATACTTACTTTCGTCTTGGCTTTGGGTGGCCTACAAGAGAGGAGCTAGTTAATGGAATGGAGGCTATTTCGAAGGCAATGAGGGATGAGTCTATCTAAACCAAGAGCAAGGATGGGTTAACGAGAATTTCGTCAGCTCGTAATGTCGAAGTGGACTGTTTATAGAAAGCCAAGGAAAAATGGGGAAACATTTAAAGGGTGAAAAGGTATCGTGGCCGGAAAATCTCTCTCTACAGTGGTATGGGAGATTTTCAAAAAAAGTATTCGGACTTTATCGGTCCAGACTAAAGTTTGTCACCATGTGAATCACCCTTCGTATGAAACAACATTCTAGCGGAACTATAGGCATACAGAATCCTCCCAAACCTAAGACAGCAGCGGCCTGACATTGATTACTCTTCATATCAACAAGACTGAAATGTCTATTCTTGACATAGTCGTTCTACAGTCTTGAGGCTTTTCACGACTAGCCCAACACTCCCGCATGATATTGAGTACTGTCCCGCAGTTCCCAACCCCCCCTGAATCATGCTTTAGATTCAACATGAATTCTTCGAAGAAGTGCTGAGCCTGACCGGTGGCCATGCGCCCAGTCACCCACAATGCCCATACTAAGCCTGTGGGAGGAAAGTCTTTCGGTCGCTGCTGAAGCGCAACGATGCTTCTGTTCACCGCATCTTGGATTTCGGGGAGCGTTGGAATTGCGCCAGAGACGACAGTGTGTAGTAGAACGAGGGCAGCTAAGGCGAAGATGCGTGTGACCCAGTTACATTGTTCATCCGCGACGGTGAATCCCTGGACAGTGATGTTAACTAATAGTTACTCCGCTGAAGGGGAAAAGATCTCAAATCTACCCACCTCTCTCAGATCCAGGTCCGCAAGACCGTGCTCTAAGCGGGCTTCGATTTCCAAGCTCTTCATAGCCAATTCTCGAACGCTCAGGGCACCCTCTTTCTCCTTTGACTGCTTCCACTCATCCAACACAGCCAAGTCCCCAATAGACAACATGACCCAATTACGACAGCCGATCAAGTCTTCCATGTACAAACCCGGGGTATTCAGCCACTGCTGATAAGGGAGATGTGGGGGCTTGCCGGTCGATACGCAGGCAAAGACATCGATCCACAACATCGTTACCATCAAAAATCTAAGACCTTGAAGGGCAATATTATCTTCGGAGCTGGGATGGTCGACGGTGGGACGTGAATGTTGGTTAAAGATGTTTTCGGGAGGTTGCAAGTGGAGTAATGACGTGACGGCTCGTAGATGCGGTTGCCAGTCATGTTCACCACCTCTAAATATCTATAATACCAATAAAGGTGAGCGAAATCCTTGATATGGTAGACTTATCAAGACCAACATGCGTACTTCGAAACTGATTAGCATCATACTACATGCCAGAAATTCTGTCAACTCGTGTATGTTGTTGAGGATCTTGTCCTGCCGTTCGAATGTTAGGAAGACGCATAGCTCGCGCAACGCTCTGGCATGATAATTGCAGGCTTTCTCATTCTCCTCGTATTCGTTCTCATTGCCGCGGAGAGCACTCTGGTGAAGGGATGACAGACTGAGGGCGGAATGATAGAGCGGGCCTCTTTGGGTGAAGAGTGAGAGGAGCCAGCCTCGATTGCCCAGGGAAGATCTGGAACAATGATATGGAAACTGCCACGGGAAAGCCTCATCAAAGTAATGCATCAAGAGACTAGCTTCCTGAGGGTCGATGCTTGGAGTCGTCTTTCGCGATGTCGTGCTGCCAGGAGTTTCGTGGGATTGGATAGCGCCAAGATTATTATCATCTTGATTGAGGCCAACAAGTTCGAAGCAAACGTTGGAAATGTCGTTTGCACAAGGCGAAGCTACCAACTCACTTTGATTGCGGTCCGTTGGCAACGTCGTCGTAGTGCCGTCACAGTCAACTGGTAACTTAGATACTGGGACGGGCGTGGAGGCTTCGATTCCAGGTATTGGCAGCCCTTTCGACCGAGAAGCACGGTTTTGCAACCTTCTGACTCTGCGGAAATTTTCCTTCACAGCTTGTTTGATGCGTGATCGTTCCTTTGCCTCTTCAGCGGCCCCGTCCATCCATGCAGGCCTTTTCGCGTAGCCATGACACTGGACGTGTCGGTCACCGCATTCTTTACACAAGGGTCGTTTCAGGTCGCATTTGACGTGCCGAACCCGACATGTCCAGCAGCCTTGACTCTGAGGCCGCATTGCAGAAGAAAGTACCGGGTCAACAGGGGTGGTAATGTTAATGGATCAGAGTCTGTTTGGAAGCTGGGGGAAGACCCGAGTCTCCGAACACGGCTTGCTGCGGTAGTAGGAATGTCGGGCCGCTGGCATCGGCATCAATTTTCCAGCCCCCGACCCGCTTATAAAAACACGCAAGACATCGATCTCGGAATAACTATACTCTATAAGTAAAGTTATGTAAGTAGTTTAATAGTAGCGAGTACGCCGTTGAACAGAGTTAAGATCGAAGTAAGATTAATTCGTATCGTTCTATCTCTACAGGCCTCCTCTATATATAGGTCCTAGTGTTGCCAAATACTAGCGAGACGAAAGCGAGGCGCTGGTATACCATAGGTACCGCGCTTTCGTTACAAATTATCTATCTTCTTTAAATACTTAGTCCTTCATTATTATTACGTTACTTAGCAAGTCTTTCTAAGTGACTAAAGAATCAGCCATAGCCTTCACATCAGCAAGCTAGGGAGGAAATCCTCGTGCGTTAAGGTTAAGTATATACTGTACAATCACCTCCTCTTCTATTAGAAGGATCCTCATCGCGTTAGACGCACAGTCGCGTCTTGAAGGCTTTCTAGCGTGTCGATCCTGTAGGGTAGTTCGTTTCACGTTATACATAGCTGCAGCGCGTCAAATAGAGAGGTTAGAGTCTTAATAAATAGCTTAGAGGGCAAGCTGTATCTGAGATTCGTCTAGTTGAGATTGCACGTTATTATGTTGAGGCATCACGTCTTATTGTTGCAAGTTGGTGTGGTCTTGGCAAGGTGGCCGACTCATCGGGGAAGTACGCTATAAGTAATAAGTAGCATAATCCGTAGCTAAGCAAGTTATTTTAGGGTAGATTAAGCCTACTCTAGTTCTACTTAAGCATGATCTTGTTAGCTCAAGTCTACTCGTGCCTAAGTTGAGTCAGCGGATCTGTACATCCCATCATGATATCCGTTATGGCTAGGGTCGGCGGGACTGAGGAGGAGGTCCAAATCCCAATTTAAAGAAGTAATTCGACTATAACTTACATTCCTCAGGCTTACGTTTCTCAGGAACTTTCGATGCAATTTCAGACATGCTTTGAACTATCCAAATTTGGAAACTAGATACATGCATGCTGCCCCAGCACTATCCCCCCGTTGATGAACACAATGAATCAGTCTACGCAGCCTTCTTCACCATCGCAAATTGAGCCCCCAACTCCAGACATATCCTACCATTCGCATCAACCTCATAGCTGGGCGTCCGACTCAAAATTTTCTTGTACATGGCAATGGCTTCATCCCACCGTTCTTCATCCTCCTTCGTCCAGCCACCCTTCCTCTCTCCATCAATGCTCCAGATTGCCGCGACGAACTTGTCAATATCATCGATAACGCAAGGGACTGACAATGTCTTTTCAACGACCGTTCCTTCAAATCCACCGGCGCGAAAAGGCTCGAGAAGATATGTGAGATCCTTAGGCCCGTCGTGTGGTGCCCACTCAATCCTTTCATCTTTCCTCTATACTACGTGGTGTGTGCCGGCTGCGGCCTCGAGATGCGGAAAGCTCAATCACATTGACGTGACGAACACCCCTCCAGGTTTCAGAGTACGGCAGGTCTCCTTTGTCCCGGAAATGGGGTTGGCGATACAAGGTAATTTGAACATCAGGAGGCGTATGAGTGAACGCCTGGTCTCGGAATTGAAGATCTTCGCAATTCATGATAGTAGCCCTGCAAGTTCAACCTCGCTTCTTCGGGAACTTATTGTACATGTCTATCATTTCCAGCTGCTTGTCTGTTGGATAGATGGTAATAGATTTGTCAGACCAGGCTGTGAAAATTACTTCTATAGCGAAGCCTTGGCGGCAGGAAGCGTCGTGAATGACTAAGCCATCGTCAATGTCGTACTCGGGGTTTTCTTTGATGATATGCAAATAGTGTTTAGGGGAGGTACAGGCATTTTTTGTTGATATCAAAGGAATCTTTGCGCGATACCAACCGTTTAGGAGTGAATGTAGCCATTTCTATGTCGGTTATCGAAGCCTAGGCGGACTGGTGTGGTAGAAGATTTCTACAAGGTGGGCCAGAAGAGAACTATTAACACAAGAAAGCGTGAGTTTTCATAAATCCTAACAATTGCTAATAAAGCTCAATGGAAACAACTAAACAGTGGCATCTAACTGCTTGCAAACTGTCTCTGCAATCATACCAGATCTGGGATGCAGGTTCGCAAAGATAAGAGGAACTCAGGTGTTGTGGGTAGCCTTATAAGAGATCCCAAAATAACATAAGCAGAAGCTAATAACCGCAATGAACAGAACTGTTGGCATTCTCGCAGCAAACAAGTGATCAGTTCAGGACACCGATTGCTAGTGATTGAGCTTTGTCACATCAAGATCCTGAGCAACAGCCTACAGCCAGTTCTAGAAGGAATGCTCTTATTAGTTTTGCGAAAAAAAGATGGAGATATCATGTACTCAAGCGCTGAACGACAAACGCTTGTTTTACACCCATCTAGTTAGTATTCCAGAGCTATGCAATAACTACTATACTGAACTGAAAACAAAGTGTTTATTACGGAGAACACAGTTTCCAGAGCCCACGCGAATATTCTAAAGAGCCAAACCCCATGCTACCAAGTTCCAAATAAGCTTGCGCCTGTCCCTTCTTCTGAGCGCACGGGCGCCAGTAAAGCTAGTGCTAGTTCTATACTCACAAAGGTAATTGGACCAAGACTCTAGTTGTACATTGCATATTTCACGTCTAGGAATCATTCATGTGGATTGCGGTCAAGGGTCCAAACTCTAACCGAAAATCCAACCGGTGTCTGACCGACTCAATTACACTGTTTTAAAAAAACGAGATATATGCAAATCAGCTTTAACTAAGGCGAAGCCGATTATTTATTATTCTAACAGTATTTATTAATGGCAACGAAATACGGTGCTAATATTGACTAGAGCGTTCCATCAGAGAAACCACGGTAGTAGCACTGTAATACACAAACTGGCCGTTCATCGAACGCCTCCGGTAGAGTTAATAAACAACGACCCGATCATCCTTGCTGGGCTGGAATATCTGCTGTGCCCCGTCAGCTTCGCCTGCATTGCCGCTTCAGCTGCCAGCGCTCTGCTACCTGTCTAATCCGGCGTCTTGCAGCTCAATGGAGCATCAGCGAATGTGCAGATACGAGAAGGCATGGTCAACGCCACAACGTCACCTACTGGCTTGGCGTGTAAGCCCACAAGGCTGGGACGGCGGACGTTAGGCTGAACATGTGCCTTGGGGCCTATACCCAGGCGAGAGTGCTGACGTAGCGTATTATTTGTATAAGTACAGCCGAGAGGACATACGGATAGAGAAGGTGAGAGAAAATTCAAGTCCTTGAGCTGATTGAAGCTGTCAATTGCGATTTCAAAATAAGACTTGAATAACTGCATCCCAGCCCCCAGTAATCCCGCCTGAGTCGGCGAGATGGCACCAAAATCGAGCGAGTTATGGCTCCCGGATGTCTTCGACAAAGCAGGGCCCATATACTTCATGGACGCTGGGCACCGGGGAGACATGTACTATCTGCGAGCAGCGATGCAGTTGCCAGGAAAAGACTACTCGCTTGTTCTCTACCTCGCCGACTTTTCCCCAAAGAGCACGAAGTCGGAAACTCAAGATTATTTGAAACACTCGGTCGATATTAATAACAAGAACAGTTTCTTTTGCTCGTGGACCTGCAACGAAATCACCTACAACGAAACCACCAACAAACGGCCGGAAGATTTCCAAAACTGTCAACTGAACGGGCACCCGTACGATGGAAAAACCATCAAGCGGGTCAAACTGGACACCTACGGCGAGTATGCATCCACCGTCCTCATTGCAGATGCGAGCAGCAACGGCCTCCCTGCCAGCATCAAGAACGGCATGGCACTGCTCATCCCCCGACACCAAAACTTGGCTGGAAAAATATCTCGACCAGGGCGTGGAGGGAGAGGGAGCGGACATATTCAAAAGAAAGTGGGACATGGACCCCGACGGTGCCAACAAGTCTACAATCGTCGTCATGGATCGACCCACCGGACGCTCTGCCGCCGGTGTCTATCCAGAACTCGACACCGGAACGGGTATCGATGTGATTCGCGGAATCGTGGCAGATGTACCGCGCCAGGAGGAACACAAACTCCGAGTCATTTCGTGCGGTCTTGAAAGCGAATGTCGAAGCGACGGCATCGGGCACTACCGGAAAGATCTCCCCAGCGTGGCGAAAATACGGCAGGCTGTGCCACAAGACACGGGTCTTCCAGTTTAGAGATATCCGTTATATGCTGTTTCTTTCCCGTCAAAGAACACACTGTGGTTAATTATTTATTTCAAGAAGTCTTTGATTTAGGGAGATTTATCGAGAGCCATACTCCTATAATTACTGTAGCGTATTCGTATTAGAAGTAAATAGAAACCGAGTAATGGGGAACGTAGAGGTGTGATGCGCAGGCAGCAGATTAGTACATGTGCATGCAGGTTGACGTCAGCGACCAGGCCATCCCAGATGCAGGCATGCATGCATGCCGCTGCATCTCACACGAAGGGTCCTTTATCAGCTCCCCACACCTCTGTCCCCTGTCTAACCGCTTCATCGGGACTGTGGGGGCGGTCCGCGTTCGAAATGCGATTACCCGCCGGAGTTGATTCAGGTTGCACAGTTGGCTCGTTGGCAGCTGAGCCTTAATTGCTAAGCCAGACGGCCTACAAGGGCAAAGCACCACCACAACAGGGCCGACGATGAGTAACAGAAGATCTTGGCTCCGCCGGAATTCAGGGAGGTAGCTGCCCCCCCACTGCCATGCTCATGATCCAGCTCAGCCTTGTCAGGTTTCTCTGAAACAAGCCACGGTATAGACTCCAAGCTCGCCTCTGTTGACGGGGCGCAGCTTCGTACGCTATGGGCAAATACTACATTTACTGGAGCGGCTCGGCAAAGAAACCCGGCGAAGACACCAAGGTCGAGTCCGAAGGTCCTCTAAATAACTTCCTCGAGCTGCTGCCGGACCAGAGCATCACGCTCAAATCGAAGCCGTCGGACAAGGTGGGAGACCTAGACGCCAGCGACACGTGGAAGAAATAGATGCAGAATTGGGATGCCAGCAGCACCCTGTCCGTCACCGTCGACGACAACTCCAATATGAACATCCAGTTCTTCGAGTTCCACCTGACTACGCCTTTCGATCTGGTATTCAGCTCTAGCCATGGCGTCCTTCTCTTCGCCTTTGACACCGACGCCGAAGGAATACCGGTTCCGGGGATGAACAGCGACGGCTCTCCGCTGTACTTCGGCCTGGACCCCGACAAGTCGAAAGATGTCGACACGACAATTAAGAAGGTGGTTGATTTCGCCGGCCTAGCTGGCGCAGCCAAGGTCTTGCCTACCGCGGTGGCCGATTTGAAAGCGAAGATCACACTGAAAAACAGCGGCAGGAAGAGGAATGCGCTCTGGTTTGCTCCTGATGACGGCCTCGAGACGGTCGTCAGGCTCCAATTCAGCATCGACGATGCAACAAAGTTCCTGGACGTGCTGGACAAGAAGCTCACCAGCATCAAGTTCACCAGCGTCGACCTCATCTGCAAAAAGGCGATCGAGCTGGCCGACACAGACCAGGGAGAGAAGACTGTCACGTCCGGCAACGTGACTTTTGAGGTCGGCTGCACTGTCACGACCAAGAGCAAAGTTAGCGTCGACCTAGTGCTCGCATTAGAGGTGAGGGAGTCGGAGATTGATCTCTTGTTCAACGTAAAGGACCCCTTGAAGGACGCTTTTTACAGGCGTGATTGCCTGGCTCGCTGATCAACTACCCGAAGGTAGCGGAGTGAACGACATTGAGACCACGCTCAAGAAAGACGGCATTTTCACAAACTACATCCACCTCCGACGCCTCAAGGTCGCGATCGATACGAAAAAGAAGAAGCTTTCTAGCGTCATGGTGGATATTGAGGTGTCGGGAGAGTTTGGCAACGGCGGCAACAAAAAGAGAGCCCCATTCCTGGTGACGCACAGCTGGAGTGCCGATGGAGGCGCGCTGGGGTCCATCGTAGGGAGTTTTTGGAACTGTGAGTAGCCGGCCGCATGTCCAACCCCATCGTTATTTGTTCTGACTGTGTGCCCCAGGGTCCTATACCCAGAGCGTTCTGACTCCCCAGGACGAGGGCTTCTCCAGCCTGCGTCCAGTTCACCAAAGACCCTGTGAAAGTACTTGACTTGGAAACCCTGATCCCCGGCGTCGGCAATATCCCGGACATACCGGATACGGTGCCCACGCAAATCTCCAGAGCCACCGTCTACCTCTCCAAAGATATATTTGCCATCGATGCATCGTTCGACTCCAAGGCTCACGCGGCAGACAACCAGCCCGGCAAGGTGCCCAAGATCGATCTGGGCCAGATTAACCTCAGTGCGTGGTTCTCATGGGGGAAGAGCAAGAGCTTTACCCTCGAGCTTGCCTTCACCACCACCCTAATCCCGAGCGAGGACTCCACAAACAAGACGCCTGCGTACCTGGTTGGCGATGCCAAGTATAGCTCTTCTCTCGGCTGGCAGTTAGAAGCCAAGCTCGGCAGCCTGCACGCCTCGACTCTGTGCGAGTTCTTCGATGCAGAGTCCGCCAGCCATGTCCTGCCGCTGATCGACTTTCTCGAAATATCCCGCATGCATCTGCTGTATAAGTATGAAAAGGGCGAAAAGGGACGCTCCGTTGGCAGTTCTTTCGACTTTACGGGCGCTATACTCGTTGCGGGGCTTGAGCTAGACCTCACGTTCCACTTCGACAACAAGAACGGATGGAAGTTCGCAGCTGATCTGAAAGCTACAAGTGACGAGACCACGCTCGGCGATATCCTGAGGAACATTCTCTACGGCAGCGATCTCGACCTGCCGCCTTTCCTCGCCGACACGCCTTTCAACGGCGCCAAGGATTCCGGCAATACCATCCATCTCGAAGTGCAGAAAAGCAAAGACGGAGGCGAAGGCAAAGGCGGATTCCACTTCCTCGCCAACATAGTTTTCCAGCCAGTCGAAGTAGTCTTCGCCTAGTTCCACTCCAAGCACTGGCTGGCCTCGACCCCCTCGAAGCGGCTCTCGTCAAGGCCAGCATCGTGGCGCTCCCGACGGTCCCGATCCCCCTGATCGGAGACCTCACCCAGCCCTTCGACGAAATGTACCTCCTCTGGGTGCAAGACGCGGCGAACCTGCCCAAGGACAAGCAGGCCCAGCCTGGCCTGACCGCGGCCGAGATCGACGACCTCAACACTTCGTTGGGCGCGCACACACTGGTGTATTCGAACAAGTCCAAAACAAAAAGTATCAAGGATGTAGTTATCACCGTAGGGGCGCACTTCTGCGCCGTGCTGACGCTGAATATCACCCGCACGCTGGTGCTCGACTACAACTTCAAGAGAGCCCCGCCCCAGCCAAACCGCAAAGCCGCTGCTCCGGGGTCGAAATCGAAACTCGGCACCAAGCTGTCTGCTCCTCAGGACCAGCCGCGCGACTCCGATGGCGGTAGCGCCTCCGCGCCCTTCAAAACGAAAGACGGGCCCCTGTCCATCAGCAGCCTGGGTCTCGAATATGCCGACAAGCAGCTCCACATCCTGTTCACGGCCACAATGGAGCTCGGCCCCGTCGGGCTCTCCCTAATCGGCCCCAGCATCAACATCAACCTAGCTATACTCAAGCAGTTCTCGCTCAGCGACATCTCCTTCACCCTCGAAGGCCTCTCCGTGTCCTTCGAGCGCCCTCCCCTCACCCTCGCCGGCCTCATCCGGCACGGCACAAACCCCTCGCTCGATTACTACGCCGGCGGCTTGATCATCGGCTAGATCCCGTACCAGATCCAAGCCGCGGGCTTCTACGGGGCCGCCACCCCGAACAACAGCACCGACTCGTTCGTCTCCGTCTTCGTCTTCGCGCGTCTCGACGGCCCGCTTGTGACGCTCGAGTTCGCAGAGATTTCCGGCCTGACGGGTGGCTTTGGGTATAATTCTAATGTGAATGTCCCCACGCCGGATCAGATTGTTAATTTCCCGTTCATTAAGCAGAGTGGGACGGGAGATGGGAAGGACACCGCTATGCAGACCTTGCAGAAACTCACAGACCCTGGGAAGGGAGGCTGGTTCAGCCCCATAGTGGGCACGTACTGGGCTGCCGTAGGCATGAAGATCGACGCCTTCCAGCTCATTGCACTTGACGCCGTAGCAGTCGTGCAATTCGGGGACGCTATCAAGCTGGGCATTTTCGCTGTCGCAGCCGTGGACATCCCGAACCCAAGTTCGCCTGCGAAGTTCGCCCACGCGGAGCTCGGGATCGCGGTGGTGGTGGACCTGGCATACGGCGTGGTGAAGGCGGAGGCGCAGCTGAGCCCAAATTCGTTCATCCTGCATCCGAGCTGCCACCTCACGGGGGGGGGGGGATGCGCGCTGTACTACTGGTTCGAGGCGCCGCACTCGGATCATAGCAAGGTTGGCGATTTTGTGTTCACTATGGGGGGTTATCATCCCGCCTACGACGTCCCCGAGGGCTATCCCAACCCTCCGCGACTGGGCATCAGCTGGAGCGTAGGCGGGGACCTGAGCATCACGGGGGAAGCGTACTTCGCCATCACGGCCAAGGCCTGCATGGGCGGCGGGAGGCTGCACGCGGCACTGCACGCGGGCCCGCTCGAGGCGTGGTTCGACGCTTTCGCAAACTTCCTCATCAACTACCGGCCGTTCCATTTTCTGGCCGAGATCGCGATCAATGTGGGCGTCAGGCTCAACATCGACTGGGGCATTATCCAGACGCCTATTTCTGTGGATGCTGGGGCCGAGCTTACCATGTGGGGCCCGCCGCTGGCTGGACGCGTGCATATCGACATCAAGGTCATCGCGTTCGATATGGACTTTGGCGATGCCAGCAAGAATGTCGATCCCGTGTCGCTGCTCAAGTTTTACCAGCTCGTGTTACAGGCTGACAGGAGCAGCAAGTTAGATCAAGTGGAACAAAGGGCTAGGGTTATCGAGCTAGAGAGCGAAGACACAAAGGAGCCGTGCGATATGGCGCAGGATGAGGGCCACACGTTCCTAGCGGAGTCGGGGTTGATGAACGATACGGACAAGGGGGCCCGCAGGCATAACGAGGCGTGGGTGGTGCGCGGTGGCAATTTCGTGTTTGTCATTGGTTGCAAGATGGCGATCAAGAGCGCGGACCTGATGGATGGCAAGAAAAGGAGCCCCAACGTCACCTACAATAAACCCATCTACGCCCGGCCTATGAAACTAAAGGGAGACTCGCAGCTGACGTCGAGTGTCAAGATCTCCATCACAAGAGACGACAAGACGGTCATCAAGGGCTGGACGATGAAGAAAGTTGTCAAGTCCCTTCCAGCAGGGCTGTGGGGCGAATGTGAGTCTCCCCTTCTTTTCAAGACCAAGCACAGATTGCAAATATTCAGATTACTAACAACCCACAGACGACCCTACTCTAGACCCCCTCCAGAGCGGCAACAACATCGACGGCCTCCTCTCCTCCACCACCACCGGCACCATCGACCTACTATCCGGCGTCCGCCTGATCGCCCCATCATCACACATACCCAAGGACCCCTACCCCGTCTTCGACATCCTTGACGCCCAGCTCCAGGAACTAACCGCCGAGAAGTCCTTCCCAAAATCAGAAAACGCTAGCGGGAAGTGGGATCCTGAGAAAAACGAGAGTACCGGCGACCAGCAGTGGAGGCTTGTGCGGGAGACGTGGGCGGTTCCTGAATGAGACAGGAGGAAGGGGAAACGGAAGGAGACAGTGCAGGAGGAGTTTGTGGAGGGCTGGGCGGAGGCGATGAAGCGGGATGAGGGTTTGAAAAAGGTGGCGAGGATGCCGAAGTGGTTGCATGAGCAGTTTGATAAGTTGTATGTTGCGGTACCGATGATGACGAAGGGGTTGTATGTTGCGGCGCCTTTGATAACGAATTAAGGGTTAGATTTTTTTTTTTTTTTTTTTTTTTTTTTTACTTTTAAGCTATACGCAGACAGGTAAATAGGTTGGGGTTGGGCTAGGGTAGTAGGAGTACTAAGTAGGGGTCAGGTAGAGGTAGTACGAGCTTAAGTTAGGGTTAGGTCAGAGTCTTGGTGAATTTTGCGGCAGCCGCTGGGAACTTTGCACTTTCAGTTCTTGGATTGAGAATGAGCGATCGTTGTCATTTGGGTCGGGTGTCGGTGCCTTGAGATTGTTCAGTATCAAGGCCGGCACAAGCATTGAGCTGGTTGACGTCAGCCGAAATTGGAAAAATATCCTGATAGTTGAATGGAACAATAGAGGAGCACTGAGCAGCTAGAACTACACAATTATGACCATCCCTTCAAATATTCCAGGCGCACTCACATAAACCAAACGATACGAGTGCAAATCTTGATCATCTGCATCCAATGGTACTATTCAAAGACGTGATTTAACCCAAGATGCCTGATGACCCCTCACAATTCTCATAAAATTTGGGTTTTCATCCGCAAAGTGTCAAGGCTTGGGTGTTTCAAGCAAGTCGACTTTGAAAGTCTCTTTCTCAACCTCCCGTAGACCGATTTGCTTCTCTCGGGACTCATCATAGTGTATGGGCCGATTCTGGTTAAGTCCTTCAACATTCCAGAGACCGGCATCACCATATCGACTGTTTTGACGGTGTTGCAAAGCCATATTTAAGCTTGTGATGCCCTGGGCTGACCGGCAACCTTCTTTAGCGCAGTCACAGTCGACAGTTGATGTAGCACACTTCCTGATTGCAGCGCCGCCTGCGATGTATGCACGATTTTCGTCTATGCAGTCGATAAGGTCGACGAGTAAGTGCTGCATGCAACGCATAGCAGCATCCTTAGAACCCTCTTTTTTTATTCGCCCTTCCAGCATGAGGTCAATCCATTCGCAGAAGTATCCCATTGGCTCCTTAAAATCTTTGACCCAATTCTGCAGAAATGTGTCCAAAGTTTTGACGCCTAGCGCCATTCCCCCGTCTAGCGTTTCAATCACACTCTCTTTCTCTGGTTTAATGAGCATACGCTCCGATATCAGTATGCGAGCGGCAGGCCAAACGCCAACGTTCCATCCATCGACACGGCGTCGATCCAGCTCCTCGTCAATCAAATACATAATATTCCGCATGTCCTTTAACTTCGGATTCTTGGCGAAGGACAAATACCCCGTCTTTGTGCGGATTATGTAGGTTGAAGCCAGATACTGCGCAAGTAGATAGCAGGTATAAATTTTCAAATCCTCGACTCCCTTTGGCGATGAGAGATGCTGTCGACTTATAGGATACTCGACCAGGTCGAATAATCGCTGCTGTAAATCATATGCGGCAACAAGGAGCGGCTGGAGGTACCTGCTCGTCATGTTGGTCACTATGAGCTCTCTACTCATGGTGTGTGTGTGCCAGCTCAGAATAACACTGACGGCGGACCCAAGCAAGCCGATGACGGCCACCACGACAGGAATAAGAACGTCAGTATTGACCATGGCTGCCAGCTCAATTTGCTAGGTTTTCCAAAACGATTTTCAGATAAGGCTGTGTGCGTTGTGTGTAAAAATTGGTCGATGAAGCAAAAATGTTGCAGCCTGTAATCAGAATTACCAGGAAGTCCATTCATAAAAGGAGCAAAGGCATGCCAATCTAGCATCGAATTGTCGCCCAAGCTCATTTGATCACGCTAATCTTCGAGCCGGAGCGCAATCTAGCGACGAGCTATCCCCAATATGTAAGAAGATCGGAACTATTTTGTTCAGCGCAACCCCAAAAGATAGCGATCAGCCAGATAGTCACCAGCCACGTAGCTGAACCCAGACGAAAAGCTACTGCAAATGCTAGGATAAGCGAAAGCTCCAGACTCTTTCGACCCCTTAGCCCAACAGAGGTTCTAGATTGCGAGCTTTTCGATTTTTCGTTGACTTCAAAGTCTCGAGGAATCATTGTTCGTAATCGTATATTCTCCTTCGTACCATGTCTTGTGTGTGCGGCTCGAGATCGTAAATGAACAGGGGTTGTGGCTGATAGAGTGATTGACGAGATGATCTGTTAAGAGGTAGCTGGAAGGCAATAGTACTTGCCGTAGGCCATAGGAGATAGTGAAGGAATAACAAGCAGTATTTCAAGCGTGGGCTCTAAATATGTGAATAATACTTGCAGAATCCTGCCCGTAGGTACAGAGTCTCTTATGCGCTGGTGTAGCGCACCGGCCACCCTCTAGACTAGCATTACAGATACGTTGGGATTACCAAGGATCTTTGTTACATGATCGCCAGCATACATGCCCGTGCTTGCCCTTGTTGTCTCAATCGCGCACAGACATTCACATGCATTTGTTTGCAGTCCTGCCCATACTTCAAACTTGGTACAGCTTATGTAGGAAATAGAGTAGGTGTGGTTGAATTCAGGTACCTACGCCGCCTACGCAGCCTAGACAGCTCACTGTCATGTCTGTGTTGATGCTCAGAATACTAGCGCGAACGCCATTTTTGTACCTTTGGATCCAAATCAAGTGCTAAACCAGTTGAAATTCGGTCCAACAAGACCCTCAAATTGGCTTCGTATTGTGCAATAAGACCAGATCAATCTGCAGATGGTAGGCAGCTCATACAATAACGCCGCCGTAAGGCATCAAAAGACATCGTCTAAACTTAGGTACCTGACCAGCACGTAGCTTTGGCTGTGCGCATCCTAAACACCCACCTGGCTGCATTGATCGTGTTCTCACATTAAACGGCCCAAAAAGATGATAAAGTATATTTTTCGATTTTTTCTTGCAAGCTTTAATCTGATTATGGCGATGCCTATCGCTTAATGCTCGCCCATCGAATCATGGTATTTTACATTTAAATGAACATGGTGTACCGTCAAGACCCAAAGGGCCACACTTTCTGCTAAATCTCTCTCTCTCTCTCTCTCTCTTGCTCAGTCGTGGCAAAATGCTCAATAACCCGGTCCTTCATCTGCGCTAATACATCTAGTGACTCTTCGTATTGGAGTGGTCTCACTATTCCCTGCTTGGGAAATAATTCACCCATACTCTCCCTGATTGATCGCATCACTTCCATACCGCGTTCCACGCCTTCAACCTCAGCCTCAATTTCCTCCCGTTCTTTCGGTGAAAAGGAGAATAGATAAGCCTAGCCTTTGGCTCTAGGAAGAGCGTCCCATGTTGCCTCTAACTTAGCCACTTGCAAGAGGTAGGATGCCTCGACATCGATAAGGAGGTTACGAGCTAGGAGTAGAAGCAGGCAGCTTGTCGTTTGCTAGAACTTAAGCGCAGCGTAAAGTTGTAGGTTTTAATAGTAAGAGTGTTGTAGAGAGAGTAGAGTAATTTCTATAAATATAAAGTCTCTGTATACTTTTTTGCATTTGCCTTAAGCTTTTCTATATCTTTTAGTAGCTGTAGTCGCTCCAAACTAGAGACAGGCGGGCTATCGTAGTCGATGATATGAGGTTAGTAGGTATAGAAGTAGAGGAGAATTAATTCAGTAGATTGCTAATCTATAAGGCCTACAACCTTAGTAGGTTCTAAAGGATTTACAAAGATGTTAGCAACATGTAAATCGCTATGCTAGAGATGCGCCGACGAAATAGCTCGATCTATAGGGAGGAGGAACCTAATCAACTTGAGATAGCAGTGCAAGGCCTTAAGCTTTCTCTCGATGCCCAATTGCACTATAATATTCTTCTAGAGAGTTCCCTTTTTCTTATTAGTTAAATAAGCTCCCTTGTAAAGATGAAAATCTTACATAGTCCTCTATCAAAGTTAATAGTTGCTCTCCTTTTGTTAATTAACTCGCGTCCTGTAGATAGGCTAATAGCGAATTTTTTACCTATAATATTAACCCTATTTGCATCGACGTACAGAGGCTCCTTTCTAGTTAATTCGCCTAGATCCTTTGCATAATATAGACTCCTAAACTTCTTAAACGAAACTAAGGTGTAACGAAGGTTCTCAGAACACTCGAGACTCTCGTGAACTCTGGTACGAGTTGGGGGCGGGGCCGATACACCAAAGATCATGACGTTGTATAGTTGTAGTCCAAAGCGGGGCCGATGCGCTACACAGGCGCATAAAAAGCTCGATACTTGCGAAGGGAGTAAAGCAAGTATTATTCTCCCTTAGATACTAGTAGTACTGTTGAAATACTATCTGTCATCCCTTCACTATCTCCTGTAGCCTACGGCAAGTACTATTGTCTTCCAGCTACCTCTTAACACTGCAGTATGTTAGTTAAAGTACCTAGGCATAATAAATCTTAAGACAAAGCATACAAAATCTACTGTTATAACTTCGCTTGCAGTAGTAAAATAAGGTATACTAGCATTTAGATTTAGAACTTTGGCCACAACTTGAGAACTATTATCTATAGTTAGAAGCATGCTTTTATTGCACATACCATCAGGATACTTTTTAATACTAACGCATGATTTTGCTCCAATAGCTTTAGCAGCGCAACGACCTAGCTCGTTGACATTGAATTAGACTCGGCGCTGTGACATTTCATATTCTTCATCGCGCACAAATCGACCACGAGTGAAGTTGAAGAGATCATCACTATAATTTATATCTGTTTGAGTGAGTAAAATTACATTCTCAATTGGCATTAGATCATCTACTTGGAAGCGACGCTTGGAACCCCGAGGAGGTGTGGTTCGTTGTTATGGTTCTTTTGCTTAATGCATGCCAACAGCGGGCATATTTGATTGATACGGAGTTTCTTTGCATACTGTTCTACAAATAGTTCATTCGTGATAAAATATGGCTTATCGAGAGCTTTTTGTAGAAAGAATTGCTTTCGTTACGAAGAGTTAGGCATCACTCAGACTTTCTGCCGGCGGCCGCATTATCGGACGCTGAAAATACGCACGCGTGCTCTGGGCTTCAGTTGAGATTGGGGCTGATGGTCAGCCAAACAAGAGAACTTGTGTTCGATCTCCAAACTAAGTCATTGATACGTTACTGCCTAGAAGGAATGCGATCAAGAGCGGGATAGGAGTGAAACGTATGACAGAAACCGGTTTGTTTGAGTACCGAAAACACTATTCTTCAACAAATGAGATATAAACTGAGAGTTGAGACATCGAAAGTTAGGGATTTACAACGTGTGATACATGTGCCTCACCTCTTCAGAAAGCCAATATCACGCTAATCCCGCTTACATAAACCGCGCTAGTACAACCTCACGGGAACGACGACGAACCATTGGGACAACAAAGCGTACATTTACACAGCAACAATGGCTTCAGGATACGGACTTGCTGGCGGTACGTACAGCCACAATCTCAATTAGCATCTTTCGATACTTTGGGTGGAGCGGAGGCCCGAGGACAGCGACAATGGCACGATACCCATCAAACCCGGAACGAATGCAACCCGTCGAACCACAGCAACGACCACGATACCTGCGCGGAAGCACACCTTCACGAAGCATACAGACAACTACCAAGTCTCCCGACCGCACA
Organism: Ophiosphaerella korrae; assembly: GCA_028456385.1. Lineage (NCBI taxonomy): Eukaryota > Fungi > Ascomycota > Dothideomycetes > Pleosporales > Phaeosphaeriaceae > Ophiosphaerella > Ophiosphaerella korrae. The sequence goes on along the minus strand of JALNQF010000129.1, from coordinate 87,405 downwards.
CAGACCTAGACACAACCCTACCGCCCAAACCCAACGACCAACCCGCCCACGCAACGCATAAGCCCACCACGAGCCTCCTCCGCCTCCACCACCACAAACCCACACAGCCAAATACCCAAAATATGCTAACCCAACCCCCCAGGCCCATCCCGCTGCTTCCCCTTCTGGCAAGAAGTCCTCGCCTGCTACGTCACAAACACCAACGCCGAAGACGACAGCGGCAAAGCAAAATGCCAGCCGATCCTCGAAGACTACTACGAGTGCCTGCACCACAAAAAGGAGGTTCGTATAAACCCCTATATTCCTTGCCATTTTGCAGAGATAACGTAGACTGATGGCGGGTGACTTGATAGGCTGCACGGACCCTCGCTCTGCAGGCTGCGTATCGCAAGGCGGAGGCGAACATCAAGCGTGATGATGCGCCGAGTGCGGGTGAGATAAGGCGTTTGGGTGTGTTGGATGCGACGATGGAGGAGAAGAATTTGAAGCCGAGTAAGTGGTTTCCGCACAAGGAGATTAATTAGGCGAGGGATACCAGATGACGGAGCGGGAGAAATGAAATGGATCAATGCATTGAACTTGGCTTGGTGTTGGGTTTGGATAGCGACATTGTGATGTGGATCGAGTGAATGCAACACAGCCTATGGACGCGTTATACAGCAACCAAGACTATCTTTTTTGCTATTCTACAGTGACATACAACAACACACTTGAGACGCATGCGGTATCCCAGATATCCATCTCGCCAGGTAAAGAGGAGAATCATATCATCGTAACCTGACTTCTATATCCGAATTGAAAAAGAAATGAAAAATCGTATGTAGCCAAGAGGGCATACACTAACCACGTAAGAGAGAAAAAGATGCCATTATAACACTCAAGTCAGGAGTGTAAAGAACAGCATCATAAACGGAATACAAGAGGAAAAGGGCACGATGCCTTCATAATGTAACCAAGGCAAAGCTATCGTGGAAAACGGAAAATGCTACTTTGAGTACGGGTTGGAGATCAGATGGACAGAAAGTTTTTGTCTTTCTATATGTTTGCTGGCACACTGGTGCGGGATGGGGGTGGAGTTGCGGTCCCAGAGATACCGAGGCCTTGCGCCATGGAACGATGGAAGGAACCAATTTTCTGGAAGCCTCTGCTATGATATTAGATATTGTCTCTCTTTGTGTGTCGTGTGTACTCACTTAGAAAGGTCGTAGCTCTCCTCCTCACCTTCAGCATCTTCTTCAAATGACGTCAGACTCGCGCCTCGAACCATGCCGCCATTGCCCACGAGGCTAAAGCCATTAACGTTCGAGTTGGAACGCGAACGCGGAGGCCCGATTTCCCGGCGGCTGACGGGGCGAGATACGGTGCGACTGGGACTCTCGGGGCCGGCGTCTTCGTCGTCTTCGACTTTGGTGTCATCTGCATCTTCGTCCTCGTGGTCACCACTCTCTTCATCATTGAGAATGGGTGGCGAGCTAGGCTGTGCAGGATCATCGTTGTCATCTTTCTCATCCGGACGCTGGAGTTTAATTGGGCTCAATTCCAGGTGACCACGGGCTGGTGTACTTGGTAGGTCGACGAATTTCCAAAAAGGTGCTGGGCTCGAGAAGTTCATGTACTGGCTGGGCATTTGAGCGGTGCTGGGAGGGGCAAGGCGTGGAGCATGGCGCGTCACCAGCGGTGTGACTAGGGCGTTGTTTATCCGACCCGTATCCTGATTGCCATTTAAATTGGTATCAGAGTAAAGTGCTGGTGGAGAGTTTGCAGCCTCGCCTTTCAGTCCAGACACGTTAGGCTTGACGGGATCTACAGCTGGCGAAGATTCGAGGTGTCGGCTTGGGTTGTCATTTCTAGTATAGCTGAGTTCTTGTCCACCATCATTTCCGTAATTGAGACGTTTCGCTGGTGTCACGAAGCTGTGCTGGTTGCACTGGTTGGGAGATTGCTTGAAGCCGTCATATGGACGAGGACCACGGTCAGGGGTATACGACTCTGTTGCCATTGGAACAGACGACATAGGTGGGGTAGCAGACCGGGGCGGTGACTTGACACGGCCCTGGGCCTTGTAGTCGCGATCAAGTGCACCCACAAGACGCTCCGTTGCTTGGGCGGTAGCATCGCGAAGGTGGCTAAGAGCAGGCGAACTAGGTCCGGAGCCATCCAATCGGTGTCCTATGGCAATCCCACCTCCTTTTCGAGGGTTGAGCATCTGCTTCTTGATGAACTCTTCGCGCTCTGAGTCTGTGATCTTCCACTTCATGCCTTTTCCAGGTTCGTCAGTTCGACGAGCGACCTTTTCAAATGATTTGTTCAGAGACAAATTATGACGAATTGAGTTTTGCCAGCCAGCATTAGTGTGACGAAAGAAGGCGTAACGGGCTTTGATATCGTCGTAGATGCTGGATAGCGTGAGCATTTCCTCCTCGCTGCTGAGAATAGCCTGGCCAATCAACTGTGCATAACTGTGTAGCGGCTTGAGATCCTTAGACGAATCGTGGCTGTAATCGATATCATCATTCGAGTCGAAGAGCATGCCGCGAGAGAAGGAGGCGGGCGATCCCTTGATGTGGTGACTACTACGGAAATTTAGGGGTGTGCCAGGAAGTGGCCGACCAGGAGTTGATGTCATTTGGTTATAGTAGGCCTGGGACGACTGCTCTTTGTTTCGAGGATGTGAGGAAGGTGGGAATGGGTTGTAGTGCTCGCGCTTCGGTGTCGGTCCGCCGGGGTGCGCATGCTGATGGGCTTTGGGCGGCTGGTGGCCATCATTATCGGACTCGGCAGCGTCCTCATTCCTGACCTGACGCCAGAGCATAGGGTGGAAGTTGTCGTCCTGGTTGGCAAGCAGGAAGAGCATCTGTGTGCCCATGATGCCGATACAGATGCCTGAGTGCAGGGGCTCCACCTGTCCCTTGGTCAAACTGCGGTCGTCCAGTTTTAAGCCATTGCGGCTGTTGACCAAGATGTACCAGATTTGGTCTTGGGAGTTGAAGCTGATCTCGGCATGGACTCGAGAGACCTGGCGCTCGGGGCCAAGGTCGATATGAACACCCCATTGGTTCATGGCAGCCTGGTTCAAGGACTGGCCAGATAGGTCAGGCTGGGCGGTGGGTGGATGCGGACGGATCGCGGAGTCGGCACGGCCGATGAGGACTCGGGTATCCTGGACGAAGAAGCACCAGTCGCGTGCAGCGATCTTGGCAAAGGCCGCGATGTTCTTGCCTTCGTTGCGGCGAGCCTGCAGATCATTGGCATAGTCGACGACGGCGTTGGGCGTGTAGTCGCGCGGCGTGCGCAGAGAGGAGATGACGAGGTTCTGGCGCTCGACAGGGTCGGTGGGGTTGTCCATCTCGCCGCCATTTGGCAGCGTCGTGTTGGAATCGTTGCTCGCGACTGACTCGGCCCTACGAGCGCGAGGAGCGTCAGCCACGGCGGCAGCGGCCATGTCTTGGGAGCCATTCAACTGCGTGGCCGTGAGCATTCATGTTGCCGGCGAGGGTTTTGGCGTGTTGGGCTACTCACCCGCCTGCGTTTGCGCGAGGGCGTGGCTATCGAGTCGGGCGTGTCTGCATCAGACTGCAGCTGTGCGTCTGGCACTTCTCTGCGGTTGCGCAGACTGCGGCGGCTGGAGGGCGGCATGGGCACTCACTGTGTGTGCAATCTGTGTGCGTGCAAAAAAAAATGAGCGTCAGTGATGATCTTGTTTGGGGCAATAAGCCAGAGAGAGATGTTTATGTTGGCGTGTAGAACCGTGGGAGTGACGATCCGGGCCCATGGAGCGCAATGAGTGGTTGCGATGTTTCCCTTCCGCTCCCCTCCCTTTGGTGGCTCCACTGCGACTCGAGGAATGAAGGACGGACAGGTGCAGCTTACGATCCGGGGTTCCTTGTCGGAGCCCTTCCTTGATAGCAGAAGGTCGTGCCGGCTGGTGCGAGTGCAACAGAAGGACAGCAGGCGAGGTGGGTGGGGAGACGAGACGGCGATGTAGCCGTTTGGTTCGCTCGTCGCGTAAACAGAGACGACTTCGCAGTGTGGGCGGCGACGCACACCACCAAAAAGCTGTGAGGGGTGAAAGCTCGCGGGTCTATCGATATCGATAGCAGGGCGGGACAAATTACAAGAGTCGTTGGACGGAGATGTAATTGATGCACGGCCGTCCAATTCACATGACCCGGCGCGTCACGAGCGGCCCGAAATCAATTTCCAAACATCAGCGCGACACCAACTTCCATGGGCAGATGTTACATGTCTCCAATGCGGGCATGCGAACATCAGTTCTTCCTATGCGTGTATCCAGCGCTGCCCCTTTCTCGCAGCACTCGTGCAGCAAAAGTCGCGTTTGGGAACCTGCAACGAACCGCATGGCAAACAAAGTGACGATCTCCTGCTGCATGGACTGAAGATAGCGTCATCGCCTGCAACCGCAAGCGACCACGCACAGCATGTTGGCAAAGGCCCTCTGCATTCCCTGCCTCCTCACAGAACTCTGCTGGCCAATTTTCTAATCTTGAGACTGCCACTATCTAGACCTGATTCTGAACCTTGGTTTCTCAAGAAACCCCTCTCACAAAATCACTTTTGTGGGGCTTAGTCAGCGCTATAAACCTCATGTGACCAACGCGTTCTAGCTGTTGACAATCCTACGTCATCACGCGCCACACCACTTCTGGGTGCGAAGAGGAGAAAAATATATCTCGTGTCATTAGAGATTGATCATTATTGCTACGATAGCCGTTGTGCAACCAAGCAAATATCCAAACAACAACCCACCGCAAAAAAGCTAATCTACTGGTAGTCGCCTGTGTCCAACGCTGCCTCCAGCGTCAACTTTCTCGACGAAGCACCCACATACACTTTCTTCGCCGCCTCGGTAATAACCCAGTTCTGGCTCTCCGTGTCCCAATTCGACACATCGCGACGCGTCAACTCAGCCCTGAAAGTGGCCGATTGGCCTGGCTGGATCGAAAGACGATCAAAGCCACGCAACACAACCTTGGGGTCATCTTCACCGCCTAGACTGACATACAATTGCACAACCTCGTCACCAGCTAGCTTGCCAGTGTTGGTGATGGTAGCTTCTACGGTGAACAGCACGTCCCAGAGCTGTGGGTTACCGCCTGGTGCACCGCCAGCAGGGATGCGCGCCTGTGGGCGGCCGTCCGCTACGCCTACGGGCCAAGTGTAGTTGAGACCGTACTCGGGATCCTTCGAGGCTACCTTTAGGTCTGTAGAGTTGAGGTAAGGGTAAATGAACTTATTGACGTAGGTCAGACCGGTGGGCCATTGGTAAGCAGCGGGATCGGTGCTAAAGTTGCCCAGGCTGGGAGCAGCCTTGGTCCGGCCAGTGGTAGGCTTATAGCCAGCAGCATTCACCTTGGACACCTTGATGTTCGAGTAGCTGAATGTGGTGTACGAGAGACCAAAGCCAAACTCGTAGACAGGAGTGATGTTCTGCTTGTCGAAGGCGCGATAATCGATGAAGACACCCTCCTCGAAGTTGTCCTGAGGGCTGTTGCGGCCAGCAGTGGGCTGGTAGATGAGATCAGGGCCGTATTCGGCAGCATCGCTGCCAAATGTGAAGGGCAGCTTGCCACCGGGGTTGTGGCGGCCGTACAGGATATCAGCGATCGCATTACCAGACTCTTGGCCAGGGAGACCGGCCCAGAGGATAGCGGTAACATTGTCGTTGTTGTAGAAAGAGTTGACAAGAACAGGGCCGACGGAGTGGATTACAACGATAGTATTGTTGCAGTTGGCCGAAACATTTTTAATCAACGCATCGCCGCTCTGCCACAGAGTCAAGTTGTTGCGGTCACCAAAGTTTCCGTCAACTGTGATGTAACCTTCACCAGAGTCGGCGTTGACAAATACAATAGCCACGCTCGCTTCCTTGGCCATCTGCTGGATCTGGCTATATGCCCAGTTGTTGGTGACAGATTGAACGACGCCCCCGTTCTGGGCAACTGTGCTCTTGATGCCTTCCAAAGGAGTAACGAGGTAAGGGAAGTCGGCTGTTCCAGAACCCCAGCCCATGGCCAAGGTGCCCTTGTCGCAGCCGCGGTCAGGGCAGCCATTGGGTCCCAGCAAGTTCTCGCCAGCATCATCACCAAAGACAGCAGTCCACTTCTCCTTGCCAGTGAGTGGGAGTGCGCCTTTGTTCTTAAGAAGAACAGTTGACATGGCTGCGGTGCGGCGAATACTTCGGAAGTGATCACCTCGAACGTCAACGTGCTGATTGATCAAGCCATAACCTGTTTTCGCGAAATTATGCTTGTTTCCATAGGTATCCCTGGACCAGCTGTCGAAGTTGGTGGGTACGCGTGCTTTATCACGGCCAACATAGTAGTAAGCAGCCATGATACGGGTTGCAGCATCATCAAGGCGCCATTGGGGCAATGTTCCGTTGATGACGGAGAGTGTGAGGTTGGGACCCCAGAATGACAGTCCAGAGGTAAAATCAGTGTCGCCAGGCATGGTCATGTCGAGGCCGGCAAATGTCGAGGCAACACCAGAGTGCTGGGCGTCCCAATCGGACATGATAAATCCCTGGAAGCCGAGCTCGCCCTTGAGGATGTAATTCTGCAAGTACGAGTTTTGGCAACCTTGCGAGTTGTTGATCTTGTTGTAGCTGCACATGATGGAACCTGTGCCGGCCTTTACGGCATCGGCAAAAGGCCAAAGGTAGAGCTCGTGCAGAGTCTTATCATCCAAGTTGGAGCTGATGGCGTCGACGAATTGGCCTTGGAAGTTACCAGGCGAGCGGAAATGTTCCTGCTCGTTCATGATGTAATGCTTGGTGCAGGCAATAACACCGGCATCTTGAATACCGCGAACAGTGTCGGCAACTGCAATGCCAGATAGATATGGGTCGGGTGAGAAGCCTTCCCAGTTACGCTAATCATTGTCAGTCCTGCTTCGTGAGTCGAGAAATACTAGACTTACACCGCCCTTGGGGTTGCGACCTAGAGGGCCAACAACAGGTCCAAGTTGAACGTCAACACCCTTGCCGCGATGTTCTTGACCCATCTGGTATCCTCGGTGATACCATTCACCACGATCCCATGCTGCAGCGATAGTGCCACCGGCAGGGAAGGCAGAAACGTAGTCGGCAAAACGAATGCCGAGAGGGCTGTCCTGCATACAGATTGAGTCGAAGCCCAGTCTTGGGACGGCGCCTACGTTGCCGACGCAGTGGTCGCTCTGCCATCCTGTGCCTGTAGTGATGTTGACCTTCTCGAGAAGGGTGAGCTGGCTAACGAATGCTTGTGCCTTTTTGTATGCGGCATCCCAATCGCCGAGGCCTTCGATCCATCTAGCAATAGGTCAGATATCTGGTTTGGAGCAATTGACGTCGATGCTTGGAGCAAACGCCCCACAGCCATGACTCAGGCTGTACAATGCAGCAGCGAAGACTTGCTGCGCAAATGCCAAAAAAACGTGCAACGAAAGAATTAATAAAGCCACACTTACGGACTAGGATAAAATGGCGGACTGTAGGCGTTGTTCAGCGGGCTTGGTGAACCATTTTGAGATGGGTTTGTCGTGTTAGGATACTGTTTCCATTAGCAGGAGCGTCCAAACAAAGCTTGAAAGTGTAATTGTACTACGCGTAAGAATGGGAAAAGACCAACAACCAAGTTGAAGAGATCAGGTAACATATCTACAGCTTGGGAAGAATATTTCGCACAAAGATGGGAATGTTGTCGGATGTGACTGTAGAATGTTTACACTGACCAGTTGGGCTTGGGCAACACCAATCGCCAAAAATGCTTGTGCAAGCCACAGCGGCATGACGTCTCCTGGCTGAATGTTGAAGGGAAAGTACCTAGCAACACAACAACACAACACAACAATAATTAAACTACAGGAAGCGTAGTATATAAAAAAACCACACAGACGAAAGGACACGCAAGGGGAGCTGCCAGCTTTAAGCTCTCCTTCGCTCGCCGAGGATGTACGACAGGGACGCAAGCTCACCCCCGCCGATCCAGCCTTCGTTCAGGGTTATACGCACCAGCCCTGCTGATCGCACCCACAGTTCCCCAGACGACCTCGATGGACATCCACAAGCTTGAGCAATTGCGCGCTACCGGAAGCTACGAGCGTCTTTCCGCCATTGCTCCACCCGTTGGACTCGCAGCAGCAGCACCATCACATCAGGGAGAACCTCGGTCTGGGCTGCATTTCCCCCATCTGCCTGGCGCAAGGTAGTCGAGCCGTCATCTCGGAAACCAGGTACAGGAAAGGGATTAATGTTCATCGTCATTTGCTGCATCTGCAGGGGTGCTCGTGAGGGCATAAGCATCCTAAAAAGCCGCTCCCGACGCCTCCAAGCCGCACACTCAACAGTCGTGCAGGTGGCGTCTCCATTATATGCCTCCAGCACCACTAATTGCGGGGGACGTCGTATGCTAGCGTTCCTCCACTTGCACCTTGGTGCTGCTCCCCCATTTTAGTGGATGCTGATGGTGTTGGCATGGGGCGCAGTCTGTCCTTGCTCCTGGTTATTGGCGATATTTCGGCCTTGACGCAGGCCCGAACACGCTTTTACGAGTAGCCTGCCGCGGCCCTAATGAATACAGGCCTCCCTCTGCTCATCACAGCATGGTTGTGGAGCGCCGTGCTGACCGTGGTACTCGGGTAAACAGGTTTGTCAGCCATGTCTCCAGTTTGGCAGTGTCATTTTCTTCTCATTGCATTGCAGGGAAGGTGGTACATGGCCCTCACTCACATCACCAGCTCGCCAAGATCCTTCTCCGCTCCCGAGGGTGGAGCTTCTACACTATTGTTGTTGGCCTTCGTCAAGCCATTTCAGCCCGCTGAGCCCACCCATGACCGAAATCGGCTTCGAGCATGTGGTGTCAAAGAGCGACCATTTCCGACCCGTGAATACAGCACAGGCCACGATGGCGTCCCAACTCAGGTACAAACATACCATGCGCTGTAGAAAGTTCTATTATGCCTTCGAGGTACCAGTTGGCTCTCCGTGCCTGCTAACCCGAATAAGTACTTGAGACGAGTTGCGTAAACTTCTGACTGGCAGACGGCCGATGTATGATCTTGGCACGGGTCTTAGGTCCCGCTCAGTACGACTACCCGATCATTCCGTTGTAGAATTCAAGGCTAGATGGGCTAGGATACTTTTGTATTGTGGGACATACATTGCCGAAATTCTTCCCGTTTTTTGTATTGGGCAACGAAATGGATATGTGTTGCGGGATACAGTCCTGCAAATGGATCATCTTATCCAAAATGAGAAATACCGAGGATATCGGGAATCCGGAGGATCCCTATCTCCGATTTCAGAGTACATAGACCGGGCTTTGTGTCCGATTACACTTAGAGGAGTCTAATCTACCCACTCAATACAACTAATTGTTCTGTAGTCTTCAGTCCACAACAATATGTTACTACGAAGCGGCAGCATAAGACTGCATGTAGAGAGACATTCACATGCCTATGTGGTAGCGTCTTCGGTGATTGGTATCGACAATGAAGTGTCGCTAGAGAATCAACTAATTGCAATGGTTTATGTCGCTGGTCTGTCCATGTGTTTCGCATAGAAAATGTGGGTGTCCTATAATTTCAATTTCGTACATGCCGCAAGGCCTATATGATAAGTTGGATACATAAAGCTCCAACCTTGCCAATACTAAATTCCCGAGTTGTCAAATTTCCGATTCACAGCGTTCACATTTGAACTCAAAAGCCGCCATTTCGCCCGGACCCGAAAGCAGAAAGGGTGGTGCACGGATCAACACGACGTGAAGTCAACGCCTGTCGGATCTTCTCCAGAGTCTACTGCTTGCCTTATAGCCTCACGAAAGGACTACTGTAAAGGGCGCACAATGATTTTCTATTCAAACTTCGTAACAGCTTACCGTCCAAGGCATTGTTCTCGTAAAAGTCACCTCCTAACTGTGGCGCAATCCTGCCTTCAGCCCCCGAATCTGACCATTCTTTCCAGTGAGCAATCAGCGCTGTTCGATTGCACAACTAAGGCACAGCCGCAGGAATATGTTGAATAGTCATAGCCTTTTTCCCGTCTAGGTTATAGGCGCACTGCGGGTTTAGAGATAAGCCAATGAGTGTCCAAGCCACAAGGTTACCTGAAGCATTACACAAGGCAACACCGCCTCGTTTGAGTCAACTGCCATTTCTGAGTCAATAACCGCATTCTTCTCTGTTTCATTTAAGTTGCTAATGGCTTCGTTTTCTCTCAAGTTGAACTCTCACAGTCCTACGAGATTTTCAATTATGGGTTCTAAATTTTCCAAAGTTGTGCGGTTGAGCAGGAGGGCGGTGGCCTCTGCCTCTGTCACAGCCACATCCTGTCAGCACGAGATATCAGACAACACAAACGAGAAACCATGTCAAGACCTCGCGATGCGTTTGTCTGCTCAAGCGTGTACAAATTCCTCTCAACTCGAAGTGAAACAACCTTCCATACCTATTTCTCGCGACGACCTCTACATCACAACTTCAACCACACCATCAAAACAACTGGTTAGACGCAACAGTGAGCCCGATATGTCTCACAAAATGGAAGACCGTCTGGATAATCTGGAACCTGAGAACTTTGGCGACTTCCTAGCAGGCCTTCGACAGAGAAACAGCGGAAGCGGAATACCAGATTCGCTTTCACATACACCGGCAGCCAACATGCCGCCTCCTCCTCAACATACATCAGCAGCCAGCTCCCTACTAGCTCTACCAGTATCAGACGACCTACCTCCCCCTGAGCGAGATCCAGAGTGCCTCATCTGCTGCACCAAGATGCCAAAGCAGGAAGATGGTAGCAACGCAAAGGAGTTAGTGTACCCTTGCGAGCCCTGCAAGAACCCATACTGCACCAACTGCGTCAAGCAGATGTTTCTGGATGCATGTAACTCCGTGGACTGTATGCCACCCCGCTGCTGCTTCAATATTAACATTCATCACGGAAAGCAGTTACTGACCAAAGAAGAACTCGCAACCTACAGATCTAAGTTTGAGGAATGGTCTACCCCAAAACCAATGTACTGCCCTGTGCCACGTTGCTCTACATTCATCTCTAACTCGAAAATTACCCGACAGACGAAATCTGGAGCCAAATCACCTAGCAAGAACAAAATTTCTTGCCCAACTTGCGCGGCCGAGATCTGCCTAAGCTGCCGGCAGCCAGTACATCCTGGAAGCTGTCTCGTCGACGAATCTGGCCTTGATGCCGAAACCGCTAAGCTTCTGGAGCGCTGGGGGTACAAGAGGTGCCCTAAATGTGGCAACGGAGTGAAGCGCATGTTCGGCTGCAACCACATGGAGTGTCGATGTGGCGCACACTTCTGCTGGGTGTGCATGGGGGAATACAAAGAGTGCGGCGGAGGCTGCGATGATGAGGACGATGACGACGACGAGCGGGAGGAGCCCGACAAAGAGGCCGCCGACGACGACGACGAACCAGACCGTCCCCGTAACCTCGATGGCGGCTCGCCGAACTACTGGGAAGAATCCGGCCTCAGCTTCGGCGAGGAGCCCATCAACGACAACTGGGACCGCACGTGGTTATGCCACCACAAATTCTCCCCATACTCCCCCCCCTTTCTCCCTCTCCTCCGCTTCCGAAATGGAGTGCGCAAAGTGCTGGATTGACATTCACCCCGAAACCCCCTCCTCCTCGTCCTCTCAGCCCGCCGACCAGAACCTTGCACATGAGTGCAAGTCCTGCCATGTTTTGCTTTGCAAAGCGTGCGTGGTTGATGTGCTTGGGGACCTTGGGGACCTTGGGGATGACTTGAGCGAGAGCAAGACGGAAATTGAGATGGAGAACCCGTTTGTGCAGGCATCGGCAGAGGATGGAGGCTGAGATGGTAGGACTCGAGCGAGAATGACTAGACTGCTTGTGATCCACGTTGACGTTGACGAGTGATGTGGTGCGAGTTTGGGGTTTGGGCTGTTTTGTATTGAGCGCTTTTGTATGTATGCATATGCGGAGTTTAGGTCAGTTTTGACGATTTTTCTTCACATTTTTGGGAGTGGATCGATAGGGTATGAGGCATTTTCTTTTTTTTTTCGTTTCTTTTTGTGCATACTTCCTTACGTAGGACTTATAAATCGAGAGTTCCTTCCCTTCTGTACTATTCTGTACCTTTGTATAAATTCTGTTGATTAGTAAAATATAGATAAATCATGTGAGGAAAATAAGGTACCTTGTCCTTTGTCATCCTTTGAGGTGATTCCCTTTCCTGATGTTCCTTTTATCCCTCCGATGTTACTGTTGATGGCTGAATTCTTCTTCGATGTTCGCCGTGAGGACATGCACTCGCCGTCATGATCCAGACAATTGCGTGTACAATGGAATCATCTAGCAAGGGCGCACTATAACACTACAGGAGATCACAAAGACTATCTACGACATGGCCGCGGCCCATCGTCGAACGCGACCGAGGCCACTTTATAAGTGACATGATCAAGGACATCAAGCTCGTCTTAGACTTGGGCCACCACAACCTCGTGTACACGCTTCGACCCATGCCCGACGATTCTACTGTTGCTACTTCAAATGCAAAGTGGATAGTATTTTCAGACAACAACAATCCTCAACGCATATTCGTCTTCAAGAGTAGCTGCTCACGACTCTGGGAGCGGAACAAATACGGGCCACACTCGTTAGCAGACCGAGGCTGCCACGGCTGAGGACCAGCTGCATTAAATGTATGCGTATGCGCGGTTGTGGTAAGCCTAAGAGCCATATGACGAGCTACACCCATGTTTTCTGGAATAGTGCGCTGATACGTGATGTTGTTTGCGCTAATTGTGTTCAAGCTGGTAACTCCGCCCGCTGCTCCTGCAGGCGTATGTCTCCCACAAGTTTTTGGGTTGTTTTTGTCTTTGGTTGTGACACTTTGGCTGATTGGTCTTCGGGCGCTCTTGTCATTCCCTGTGGTGTAGCTGTATACGGCGCCCTTGAGGCTTCATCACCCGCTAAAATTACTTATCCTCTTGACAATAGCCCTCTGATATGTCTTTGGGCTCGCCTCGCGTCTGTCGGGTATGAGTCAAAGGAACAATTGGGCGCTTCCAGTAGTAGAAGAAGAAGAGCAAATGGTCGACTGAGATCACCCGAGCTCCAGGGTGCTGATGCAGCTGGTAGCGGGTCTTAGTCTCAGGATATCGTTATTGCTAAGACTGAGCAAGATTTTGGAGGTACGTCCTTCTGCTACTTCTACTCCTAATCCTGTTCCGAGTACTTATCATCCTCATGCCCTTGGTATGGGTTAGGACTATAACCCACTTCCTTGACGATAGCCTCGGAATGCCCATGAAGCGAGTTGGCGAGATCGATCTCGGATATATTGCGAAGCTCGACATTAGAGCCAGCATTAGATTGAGATTTTGGATGAGGAGGCATCGCTGGCTGGAGCATGGGCCGCCCCAATTTCATGATATGCTCACTATTTCGGTCGAGATTATATTCGCACCTGGCAATCTCAGCCGCGACAAAAGTGTAAACTTTCTTCCGATCATCTACTATGCTCGGTATTTATCGTGACATCCTCGGCAGGTATGACCCGGGGAAGGCGTGAACTGTTCTGAGTTTAGATGTGTTAGACTCGCAGCGCCAAGTCGAGCAAGGCATGTCGTCAATGTAGTCCATGAGCCAATACTGCTCGTGTTCCCCTTACGCCATGCACCTAGTGCTCTCCCATCCAACTGCGCTGATGCTTTCGATAATCGAATGTGCGAAGGTCTCTTCTCATCAAAAACTCAAGCGTACTAGCGAAGAAACTATTGATCTGTTCCAAGATTCGATGTACGGGTCTATAGCTAGACGCTTGAGGAAGTCGACATCTCGATTCATCATCTACTACACCCGTCACCTCAAAAAGCATGGAAATCCACATTCTCAGCATTGACGCTAGAAGTACATGATACACACTATCTATCCCACAAAATTATACTCCAAACAGGGACCGAGTTACTCCCGCCTCATTCATACCTACCTAGAAAGCCAATCGTATGTAATCCAAGCATCGTTTGGCTACTGTGTCTAACCTAGCCTACTAGGCATTCCCCACTTCTAGCCCACTGGCAACGATGCTCCTCAATGTCGACCTCATCTAGCTAGTCTAATTGGCCGATTCTCGTACAAGATGAATATAATATCACCAGATACCTCGCCGCCGGTTTACACTCGTCTCAAACTAGGATCTACGATGATCTAAGACTTGTCTATCCAAATCTCTTCGGTAGGCAATCGCACTTTCCCAGCCAACAAAAGACCCGATCAAAGTATGCATTACTTAGAGCACCCAGAGACGAAATGAGGAATGAACAAGATGCGTCGCATAAACTATCATTTGACATTTCAAATCATAAATGGAAAATTACACATGCGTGATCCAAGAAGCTACACTGGACAGGAAGTGGATCACTGAAATTTGACTTTGGATACCGGGATTAGATGAGAGAGTAACTTTGTGGAAGCCCCGCCGCCCCATCCCCTTTGTGGTCTCTATATCGTGCACCTTTCAGCTCAGCAACTCCATCATTCGTTGAATCATTGTCTGATCGCCTTTGACTGATTCGCGACTCATCCGCCTACATGTTTGTTGGCAGAGTCTTCCCAATACAGCTGCTTGAGCTGTGTGAGTTTTGGTCGATTTGTTGGACCTATGCGCCCAGGCTGGGGAAAGCGCTGGAGTCGGCAATGTTGGGGCCGGACTGTCCGCCACGGCCTCCACGTCCACGACCTCCCTCGCCACGACCACGTCCACCACGGAATTCGCCACGGCCTTCGCCACGGCCTTCGCCACGGCCACGACCTTCAGCGCCGCCACGGCCTTCGCCACCGCGACCTCGACCTTCGCCACCACGGAATTCGCCACGGTCGCCACGGCCACGGCCACGACCTCCACGAGCACCGCCCTCGCGGGGAGGAGGAGCAAGCATGCGATCTCCATCAAGCTCGACGTGGACTTTCTCTTTGCGTTGGCGTTCACGCTTGGCTTTTCCTCCTTGACCGGCGATGAACTCCTCCTCTTCCTCACGAGACAAGGCCTTGCCTTCAGGGAATTTCTTGCTGCTACCCTCGTTGGCCTTGCGGACGTTCTGGGAGCCGAGAGAGAGCTTCTTTTCGGCCAACTCAGCCAAGTAGGCAGTGTACGATTTGCTCTTGTCTTCAGGCTCTGGCTCGGCTTGTTCACCCTCAGCAGCGTCGGCGACAGCATCCTTCTCTTCGGCCTTGGCAATGGCATCGCCAGCCTGCTCGTCTTCTAGCTCGGCGTTGCCATCATTGCCTCCCCAGCCATGGGCAGCTTGCTTCTCTTGCTCACTGCGCATTGTCAGTCATGTTTGCGTGGAATGTTGTAATGAATCATACCCAATGCCAGTCCTGCTGCGACGGTCACCCTCGCCACGAGGGCCTCCGCGGCCTCCTCGTCCACCACGGCCGCGTCCACGGTAGTTGCCACGGTCGGCAGCGGGCTCTGATATACATATTAGCAAGTGTGTTGATGGAGCAGATTTCGCAGCACTCACCGCCTGATCCTCGGCCACGGTTCTTATCCGAGCCAATGCCGCGATCCCGGAAAGCTGTTCAGCATTAGCAAAGCCTATCAATTAGGCCTTCTAGATGCCCAGTGGCGTTGGTGTGATGACATACCGTTCTCGTTCCCACTGGCGGTCTGCTTGGTGCGGGTCTGGTTGCTTGTTCTCTCAGGAGCAGGTCGTGGGACATCAGTACCATCGCGCTTGCCACTCCTGTTGACGGGCTTGTCAATGGCCCTTGTTGGAGGATCGGCTGGCCTGTCGGGGTCGAGCTCGGGGTCGTTGCCTGCGGGGGTGTGAGTGAGACGTGTTTGTGACGAAGGCGTTCCAATGCAGCATCGACATACCCAGCAGCTCGTAGATGTTCTAATAGCAAGTGTCAGCAACTGAAGCCACAGGAAGATTGGCGTAGGCTCAAGGCGACGTCTGGCACCGAGGGAGCGAGCGCAGCGTAACACACCTTGGAAGCAATTGTCGCCATCTTGATAGATTGAAGCGCCTTTCGCGCTTTTCCCTTCTAGATGCGCAATTTGCGGGAGACGGTAGAAAATGCGAGAGCTTGCCCTACGGGATTAGGGACGTGGCTCTCGGGGTTGTCGTGACTCTCAGCGGGGTGTTGACGTGAAGTTGGCGGGCAGGGCAGACCAAAATTCATGTGGTGTAGCTAGGTCGCTTAGTCGTCCGTGCCCCGCCATGCCCTGGGGGGTGGGACAACAAAGAACACCATGACGCCGCAATCACCTTCACTTTGGGCCTGCTTGTTGCTCGCTTGGTGCGGGCCCTCGAACGTGCACCATTTGTTTCGAGGAGGCTGCTGCTGTTCGCGCTATTACAAGCACTCGAGGTATCTTGTCGTGAGATGAAGGTAGGTTATGTCCTCTTATCCTTAAACCCACAGCGCCACGCACCCAGTCAACCCTTTAAATAATCGAGGCTTTCAGTGTCGGTGCATCATCACTGGCTTTATATTCTTTATTATACAGCCACAAATGAATGCTAGAGGCTTATCCCTTCAACCACGGCGTCAGCCACGGATTCCTACTTCCCCAGGTGCCTTGCATGGCTCGCTTAGCCGAGTACATCTTGGCAGGTTCACGTCATCCCGAGGCTTGAGGGCTGGTCATGTGATATTCGACCTGACTTGACTTTGGAATGAGCCGACAGGAATTAACTATATACAGAGCAACAGTTGGCCCTCGATATGGGTATCCAGTGATGCAAACAAAATGGAACATGTACAACACTGGCTTGCGAGCCATGTTCCGTTACCATGACACATAAACACATGACAACCAACTAAAATGGTCGTTTGAATCATAAACTTTTGAAGGTACCGCCGCGCGTCAGTTACCGATGCTCCGTCAGTCGGTGCTGCCGTGCTACCGTAACACATCGTTCCCTGGGGCGTCGAAACCAGTCTTGACGCCCGCTAACGATTAAAGCATTGGATGGGGTAATATATTGTTTCTTAGAAATGGAGTGTTCGATTGCCCCGAACACGATTATGCAACCGCTACATCATCTCGACTCGTACATGGTCGGAAAATGCATGCTTGCAGACAGTCCGAATGGGTCAGCATCTAACATGGGATCGTAGGGGTCGAAGAGTTGATTGTTCATTCCATTGAACACGTGGCCTCCCTCACTAGCTACCAGCGCGGCTGGGCTGGGAAAGGGCGGATTTTGTGAAGGTGCCATCGGGGGTGGCATGTTGTTGGTAGGTGGAAAGTTTTGTTGTGGGAAAGGCCCGGGCCCCGCGGATTGGTCGCTTGGGTCGTCGTGGTCGTTGTAGTTGTCGGCTTGTTCGTCGTACTCTTGCTCTGTATCACGGAATCAGCCTAGGATTACAAAGTCCTATACCTAGGAAACGAAAAAAGAGAGGGGTTAGCTTGCCCAGTTGAGTCATGTGATCCGTGAACTGAGTCTGGAACTGAAAGTTGGGACCACTGCTTTGTGTTACAGCACTTCCACTGCCACTAACGGTGGATGCACTTGACATTCCATTTATTGGAGGTTGGTTTGTGAGTATGGAGGGTCTTTGGGGACCCACGTTGGCTGCAAAATTTGACCTAGGTGGTTGAGGCCGCAGGGGCTGCTGTTGTGGAGGCAGAGGTCCAAAATTGGGTGACACTGACTGACCATGAGGCACAAAGTTGGGTGAGCGCGTCGCTGATTGAGCGGGTGAGGAGAGTTGCGAGCCAGGTGTGGGCTGAGATAATGGGGAACGTTGAATTGGTCCATCAGGCTGTATCATAGGTAAGCCATTGACACCCTCAGCCTTGGGTGGCCCTTGGAGCGACCGTCGCTGCTGCTGTCTGTTCAAGATAGCGCGCTGCGAGAGGGGTGCCTGGTTGGGCGAGGCGTGTGTTGAGGTAGCAGGTCGAGAAGGCCCCAGGTTAGGACTGCCAGTCTTTGCGCGCAGCTCAGCCTGGACGTCAATGCCTGAGAGTCAGGTGTTAGTAGCAAGCCATGTTGTGTACGATGCACGATGATTACCTTTCTCGAGCAAGATTCTCTCAAGAAGCGAATTCTTGTAGCGGAGCATAAGGCATTCGTCGGCAGCATTGCGGTGACTGTTTTGCAGGTTCTGCAGCGTCTCTTCATGGTGCTTGATGGTGCTCTCGAGCTGCTTGATGTACTCTGTGCGACGCTCGCGAAAGGCGGCCTGTGCCTGTCTATTACGCTGCTTGCGCTCCTCGGAGGTTGCATATATCTTACGACGCTTGGTTAGTGCTATGTTTGTAACATGCGGCATATGGAAGACGGGTTGTGCAAATTTAGCAGTCATGGCTGGAGGCAATTGGGAGAGCTCACAGGTTTGCGACCGCCTTTGCGCTTTTGCTGCTGGGGCTCTTCAGTAGGATAAGGCTCAGCCAGGCCGGGTTCAGGCGACGATCCCATAGACGACGTCGAACCATCGCGCTCGGCCTCTTGCTTGCCCACGGGTGCCGTCATATCTGTTACTACACTATCGCTCATCTGCATCTGCATCTGCAACAGCGGCACGCACCCCCTCCAGCTCAGAGATAGAGGGGCAGCGGAGGCGCCAAGAAGCACGACAATAGACGCGACTGAGCAAAGAGAGGGAAGGTCGCAGCAGCGGCAAGAGGCTCGTGGCGGCTAAGCGCGCCAAATTCAGGGCAGCCGCAGCGTCGGGGCTGGCAGCGATTGTGTGTGTTTGGGGGTTTGATAATGTGCGATAACGAGGTGGAACGAAGGCCTGTGGGTGGTTGGGGAGTAGCTGTGAGGTAAGCTCTTGGGTAATGAAAATCAGAGAGGCTCGAACGGAGGGGCGGAGCTGCTTGACATGAAAAGGCGGGCGGGACCAAGACGGCTACCAGAACGCTGCTCGCTGCTGGCCTAGGGAAAAAGCCGATGTGTTTGCACGCCGCAAACGCAGCGTCCAGCAAATCGCAGGCGGCCGTGGTGGTCGCGAGCCAGCCAGGGCCAGGTGGCTGCACTGTGCGGTTGGCCGGCGCCTCAGAGTTTTCTCGCGGGGTGCTCACTGTGCATTGAGCAGCCCTCCTCCCTTGGCCAGAACCGTGTTCGTGAGCGAGGGTTGGTGGAGGAGCCCGGGAGGATCGCGATACCGCATGGGGCCTAGCGCGGCTGTTGGCTGCCGCGTCCCTAACAGCATCTCCGGCATCTCCATGGCACTGGCACACGCTGTTATGCTGCCAGCTGGGCAGATATCAACTTATCAGCGCCTGGATGCTGTTGCTTTTGCACGGCCAACACGCAGCGTCGTGTGCGGCCTCCTCGTCTGTCTGTGGTCCCTCTGCTGTCTTTCCTGCCCACGCGCCGACCCCAAACCGACAGCCGCTAACGAGCCGACCTCGGAACCCGCAAGCCACGAACCCCGAGCCACGAACCACCAGCCACGTGCCTTGTGCCGTGCTGTAAGGCTGACTGGCGATGTGCTGCACTGATGCGCTGCACCCATTCCAACTCCTCGCTGCATCTGCTGCATCTGGCTTCCACTGCTGATGCGTACACAACGCGTGCGTCCAACATATAGTCTCCAGCACACCACAGCGGCCTGTGACGTGGACAACGCAGCGCCGCTGCACTCCATGTGGTTTTGATCACGCTCATCAAAACCCTTCCCCGCTTGCCTACTTCCTGGCCTTTGATTCGGTCGAATCTCCCGTTCCTTTGTCGCTCCAACCTCGCTCTTGACCTTCGCCCGCCCTTCTACGCTGCGTGCCATTGCCTTGGCCTGCCCACCAATCTCCTGGCCCGCATGCACCACATGAGCCGTATTCGCCCAAAACAGTCCTAGTCGCAGCCCGCTTGCCCTCGATTGAGTGCCCAGGTGACGTGGAAGCGGTCGAGACTTGTGACGCGACTCTATCCTGCGACGCGCTACCGTGCATCGTGATGCTCAGAAATTGCCTGTGCTGAGCGAGGATGCCAAGCACACCAGGTCACCAGCGTGTAGCACCTCTACGCTATGTACTCGATACTAATTATGCAATTCCAAGGGATGCAATTCGGCCCGCCTACCATCTAGCCAATACCTCTTCTCCTTCTTCAGAGCCGACAACGGAAGAGACGGATGGGTAATTAGTAGGACTAGGAACCTCGCTCCATTGGTGTGCTTACGTACGTACCACCAGTCTTCTGGCTGCTTCAAGTCACCGAGTGGTCAAGAATAGGCCTCCTAAGACCATGGGTAAGAGTCAAGACAGATGGTCGTCTCCAGCACTCGACGCTGTCTTCCGTTTTGTCATGTAATTAGCCTGCCATCTGCCTGAAATTGCCGATGGAGTGCCTCAAGCTCGTCCCTGCTCAAGTTGGCGCTGCATGGCAAGAGCTCTGGATGTTGTGCACTTCCCCTCTCTTAATGAAAATTAAAATGCAACACCATGATACCGTCTTCTCTCATCATGTACACCTCATGCGACAACCCTCACCTACCTCACAGGATATTGAGCATCGACATAGTCTCACATGACTTTTCCCCTGATTTCAGCAGTATCAAATCCCGCATCAAATACTCGGTCAGCATATAATTGCTCGTCGTTGCTTCGTCCTCACCCTACTCTACACGGTCCCTCGGGCATACTTGTTGTAGCACGGCAAACATATCTGCTGACGGTACGCAGCGATGACACTGTCTGAGATTGCGGGATGGCTGCTGA
This sequence comes from Ophiosphaerella korrae, assembly GCA_028456385.1. Taxonomy (NCBI): domain Eukaryota; kingdom Fungi; phylum Ascomycota; class Dothideomycetes; order Pleosporales; family Phaeosphaeriaceae; genus Ophiosphaerella; species Ophiosphaerella korrae. The sequence goes on along the minus strand of JALNQF010000129.1, from coordinate 66,739 downwards.
AAGGGTCAGGTCACTCGCATCTGCATCCCAGTAAAAGCCCGTCATCCAAATTCGGCCTTTCGCTGGAGAGAGAAGGTAGCCCCTCCTTCCTCACGTTTTTAACGTCAGACACTGGTCAGCTCATGAGCAGCGGAGACATGGTGGGCAGCGGTTCTGGCGACGCTAAAGGATATGCAACAAATGCGTCTTCCTGGTCTAAGATCCGTCCTCTATCAGACATCCGCGAACTTACTGAGCCAAGTCTCGCGGATACAATACCACGGAAATTGCTCTCAGATAAGCACTTACAAAGCACGTCTCGTCCAGATCTTTCGCACAAGCCCTCCGTGACTTCAAAATGTCGTCCAAGCATTGACACCCGCATTGGAGAAAATAAAGACCCAGACAGAAGGCCCAGTATCGAAAGCAATGGCATTAGATCAGCCCATCGGGGACGATCCTCTAGAACTCCATCCCCACCCATTAATGTGGACAACAACAGCATATCCAGTATATACAGCATCCCCCCTGGCAGTGTGCCACCACGTTCATCGTCGCAGTCGCGTGCACGCGGAGCCTCTGAGCCCCGGCCATCGCTACAAAAACAATCTATACCAATCACACAGCGGCTCCCAGCTACTAATTTCCTACAAACAATACCCACAATCCCACGTCCTCCCCCTCGAGGATGTGGGCATACTATTCCTCGGCGCGGACGGTCGCAGTCTCCACTCCATCATGTAGCTGCGCGCCTCGATCCTGTATCCCATGATACCAACCGACGCGTCCCTTCTAGAACATTTGTAAGAGAGCCACCATCAAAAGAGCTCTTGGAATTTCCATCACATCGACATCCCCGTATAGAGCTTGGTCTCGACTTATTAGCAAGTATATTCGTAGGCGGAGGCTCAATTGAAGGAACAGCACAGATTAGCATTGACGACGCTGAAAGAATACGTCATAGAAGGACTTTGGACATAGCCCGTATATCTATCGATCTCCTTGGACTAGAGGAAATGAACGGAAACAAACGCAATGTTTTTCTAAATCTTGCAACAGAACTTATCGACGAGAAAAATCCACCGCCTGCGAATATGGTGGACTCCCAGGAACCTATAGGCTCCGAAGAGATCTTCTGGCACCTAATGCCCTCTGTCACCAATTTAGCATTCAACCTTAGCCTGCCACTCAACATTGGACCCCCACCTTTCCAGTCCAAAAACGCAAGAATCCGGTACGTGCTTTGTGTCTCACTACTCATTCGCGACCATGGCAAGCAATATATTGTCAGAACCTCGGAGGATATTACAGTATTGTCTGTATACGATCGTGAGTTTTCTCGACCTTACTGAGACTGATACTAAGACGGTCCCAGCTGAAAAAGCGCTAATGTCTCTCCCAAGCCCTCTCACAGCTTCAGATGAATGGTTCAAACACCGCGAAACGACTGTGGAAGTTGTTCGTGTCACTGCTGGCTTACACCGACAAGTCTGGGTTAGTGGGACAAGCATATATGTTGACGTTCATATTGCCAACAACAGCCGCAAGATGATCAAGAAGATCGAACTACAACTGGAGAGGGCGATCCTTTGCTATAAACATGTTTGTCTTGTGCGAAAAGTCTACCAGTATCTAAAAATTCTGACAAGGCGTTGTCATAGGCTGCTGCATCCACGAGGGAAAAGTCGGCCGGCCAGGCTCGAATTTTCGACATCAATGAGCGTGCAATCCTGAGCAAATCAATGGTCAAACAGGGCTCTGCCGGGTGGCACGGTGTTCCCGCTCACCAAACACACATCCGAACCTGCGATCTGGAAGTGCCTCGTGGTCATGCAACGGTCAAGTGTGGTATGTCATGCATTAAAAGTACGTAGTCAGAGTCCCTGATATTTCAGGCAAATATTTCGAGGTGCGGTATTTCCTGAATGTTATTATTGGCAGCAAGCACACGTTAGTCTCAGTTGCTTGAACAAAGATGGCCAAGCTGACGCCCTCTAGAAAAATGGTCACCGTTCAATTACCTATAGTGCTCATACACATGGTCAGTGTCGTTATAACGGCGAGCCATTGCATCACTCGAGTCTAATCGCTCCCCTAGAACTCGCTCGATGTTGTTCCAAACTCCGTTGCCCAGGTCGCCATGGCCATCGAGGAAAAGCGCACAGCGGATACATACCATCGCGGTCAATCCGCATCTCGACTCGGACGACGACCTTCACAAAGCAACCAAGGCCGCGCCTTCGCTGCATCACGCATGCAATCGCTCGAACGCATGCGCGCCCGCGATGAAGACCTCCAAGAACTAACCCAAGTCCTCGACCAAAGCCCCCGCAAATATAACCTCCGCCGAATGAACTCAAGCTGGGACTACCACACCCCGCCCTCCAACCGTAAAGGCCGCATCCTCGGCGACGGCGAAGCAGCCGATCTCCAAGACCGTCTCCGCAAAGTTCGCTCCAACGGCGCTATCGCCTCAAAACCTCTCCTCTGCCGCGACGGCTCCGTCAAATCTAACCGCGGCACCCTTTCCTCCCTCGGCTTCCGAGAAGCGGAAGTTCGCGAGGACATGGAACTCGCGGGCCTCGGGACCACGAGCGAGGCTCCATTCAAGCAGCGCCTTGAACTCAGTCGCGAACGGCAGTATCGCTTTAGCAAGAAGAGAAGCGTTGAGCGGTGGAGGGGTGTGGCGAATGCGGGGGTTGGCTGGCTTAAGGCTACGGGGGGTGGGAAGGATGAGCGTGAAAGGGATGGGTGGGTTTAAGTTTGAGGTTATTTTTTGTGCGTTGGGTTTTGCGGTTTTGTGGTTTTGTCTGGGTTGTTGTGGTTTGGCTTGGGGCGTTTTGGATATGGCATATAGTGAGATATTGCTATTAATGATTAGTTCGTGGTTAGGGATGTTTTGCGCTGTGAGTAGGCTGGTGATGTTGGGTTGGGGAGGCGGTTTGTGAGATGAGGTTTTGGGTTATGTGGATGGCGATGACGGTGGTTGGATGAGAAGCGGTTTTTTGTGTTGCTTGATGCTCACGAAGGTGGTATTGATATCTACAGGATGGTACATAATGCGATAATATTCGGCAGCGATATTATCTAGACTGCCCGACCGAATGAACAACTCATGAATGCGCTCGACTTTTATATTGGCTTTCTCCCATGCTCGCTAGAATTTAATACACACATCAACCTGGATGCTGAGCAAATAAACTACAAACGCTGGCATCTTTGTATTCTGGTCTCTCGATATCCATGCTAGATGGGTTGATAGGATGAGCAGTGGAGTCTATGAAGGCGTTTGGCAGTGAGTATTGGGCTAAAGTTTGAACAATTTACCAGTTCTATGTAGTGTTGAGATAGTCTAAGAATGCTACTTATACAAGGTCTAGAACATACTACCGGTACATCCAAAAACTATCTTACGATCCAGAATACCGTACAGCCAAAACTATCGTACAGTAAGAAAGTATTGAAAGATCAAAAACTGCTATACAACCAAACCTATCGTACAATCACCTCGGCTTTAATCTAGCCGACGACCAAGATCTGGTGTCGATCAAGCTCACACTTGCAAAGTTCTCATATATCGCCTTTGGCTTGGTAGTGAGACATCGTGCCACTTGGATCGAGGACTAGCTCATACGTGCCCGCATCTTGCAGTTCACTTGTATACGCAGAGCGATAGCTTCCGTCCCGCTCGATCGCAATGGCTGAATTCCACGGCAAAAGAGCACCGGGTTCGTTGCCTTGGGGCAGAAGCGACGTTATAAGCGTATTCCCGTCTGGCGCATGGCCGAATCTATGTGAAGCCAGTCGAATGTAGTCAGCTTTGTTAGCATCGAGCGCTGAGCTATATGCCCTCATGCGATCCCGCAAAGACTGGATCAACTTCGCTTGTCCCTCGAGCCGGCTAGGGGAATATATGTCTGGGAAGTATTCGAGGATTCCGTCGTTTGTGGCTGCTTCGTAAGGCGCGTCGGGTGCGCTGGGATTGTTTGTGTATCGGTAGTAGAGCTCGCGTTGGATGCATGGGATGTGCGTGAGAGCATATTCTCTTGTCCAGTTGCCGACTTTGTTGCCAAGTATATCCCATAGTTGGAGGAAGCGCAAGTGTTCAAGTCCTTCCTGTTTTGCTATCGTGCGGAGTGCGACTACATAGTCCCATACAGTTTCGTCTGAAATACCGAGAATATCTTGCAGCTGCTGTTAGAGCTTGATGAAAAGAGGAATATCGAAGGTGCACCGACCATTATAAACCAGCCCTTCAGAGCATATGTAGACTTCCGCGCCGTTCTCGTAGACCTCTGAGATATTCGAAGCTAACCCATTCAAGCGTTCCAGTGCTAGCTTCTCTCCTAGGTCTGGTAGTTCGCCTAGTACTAGGTCTCCGACATGTGGCGACTTGAAAGGGAACCCAGAAAATAATAGACGAATTGGTTGGCTAGCTCTAACTTGCTCTGTTACAAGAGACTTGTATCCAGCGATGCCACGCCAAGGAGCCTCATGTTGGACACCGTGAGTTTCGATGAGTTGGAGGATTTCAATGGCGATTGGATTATCGCCTTCAGACTTTAGGCAAGGCGATAAGGGAGTGCTGCGATCAACGCCTCTCATTATCGAGGAATTTACTGGGTCAGGGTCAGCCTCCTCATGTGCATCAGATAAGTCATCTAAGCAAGACCCAGACGCTGATTCGTAGCTCTCGTCAGCGTAAGGGGCTAGGGTTGGCGGGTTTTCATGCGATTTTGCGCTGAGAGCGTCTGCAGAAGGTTCGGGTGGGCGCGGAAGTGCAACTGGCTTGGCAACAGGATGGAAAGTAGGCATGTGAACAAGACCGAAAACCCTTGCAGGTTGACTTCTTTCCCTTCACCAAAGCATTGCATTTATGCTTTGGCGAATGTGTGTGAAACGATTACTCACACTGCCAACTCTTTGCTACGTTGCCTGCGACTAACGTGAAGATCAACTGATCCTCAGCTGTTTCCTCCCAGTCACCTGTTCAAGACAATCGACCACGCACGGGTCGTCGATTTGTCCATGCGAGCGCATCTACCATTTCATGACGCATGTGGTGTCTCTTCCGCATCGCCAGGCAAGCCCGTCGGGCCAATGCAAAAACCTCTGGCGGGTATAAGAGCGAAGGGGGGCGCTTGGCTGAGCACGTTCCGCACTTCTTCGTTGCTTGGGCCGTGCCACCCAGGACCACATTTAGCGAGTATTAGAGTGGTTTTACACGATACTTGAAAACGCTGGCCTGCTTCTCCTCGATTTCTGGGTTGTTGCAGATGCTAGGAAAAGATCCTTGTTGTGCTATGTCGCCATCTGCAGGGTTTGTCTTGCATCGACCCTCGTTCCTGTATCAGTTGGCTTGGTAAAGAGAGCAGTGCGGGTAGCATGTGCGCACGGTACTGTTGCTTGATCCCTAGTCCACGCTTCAGATCTGAGTACGACGGCACTATTGACCGAGAGACTGCTTGTTCTGAGGCTGGATGGTTTATGATGATTTGGCTGGGGTATTTTGGTCGCACCCCAGTCAGATCGGACTGTGAAATCATCTACTCAAACAGTTTTTTGCCTCTGTTCTACACAATAGTATTTTCCATCATGCTCTACCTTTACAGCACTATTTGTGCGCTGGTCTTTATTCTGTTGTCGTACACTGTGTACCGGATCATCACAGGCTGGATCCTACCACCATCTCATTTTCCACGAAATATTCCCACAATCCCATTCTACTACACGCTTATTCCACTCTTCAAAGATGTTGACCAAGAGAGTCTCTGGCATCAATATCTCAAAGAACCTTTGGCCAAATATGGTGCTGTCAAACTTTTCTTCGGGGGCCAATGGAATGTCCTGGTTACACGCCCCGACTACATCAACCAAGTGCTGAAGCAGGACGACGTTTTCCCAAAAGCTGGAAACCAGATTAAGAACCCACATTCTATCGTTGCACTATATACTGGAGAGAATATCATCAGCGCAATTAATGAACCATGGAAGAAATTTGCAAGCATTATAAAACCAGGACTGCAGGCGGACGTAGACCCTTCAACCATTGTCAAGAATGCAGACAAGCTGATCGGCGTTTTACTCAAAGAGCAAGAAACCAAAGGCGTTGTGACAATGTCAAAGCCGTTACAGGATTACACGCTCGCAAATTTGAGTGAAGCATTACTTGGTAGCAGTTTTGGCGTAGGTTTCTCAACACCACAGCTATATTGATCTGACTTTATTCCAGACACTGGATGACCCAAATGCACCGTTCTCAAAGATGCAATCGAATATCAAGCCCAAAATATTCAACCCGTTTTATCTCAATTTCCCTTTCTTAGACCATTTCAAAATAGCTAGCCGTGAGGAAGCGCGGCGGTTGGTTATGAAGTTTAAGCACGATCTGTGTGAGAAAGTTCTCTCGGGTCATCAGCACAAGCATAACGAGGGAATGGAATCGAGCCACCTTGGATGTAGGCTCGTAACCGCATACGAGACAGGCATCCTGTATGCTTCTATTTATGCAGAGAGTAATTTTTGAAGCTGATCTCTTTATAGTGACCGCCACCAGTTTCAACAAAATTGTGTTTCATTGTTTCTGGCTGGGCATGAAAATCCACAAATCCTACTTCTTGGAGTGATGAAACTCCTAGCAGAACATCAGGTAAAGCGATGCTCAAGTTGCTATCTACCAAATTGATGCTAATATGATGATAACAGGAATTACAGCAGGAATTGAGAGATCAAATCTCATCTCTTAGTCCGGAAGATCAAGTGGACCCATATACTCTTGTAGAAATACCATTACTCACAGCGACAATCTACGAAACATTGCGAATGTATCCACCCATCTCGCAACTTATGAACCGCCGCACAGAACAAGATGTCGTCCTAGGCGACAACATACTGCTGAAAAAGGGCACATATTGTGGCTACAACGGATACACAACGAATCGGGATACAGAATTTTGGGGACTAGACTCTCATGAATTTCGGCCCTCACGCTGGGGCAAGACAACCGAAGAAATTCACACGCTTTTCCGCAAAGCAAGTAGCAAGTCCACTTTTATCAGCTTCCATGGTGGTAAAAGAACCTGCCTTGGTATCAAATATGCAATGATGGGAGCTAGAGTATCCATTGCGAAGCTACTGCTAGGCTTGGAGTGGAAGTTGGACCCAACATGGCCTAAGAGGATGACCCCTGTAAGTGTTTTCCGCAGCCCTCGACACAGTGAAATATGCGCTAACATGCTCATAAAAAGGCGGGACCTTTGATGCCAAGAATGTTGCGACTGCATATTACGAGGGTGGGGGTGAGCGCTAGGCCTGATTTTCAAGAGGAGAAGGTCCAAACATAGGCATGTGGTGTAAATTGATGTGCTGTCGTGAGGCAATAAGTCAAGCCGATGTTGCGTGCTTTGACTCCATGCAAGATAGTCATACCGTTCACAACGCTCAGACCAAGACAGTATTCATAACTTCCCAATCAAAGCCTTGCTTCAGATACGATCCAGAATCATGGACGGAGAACATCCCTCTCTTGTCGTTACGGTATTCGCTTGCGGTGTGGCTGCATCTGTACATCTGCATGTGCCGACTCATAAACGTTGGTCTTAATACTAATATTAATGCAACACAACAAAAGCGAGTTACGACTCTCACCAACATCTGTAGTTGGTGTGTATACTCCTTGTCGCCTCAACAAATGTCGCTTAGGCCTGTAGAAATTCACATGCACGTGTACCCCGCCACACGTTGGTGGCATTCACTGCATAGGACCAACTCAGATGCAACCATTTTCATTCGACTCATAATATGCCTTGCGAAAATCTAGAGAAAGACCAGTATTCACTACTAGCGTCCAAGGGTAAGACACGGCCACATGTCCTGGTCACAATCTGACCATTTTTCCTAAACTCCGGGAACTTGCTAAATTGCTCAACAAAACAAATCCTTGGTCGGAAACCCCCAGATTAGATTAGTGCCCTCTCTTGAGAAATGATTTGAAAAGATTCCGAGGATTATGTGACTCCAGGAAATGTCGGGGAGTGTGAGACTCCAAGTAAGTTCGAGAAGCGTGAGACTCCACGAAGCGTCGAGAGGCGTCTGAGATATCGTATGCCTTGTCGCGTATCCTGACAACTACCCCTGTCTTTAACATCATTCGAGAATCCAAGCTGATGACCTCCATGCTGTGGCCCTTGAATTTTCCTTCCACTGTCTCTTCGACCATTGTTTTAGCATCCCAGGATGACGTCGCAGTGATTGCCAAAGGTGATTCGCATTCAATCTCTGTTGGTGAAAGTTCAAAGTGACCGCCCTCGATATCATCCTCGACCCAACCACCTTGAAAGTCTCCAGAATCGATGGCTTGGAGCGCAAGCTCAGATTTTCCCAAATAGATCTTGTCGTCTCCCTTGATCTTGATGATGGAGTTGTGCCATGGGGTAGGGGCCTGAAACTCGTATGCTGGTGGTACTTCTTGCCGATCTGTGATTGAATCGATGGGGTACACTCTATCTCTTGGGAAAAGGCGAATACCGAATTTAGGCCCTCGATTTGAGTGAGCGTGAATGGAAAGCCGCACGTAGTTTGGGAGAAGAAGCTCGAGAAGGTTGGAATAAGCCTGGTTCCTGGCAATCATCTCTGTTGCCACAATGAAAGAAACCTTCTTCTTTTTCTTGTTGGACATTCCAAGGAATGCGGGATCTTGAAGGTCCTCTTGCATGAATCGTGCTTGTCCTCGGTACAGATTCAGCGTTGTAAGATTTTGATCTGCAATCAGTTGGCGGAATTGCTCTCGTGAGTCCTGAAATCCGGCCATCATAATCTTCCGGGCCAGTTCTGCATCTCCGGAGATACTAGAGTTTATAGGGTGTTCTATTTGTAGATGGTCAGACCAATCATCATTAAAAGTTATGCGCGCCTCTAAATTCGAAAAGAACATCTCGGTGAGCCCACTGAACTGAACGGCTTGTTGGTCCTCCGCCGAGGGGAACATGCTGCGATATAGATCTCTAAGCTTTTGATCGTAGCTATCGATAGCTTCATCGTCTATGCCAACTTGAGATAGTTAGTATACAGTTACTCGCGGATTGATTGAACACTTACTGCAGTCTGAGAACACGTGACCGTCACTAACTATCCAAACTGTCACACCCGGGGCGTATATAGCGTTGACCCGTTGTGCAAACTTCTGTAGAGTCTGTAGCGCAATGCGCTCGGCCATATCCGGATCCACTCCTCCAACTTTGCGTGGATTCGGAGATTTACAGGGAAACGCAGGCACGCACATTTGAATGCGTTCATTGTGAACGATGTAATTCAAGACTCTGCTCCTGAATAGGTCACGCCCTGTATCCCACTCATCTTTTGATGCAACGTTCTTTAATGTGGCCTCAAACAGAGCTACGATATGCTCAATGGTTTGCAGGACTTTGTCGTCCTGGAGGTGCGATGCGTCAATACTGGGTCGGAGACTTGTCTCCAGTAGTATGAACGTCTCCAGCCAGTCTCTAAATGCAGTCTTCATTTCGTTTTCGTCGAATCGAGCACATCTGATGAGACCGACATGGTAATTTTTCATTGGTTGGTGCAACTCTCGAATCACATGGTGATGACATGCAGGCGTCGCACAAAGGTGCAGGTCATCGCACTCTGATGTATCGATTGTTTTGGTAGTGATGTAGCTTCCAGATGGAAGAAGTGTGGAAATTTGTGGACCCGAAGCTGTTAGACTTTGGATATGGGACCAGTGACGGGTGATATGGCTTGCGGCGCTGCCTTCAACCGATAGTAGTTCTCCATGTAGACCATGGCAGAATAACACCACAATATCGTGGTATGGGGATGGGTCCGTGTTCATTTTGAAATTGCTCAATTGTTAAAAAAGGGGTGGAAATTAACTTGCTCAGGCACTTCAATCGGCGTCCCTCAGGCAGGGTAAAATATTGACGCCTGCTGACTCCTTCAGCGCTAGAATATGCTGCCTAACGTTGAGTGTTTTGGTATGCTGGGTATGCTAAGCCAACCTACAAGCCCGGTCTTTGCGTGGCAACTACCACCACCGTCAACACGGACCCAATGGCGTATATTCCCTACACACGGGTCTTCCTTGAACAGATTTCACTGGCGGTGGTACTCCGGCATTCGTATTACGTCGGATCATACCCCCAGAAAGTACAAAACTGGATGCATTGTTTGCAGGGAAGATCGATTGCTAAGTGATGAGTGCATACTATGGGTCTAGAGCAAGTGGTGTTGATCATGATAGGTGGCGTTCGTCCGCGTTTTCTGTTTATCATGGGTGATGTGTTTGACAAAGATTTACGATGTCTTTCTTTTTCCAGGGCATGCAGAAGTGTGGATAACTTCTAAAATGATTTGTCCACGCCCATATGGAATCCACCCGATGCGTTATTAGAGCAGATGCTCTTATTGCTGCAACCGCGCCACACCGGTGTTGCTCTTCTTTGAACGATTACCCAAGATGCGTTAGAAAATCAGGAGGATGACACAGAGACAAAACTATCGTTACACGCCTCTCCATGAGGATTTTCGGCGGTTCATTGTTACATGTTCATCCATGAGTATAATCCGGCGGTGTTCATTGTGCCACCAGCTACGAGCATCCTCCGGCGGTTCATCGTTCCTTTTTGTTACAACCTTACGTACTGTGCTAACCTGGATCTTGGTTTTCCTGGGTCACGGTAATCGTGCCCAAACCGACCATAGAGGGCACCAAGAGGTTTAGTGACAACGGATGACTATTTGCGCGCCGCAGGGCTGGGAGTGGAGATATTGGACCGAATCTACCTAGGTACCCATGCGGCTGCTTCCTGAGGTTGTTCGCCAAGGTTCCATTATGCATAGAGACAGCACCAGCTTAGTTTGCTTGCCCCGAGCACATTTGCGGTTGATGTACCTATTCCTTCTTATAGTCAAGGGTGGAATCCGCCACCACTCTGCATGGGTGTATTTGATTATGTTCGGGTTGATCTCCGGTATGTTTTGACGTTCCTGTCCAGTTACTAAGGCGTTTTATATTGAATCTGAGACGAGTACAGCTGCAGGTTAGGTTTTTAGTCAACAATGAGAGAAAGTGGAACGTAATAAATCCCAATCTAGGAAATTTTTTACGATAATTCTGCATAAATCTGATCTGCCATAAATCCCTGAGTGCCGCAGCGGGCTTTATCGGACGTGGTAAAAGGGAGTAAGTTGCGTCGGGAACAAGGATGGTCCAATGTGCTCAGAGACGATCGTGAACACTAGAGAGTATATACATGCCGGAAGTTGTCATTCATGTCATTCATGTCATTCATGTCAGATTTGTGGTTTTTGGTAGCATGGTGCGAGCTATGACCAAAGGCTGTGGATACAGTCAACGCGACTGCTTTTGTGGCATCCGCATGGCGCCACCCTGGACTGTACAGCAGCCTAAAGAAGAGTTTTTTTTGTTGTTGTGACGCAAGGACAAAGGTATGGATGCGCAATTGCTGGCGGCCGTTGGGTTTCACATACCCGCTACATGGTGCTCGGTTCAGTTGCCGGTACACGGTCCTTGGTGCACTGAATAGGATGCTTGGGTAAGAGAGAAGGTCCGGCCACGGCCACCCACCCACCCGCCTCTAGGATTAGCGAGCATTAGGGTGATGTACTTTCTGCAGATTGCCGGGATCTTGTCTCGTGTGCGGCACGATGCGGTGCGTTTTGTACCTAGTCAGTGGCTCGCTTCTGGCCGAAGACGAGCGATGGAAGGCTTCTAAGTGTGTGAGGTCAGCTACTAGCGTTCTTGGCAGTGACCAGCTACGATCTCAACGGAAGGTCAAAGCATTTTTGAGCCCATTCCTGACATGACTAATGTCGTTGAGACATACGCACTTATGTATAAGTGAGAAGTAGCGTGTACTGCCTGACACTTAATACAGTGGCTTGCTCCAGTACTACTTTGCCAAAATATTGCATCCATGCCGCTTCTTGTAGACCCCAAAGGAGGGTCGCCCACGTCTATATCCTTCAGTGAGGCTGTCTTAAGGTCATCATTGATCGCACGCTTCATGGACGCAAAAGCGTCGCCAACTTCGACCAAATCTTTCAGTGATAGAGGCTCAATATTTTCATCTTTTTCTTTCCCTTTTTCAAAGGACGCCCCACCACCAACACCCACAATCGACCCAGAGAAGACGCCCCAGCAAGACCCGGTCCCTCCATATACCGCCTTCTCACACTCACGACAATGGTGTATAATCCTGATTGTAACAGCAGCAGGATTTTTTTCCCCCCTCACTGGCGCAGTTTATTTACCAAGTTTAATACTGTTCCAGTCGATCTTCCAGACATCTAGTGCAGTCATCAATGCCTCAGTGAGTGTATACTGGGCGGTCTTTGGTATCGCGCCCATGTTTGGGGCCACGATGAGCGACTATGGGGGAAGGAAGACGATATATGTTATTTCATTAGCAGTCTTCCTGATAGCCAACTCCCTTCTTGCCGCGTTACCTCCGACCCTTGGCGGTCTATTTACTCTACGAGTCTTTCAGGTATGTGGCCCAGATGCCTTCGACACTTATTTATATCAAACTAATCACATATCTATATTTCTAGGCTCTCGGGGCTTCTATGGTAACTTCTATTGGGGCAGGGACTGTAGCCGATGTAACTGAGCCTGCCAAACGAGCCTCCAGGATAGGAGTTTTCCTTCTTGGGCCACAACTGGGCCCGCTACTCGGGCCATTGATTGGAGGCCAGTTTTCCCACGAGAGCTTATGGCGTTGGGTATTTGGATTTCTGTGTATGTGATTCTCTAGACTCTTCCCTTCGCTAGCAATACTGACCTGATTCAGCGGTGGCCTGTTTGCCGGTCTATCTTCTCATAATGTTTTGCTTACCAGAGACACTAAGATGCTTAGTTGGTGATGGGAGTGTATATGCAAACAAAAGCTGGTTTGTCAGGCCGCAGCTTCGACAAAAGCAGTTGGTTGAGGACGGGAAGTATCCGAAGCCGCCTAAACTGACTGTAGCAAGTCTCGTCCGCGTTCTGACTTTTGTTCCGAACTGCATTGTCAGCTTCGCATCAGCTTTCAATTTCGCCGGACTTTCATCCATGTATGTTGTATTTCCAAAGGTTTGGCAAACACAGTACGGTTGGAGCGGCAGTGAGACAGGATATGCATATCTAGCTCCTGGTATGTTTACCCTCTATCCCACGATTGTGTCATAACTCTGACAACTCTAGGTGTGGCTTTAACCATTGCCTCTTTCGCCACCGGTCGCCTCTCGGACATTGTATACAAGCGGTACAAAGCGAAGAACAATGGTAATGCACCACCACCAGAGAAACGTTTAGATGTACAGGCGTACGCATATCTTGTTGCTGCCACTGGAAAAATTCTTTTCGGATGGCTAGTATTTAGGAATTTCCATCCAGCCTATGCGTTGGTAGCAACAGCAATTTGTAAGTTTATCATTCACAGTACGCCTTCAACCAGATTCTAACATGACCGACTTTTCAGCGGCAGCAGGGACGGGAACAATATTTGTTTCAAGTACGAGTTATCAGACTGAATGCATGCCTGCTTCAGCGGGTGCTTTGCTGGCGCTTTCTGGTCTTTTGAGGAATATTGCTGCTGCAATAGCTGCTGCAATCTTAGATTCTCTACTCAAAGCTATGGGATACGGATGGGTTTTTACTGGCCTATCTATCTTAGACATTGTCTGCGTAGGATGTTTAATATACGTTCGCATTCGCGGGCCAGTGTATCGCGCGAGGCTGACTGCACCCTTGCCATCAGCCGTGAGTAAATAGCAAAAATAATAATTTAAACACCTAATTTTCAATTCCCTGATGTTCTCTCAAGATCAAATATCTCTGATTGATTAAGCGGTCGAATAAAACGAATATTACATTCGAATTCTCACCGTTATTTTTTGCTAAAACCCATGTGTTGTATCGCCTAAAATAACTTCACGAACACTGTATTCGTTCCGACTGGACCTATTTATCCTGCAGGTGCCACCACCCTCCTAAAATATTATGTCTCGTGCTTGAACTCGATAAGTATGTGCTGAGGATAAGCCGAGGTAACACGAGAGACGAGCCACATGTGTTCATTGACCAGGCTGTTTCTGTTGCTAACCCACGCCTCACACACAGAAGGCGCATGGGGCGAGTAACCAAAATTGGGCATTCTTTGGTCGATGAATGATCTGTGTCTATGGCCCTGTTAGCTTTCTTAGCGTGGGAGTAGGGTCTCTGCCGTGTCGCATATGCAAGCAAAGTGAAGGCGACTTACACTACTTGCATTAGGGAGCTTTAGTTTCTGTGTAGAGCAATAAACTTTGGAAAGATTAGTCCAAAGGCCCTATCGCGTCCAGAATTGAGCAAATACTAAAGTTCCGAAAAAGTTCCTAATCCACAAGCAATATAGACAAGGCCTTGGTCGAATAGCGTTCGGGTAACCGAGAAGTGGGGACAGGGCTAGCGGATCTTCCCTTCTTTTAGGTAGGATTCAAAACGTGCTCAATCTCGCGCAAGTAAACCAACACCGCTCTCAGTGGCGCAACCACTTTTGAATACGTTGAGAACATGCGGAACTTTACCAAGCCGTGAAACGAATATTGGTGCTGGGGCGACCCTTGCATCAATTTTCCGTAGTCTTCATAGTGTTCTCCGTGAGTGCATAACTACAGCCTTGTCCTACATCTGGAAGCTCCAGAATCCTTCGTACATTGGGAGCTTGTCTGCTGACTTTCGGCAGTTTTCTTCCAGCCATTCCTTTTCTTGTTCATTCACAATGGCCACCGAAAAGGAATCCCTCAAGGCAGATATTAACACGACGACTGTTGCACGTACAGATTCCAGCACTGAGGCAGTATCTAGTGATCATGGAGAAACACCTCAAAATGAATCCAGAAAGCCAATGGCAAGGAAAAGGGCGCTTATTGCATGGCTAGTCCTATGTTTCTCGGTAGGCACAATCTCACAACTGTACTTGCTGCCTTCTTACATTTTACAGACTGGTCCAACCTCTGGAATGGCTTTTCGCTATGTACCCGCCGTGCTTCAATCCGCTGCGAATGTTTTAGGACATATCCCAGGTACCAATAAACCATGCGCAAAACGAGGTGTGATTAGATGTGTAGTACCATTTGGTACGGGAGAAGTGGATTACAACAGTTACATGTTAGTGTTCAACATCACTTCCTTTTGGATGATCCCTTCTCTAACACGTAAACAGTCTTTATTTGCAATCCATTGCTCGAGCCTCCGAGGGCGTGCTGACTATTTTCGTTTCTGGAATCGCCGACTTCACCCGTAAGTGCCATATTGTCCAGCATATCTCTTCGTCCATCTAACGTGAGGAGATTTCCGTAAGCTCCTACTCATTTTTGCGATCGTATTGTTTGGAACATTTGCACTGCCGTTTGCGTCTCTCACCGCCAAAACTTACCGAAATCTGGTTGCTGGCTCTGTGCTATGGGTCTTTATGACCACCATCCAAGGAGTTTACGGAACACTGTCGTCTTCGTATATTCCTCTCTTTATGCGTGAAGCTGGATGGATTCAAGCACGAACAAAAATTGGACAGGATGGTAGACTTGTTGTAACCGAAGAGGAACGAGCTAACAAGGAGCTGTTCAATCGTGGCACCATGGTCAGCGTCCTAGGCTTGGTTTCAGGGAATATCGGTTCAATTCTCGGCCAGGCCATCGGTTTAATCATTGCCCATACAGCGGGTAATGGCATTATGGATGGATACAAGAGGTATGTTTTATTTTAAGCTATCTATGTTTTGTAACTTGTCTAACACATTACACTTCATAGCTTCCTTCTCGCTATCACTATCGCGGGTTGTCTCACCATCAGTTTTGGCGGGTTAGGATATGTCCTGTTGCCTTCTGTCAAAGGCTCGAAACCTCCCTCAAAAAACTACGGTGGTCTAGCCGTTAAGCGATGTGAGTGACCTCTGGATACTACGAGGAAGAGCACTGACACACTTACCAAGGGATTGAACTTCTCAAGTCAATTCCAAAATACCCAGAAGCTTTTAAGCTTTGCGTGGGGTGGGTGCTTTGGAATACCGGCTATAGCAACTTCAACTCCGTCATTGGCTTATTGTTCCGTGAAGTCAGTGGTCTGGGTACTGGCGATCGTATCTATACTGTGAGTAAACATCAACATATACAATATCTAAGGCCTGTGCTAATCGCGCTTATCATATAGGTCTACACATTCATGGCTGTAACTAGTGCCTCCATTGGAAGTCTGACCTGGATGTTCGTGTTTCCACGTACCAACATCAAGATCATGCACTGGGCATATTGTTTCCTGTTCGTCAACGTCTTTTGCATTTTCTGGGGCTGCCTAGGAATATCAAAGAACGTGAAGATTGGTTACAAGTACGTGCCCGAATTCTGGGTTGAGCAAACTGTGTTCTTGATGACAAGCTCCGCGCTTCGATCGGCCAACAGAGTCATGTACTCTTCCATGCTTCCACGGGGCAGGGAGGCACATTTCTTTGGCCTCGAACTGACTCTGGACCTTGCAACTGGATGGATCAATCCACTGGTGCAGTCGGTCATTCAGGATAAGACGCACAATTTGCGTTACCCCATGCTTCCTAATTTCTTTCTTTTACTAGCCGCAATTGGTTTTTATGTTTGGTGCGATCTGGAGAAAGGTATCAAAGACTCTTTGCAAGAGTTCGACGAAGCTGCGCCAGCTAGAGATGAATAAGATTGGTTGTGATGGCAGAGATGTCATTCGAAGGACGGGCCATCTAGCTTAGCTCGTTTAAGATAATGAAGATCGACAGATAGACTATGATATTAGCACTGAAGTAATATATGAGTTCTGAAGAAGCCAAAGGAGAATGCAATGTGGAGTTGCAAAGCATCCTAGATTGTATTGACAGTCATACTTGATTGATATCATATAAATAATATTTGTGGTACACAAGATTTGGAAGTTACTCTTACACTGCTTATATGCTAGGCTACGTATAACACTATACTATAAAAGTTCTGCATATATGATGGGAAGTAACAAGCGCGCTAGAAGGCTTGAGTGATATGCCAGAGAACCTCCGATAAAGTTGAATTTACTTGCTTCCACACACAACGTGGTTTACAAGCGAGTGACGCACCCCACTAACTTTGCGCACCTATTCAAGCGTACAACTCAACAAAGCGGTAGAGCTGAGGGTATAAATTTATATAATAAATCAAATAGTAGCTTCTCCATCTTCCTCATACGTACGCGAATTGTGCCTAGTCTCCCAAGACTAGAGATCTGATGGCGCATTAACTCAGCTGACAGCATTATTTTATGAGCTCCCTTTTTGAGTTGATTGATTGCGTTGATAATCGGTGCTGGCGACGAGCTCTTGTGCCGGCGTACGCGCTCACGTATAAGCGTTGACTGAGCCTCCAGCTCGCGTACGTTACTTGGCGTGCAAGCTACCTCTAGTAGCGTAGTAGGTGTACGGAGCTGGATATTGAGCCTTGAGGTTACTACTTCTGGCTGAAGCGGAACAAGGCTAGTAGCTCGAAAAACTAAGTAAATATTTACTCTTGTAAAGGGCTGGTTAAAGGCTGCACAGAAGGTTAGTAGGAATTCAAGTTTAGTGATGTAATTAATGTAGTTCCGGATCAGGCTCTCAACTTAACGGCTATACACATTCTTTAATAGAGAGAAGCAGCTAATATCAAGAGGCTCAAGTAAGTGAGATGGGTGAGCTAGTATGCAGAACGTATAGATATTGTTCTCCTTGTAGATCTTATAGAACTCAAGAGAGTGGTGGCTCCCGTAACCATCAAGTATAGTAGCCGACTCACACCAACTACTCGGTTCTTTGTATATTTATTGAAGTGCTTAAGCCAGTCAATGGCTAGCTTGTCTGTCGTCCAGCCATTTTCGCTAATTGCGATAGCCCAGTCTCGTGGGATCCATTCTTCCTTGTACCAGGCAGTAAAGTGACACTTGCCGGCGAAGATGTGGAATGGTAGGATAACCAGCAGCCTTTATTGCCCGGATTACTGTTACCCAGTAACGGCTAGTTGACTCTGGATCCTATCCATCATAAAGCCAGCCTCGTCGAAGTCATAGACATCCTCATCGACTATCCCATATGTAGCTCTTGTACGCTGAACCAGCTCAAACCAGCTACTTATAGTAGCCAAGTCCTCACATAAGGCTCTCTGCCCATCATATAGGCGATTGAAACGCGCCGTAAGACTGTCTATATGTTTGACAAAGCTGCGCGCTCAGCAGATGCCGACAGGGTTGGCTCTACGCTGAGCGAGTAGCTTATCAGCCATCTCACGCACAGCAGCCAGAGTTGGGGTAAAACCACGAGAATCTAGATTGAAGATATGATCGATTGTTACCTCCTCCTCTAGCTGGCTGAGCCTCTTTGGGTTGGGCTAGCAATCGCGTCGGCGACGCCATAGTTAAGTTTGGAATATTTTCACACGGGCCGTCCAACACGGGGTTAACGCCTCATCGTTCACAACCACCCACTACCTAAAATTATATAGAAACTCAGTTTTTTTTTTATGTATTTGAAAATAATTCAATCAGTACTTGGCCTGCCAGCCTCGCGCGCGTACAAGCTTAAGTTCACCTCGGTATACTCATAATAAGCTTGCGTATAAGCGCACCCGGTACACACTGCCAGAACTCCTACGCCTCTTTAGCTTAGAAGGAGTTATTATATTGTAAACAGTACTTATGTATTATCTTTTTAAGATTATACTAGAGGTGCCCAATAGGGTTAAGGTCAGGTAAGCAAGGTGGCTAAGTTATAGGTGTAATGTGGTGTTGAGCTATCTAACTCCTTGTTACCGCAGAGGTATATATAGGTGTGTTGTCCTGCATAAAAAGCTAAGGCCGCCGTCAGTTAGGCAGCAAGCCTCCGTGAAGAGTCTCAATATAGCTTTGGCTGGAATAGCCACCTTCTTGCGTATTCTCATCTCTCTCCGTAATGATAAGAGTTACATATTAGGGTGGGCTTAGCATTCTAAACTCTTGAAACACCACTGTATGATATGCTATTTCAAAGCCTGTCGTCTTTATTACATGCTAAAAGATGCACTGTAATACAGAAATTATCTACCAAATGGTGAATTCTTGCAACTCTGATCTATCAAATAATCGAAAAATTCGTCGGTTCTGTCTTGCCCTTGTTTTTAATTTTCTCCTAATCTCTTTCTTCGTCATTTTTTCTAGCTCTTCTCTTTCTTCCCTTGGTGTAAGCCGTCCCTCCAGGTAGTCCCAATCAGAATCATGAAGTTCATCCGTTCGAGACGATGCATCTGTTCTATCACGCGAGCCGAATAAACACAAGGACGGCTCATAGTTTGGGATACCCAGTAAACCAATGCGTATCCAGCGTTCCTCATTATCATTTTGTCGAGCCAACAACATACAGGAGCGAAGCTCTTGCGTATAATTGATGTCAGGGTGAATTGTATACCCATAGACTCTCAAAACTTGCGAATGGCTTGCCATCTGGACTACCATTACCCCGAGAGACTCAATCCCAGTAGCAAGGCGGGTATCTGAAATGCCCTCATAGTATTTCCCTATATGTCGAGACATATCGTACCAGCTCTGGTAGATCGGGGCCTTTGAGAATACGTGGTCATTACCTAAGTGGAGGACATACTGTGGGAGAGTTGAGTCGGGATTGGTATACAATCGTTTAAAGTACGCAGGGAAGGCTTTCGCTTCAATGGTGAGCTGAGCAGCTTCAAGCTCGCCAGTAGGATCAGCTCCTTTATGCTTACAAATAATGTTCTTCACTTTAGCTAGCTCCACAGTAACTGGAAAGAAGGCCAATCTTGAAGTCCAGTTGGCAGAAACCCAGGACCATGATGGAGCTTTCCACTTGAGGTCATTAGTATTAAACGTATTTCGTGGATATTCTTCTTCCCGGAAAAACCACAGTAAGTTTGGTATCAAGGTACTCTCCCACATACCTGCCACATATCTATCCTGTGATATAGAAGCGAAGTTCTTTGCGATGCCTGAGAGTGCAGGAAATGCGTCTTTGGAATATGTAAGGGACAACGTGGTGTAATCGCAGATGGTATAATGCCACCAGTGTAAGAGTCGTGATCGTTTGGAACTCCAATCCACTCTGCTATTACTGTTATCAACAGCGTTGGGAAAACTCGTACGTTCAAAGTTAAACTCGAAGTCGTTAGCTCCGCATTCACAGTCAAGAGTCTGGCTACATTCCCAAGCAATCTCTTCACCGGCGAAATACAAAAGTCGTGGAGAGAGAACGCGCTCTTGATAGACCCAGCCACGATTTAGCAGAGGAAAAGCCTTTTTCTTATGTGGAAATTTTCGCCTCGCATATAGATGATGTTCTGTGCCATCCTCATAACGCGCCACGGCAAAAGGCTCACCGGGCTGGTGTAATCGTTCAGTGTCTTGCGTGTACAATCCTCCATCCGAATTCTTGGATGCAGCAGCAGCAAGGGTAATATACCCATTTTGGTAGATATTCGCCATATCGCCAGATTCTCTCTGCCAGTCCAATTCATCATCCTGGATAATACACAAGGAATCAACCCAGAGAAAAGCAAGGTCAAGGCTCCGAACAACAGAAACAGCATCTTGATATGTGCGAGGCAGCTCGTCCCAGGGAATGTCATTTGTAAAAGCCTGAAACTTTGAAAGTGTTGTGCAAAGTGTCCGAGGTGGATTACCCCAGCAATGGGATAGGCAGGCGTAACGGGTACCTTGGTCTTTTGGAGTGGTCTCATGAAGCCGGATTCGATGGTTCCGTACGTCCAAGAGTCTTCGAGGCATTACAGAAGAAACGTTTTGCATACATGTTAGATGCTCTTGGTCGCATCTTTTGATCCACCTTTGTGCTGTCTGTAAGCTAGTTGTTGATTTTGTATTGCCGGGAATGAATAGTGAAACTGGAGAGACTTGTCCTACTTCCTGACCATAGAAGGTACAAGATGGAATTTTTGCCTGACGCTCACCATCATATCCAAAATTACTCCATGCTATGTCGATTAGATCAGGCATATTTTTTATCCCAAAGCGTTCAAAAAGACTGGTATGGCCAAGAACCATCACTTCAGCATCATCAGGTATGTCAGGATAGGCACGCTTTATGGCTAGAGATCGGAATATACAAAACGGGCAACCATTCACTGCCGATGCCTGCGTTGCCGCAACTGTAGAGTAGTCAAGGCATTCGTACTTTTCGTCCACATTGTAGCCACTATCAGCCATAATTGTAATCGTGGGTATGTTAAGTGCTTCCATATTGCCACACTTCGTGAGTGGTTTCACAATTCTATGGTCACCGAAATCGTGGACTGGCTGATAGCCTATCAGAAAAGTTAGAATTAAATTTGTATAGTCTCTTTGCCAAATATTGTTATTTAAATCAATTTTATCAATAGCAAGGAACCTGTAATCTCTCTAGTTTAATGAAGGAAATTTGAACTTAACTGGAAAGTATAGTATGTTGTTGCAGAGAGAATATAAGCTCTGTTCATATGGTTTCGGACCTTTCAATTGCAAAGTAGAGGGTCATGGGACGGTAGGAATTACGAGCGCAACTTTGAAATAGTTGCCAGTGGTTTCAGATTAGCCAAAAACTTGTCGTGGTCCATTGGTATGCACTCATGCGGCACAAGCATGAATATTCACATTAACCTCCAGTTTGCTTGACAGAACGAAATCAAGAACCCAGCGGCTGCAAGTATCTAACCGCGCAGGATCGAAGGCCTGATAGGTCCGCTTGCCGCTGGGATCAGAATACGAAACCCATACATCCAATGAATCTTGAACACATGTTTCTTCATCTTTTCTAACAGGATTGAAGTTCACTATAAGTCGTATGGCTACCCTATAAAGTTGACCTGTGTTCCAATTGGATGTTTCGTGATGAGCCTGATGTCAGCGTTTCGACTGAACAACAACGCCTCAGCCTAGCGAAAATACCAAGGATACCTGCTCAAGTTCGCATTGGATTAGTCCTTGATATAGAGAGATTTCCCAAACGAAATCCCAAAAAACTTCAACAATGTTGAGAAGGCAGTGATACTTCTAGTTGTTCCATTAGGCATCGATAGATTAGCGACACCGCCGGCCCCGCTCTTTCTGCCACCCCGCAGGGAGCTCGGACAATCCGATCCGATATGGTTTTCCATCTCCACTCCCCCAGGCGAAGGGGAGTTTCAAGCCAATCTATCGGTTCCAAAACGATTTGCACGATTTTGCCTTATACTTCGCGCATTGGGAATCATACACGTAACCTGCACCGCCGTCCTAAGCACTTCCAAACCTCATCGTATACCCTCTCAGATAGCATTGCCCTCAACAGCCAGATCCCATGGCACGCAAGACCAACGCTAAAAAGGCGCCCGGCAAGAGCGACAACAGTTCATCGACTAAAAAAGCGCCTGACAAGAGCGAGGATAGTTCAGTGACTAAAAAACTCAAGCCTGCAACCTCGATCAACGTCCGCCACATACTATGCGAGAAGATGGAGAACATGAAGTCAGCGGAAGAGATGCTAAACTCGGGCTCGAAATTCGATGACGTTGTGCAAGCCTATGGTGAAGAAAAAAAGCGAGTAGGTGGAAGTTTAGGATGGCAGGTTAGAGCCAATTTAGACGCAGATTTTGCGAAGGTGGCATTTGACTTGCAGCCGTCCACGACGGCGAAACCGATTTGGGCACGGGCGAAGACCCGTTACGGGTATCATATTATCATGGTGGAAGGAAGGAAGTGAGGACAAACGATCAAGCAGTCTGAGGGCAAGAAGTACAGTCGTGCCGTTTGTCTAGTTAGCGCTGGATAGCACCTGTCTGTTCTAGGAAACCCTTTGCATAAGCGGTGTATTCACAAGCGTACGGTTTTGCCTTTTTAGTACTCACGCAAATTTAGCATTTTTGTATTCCAACCTTGAGGGTAATTCCTGTCTACTCATTGTTCCTCCGACTGCCCTCCGGATCCAGCTTTGCTCTGCTCTTCCAACTACATCCATCAGCTCAATCACCGACCCCATTACTAATTTTATCACCGACTTAGCGTCGAGGTGTTGCTAGGTACGGTAAATAACCAGAGTGGCTAAGCCCAAATAAGTAGAGTGTTTGACGTACCCTCATCTTCCTGTATCCTCTACCAAACATCTCATGCACCTCCATTTCTTCCACCATCCTCCAAATCTGTGTTGGCCTCCATGTCCCATAACCTTACTCGTCGAACGATACTGTATTTCGATGGATTTTAGGGGACTTCTGGTTGAGACGTGATACTTAGCACACGCACTACCAAAGCATCATAAACACGACATCAGCTCCACGGAGCTGGCTTTGCAGTTTACGCCTTAGGTCATTTGCGAGCTGGGAAGAATATCTCGAGATGTGCCCGTGTTGTAATTAATGAGCTTTGTATTGAAATAAATTATGAGTGGACTACATGAATAATTGATTATATAAAAAAAATATTTGATGCATTAGCATGCATCGTGAAGTATACATTGGTTCCATCAGAGGGTTTCAGCACCCGAACTATTATCAAGAATAATGGGTCATGGAATTCTGGCGGCGATTACAACCGTGGTTGTCATGATTTGAATGTTTGATAAGCTCGTGGTGGTGAACACGGCTTGCCATTACCATATCAATGGTATCATCCTTCGTCGCGGACCTACCTTTGCCTGACCAAATTTCGCAACGTACCACTCCTTGGTAGCATTGGCCGTCACTCCGAGATTGGTAATGACGAATATCATGCCAGTCATCAGGGTCCAGCTCACAGCGCGGCCCTCTGGAGCAGCGAGGAATGACATGAAGACATAAATGGCAATCTCGCAAGTGTAGTGAGGGCAGAGGAGATCTGGAAAGAGCGGGTGGGAAGGAAGCTGATATCCCTTGTTCTCGGTGCGCAGGCGATACAGATAGGCATGGTAGCTGTGCTGAAGCACGTGGGCTGTCAAAACGGCAGGCACCAGGGCGATGGTGGCCCAGGAGGTGGGACTTCTACCAGGGCCCTCGACCCAGACGGCAATGCTCATGGCCAAGTAGAAGAGCAGGCCCAGCAGCCAATGCGCGAACCACATGGGACTCTTACTGCTCGACGTGTACGTGTGCGACTCGAGCAAGCGACGCACGCCCTGCAACATCATCAGGGCCCACACAATCTGCAGCTGGCCATAGGCACTCCAGATGCGCAGCCTCCAGGCCCAGAAGAGCGAGCCGGCGACGGAGGCGAGGTAGAAGTGGGTGAAGTAGTTGTGGGGGACCTGGATGGCGGCAGCGGCGTCGAGCAGCTTTGCGGTGGGCGAGGGGTCAGCTGACGGTGGCGATGGGTGGCCGCTCTTTCCGGCTGAGGTTGCACGCGAGCCATAGGCCAGAAAGCGCGACCGGAAGGCAGGGACGAGCTGCAACACGAGCACCTGGTAAGCACAGCAGGTTAGTCAGAGCACGGCGGCAAAGCTGAAAGGTGTCGTTCTACAAGACATGAGGCAGCGAGATAGAAGACGCGCACGAGGCCGGCAAGGTGGAGCCGGTCGTCGAGGCTGACGTCTATCGCTGGGGGCGCCATGGGAGGAGAGGTGGGAAAGCTGCTTTGAAGAGAGCAAGAAAGGGACGCGGCGACGGTGGGATGATGGGACGCAAAGCAAAGCCTGGGATTCGCTGACCGCCTGTTGGGCGGCGTGATTGGGCTGGTGCGAGATGAGGCCGCTAATTAGCCGTCGATCGCGCTGGCTGTGCCCTTAATTAGGGGTGTTTGGGTGTTTTGGCTGGCAGAGGCAGCGCCCGTCCAAGCATGGCGCGGGCGAGCCAGAGGCGTGGCGAGGCGTGGTGAGGCGCGACCGATGGGGGGGGGATGCTGGCGTGTGTGTCTTTCCATTGCTATAGTCCTTGGATGCCTCGTGTGTCGCGCGCCGTGCGCCGTGGTTGAGAGATAAACGCAGTGCACCGGTGCTCTGGTGCTCTGGTGCTATCGTCTATCAAAGCAGCCTAGCCTGGTCCTTGTCCTGCCTGCTCAGGAGGCTCCACCACTCAGCACGCCGCACCATGGCTTGGTTGCAGGCCGTGTCAAGCCTCTCTCCGTGTCGTCGCTCGCTCGGCCTTCCTTCTGCACCCACAACTCACAACCTCGCAACCTCACTGCACTCGCCTGCTGCCACCTCCCCCATCACCGCCTTTGCATCCCGTCTGCCTCTGGCTGCCGTCTCCCTTGCCTGCCACGCTTTGGCGCCTCCAGACGTTGCATCTCGCCTGAGCGCCTTGTTCTTGCCGCCCGTCTGCCCGTCCCTTGCGCTTCGAAGCCAGCATGAGGCAGGAACCCCAGCGTCCTGTCCCCTACATGCGTGATGACCAGTAATGGCGATTCTGTATTAATAGCACCCTCACTCCCTGCTGGCGCTGTGTCCCACAACACGCCCTCCCCACGCCAGCCCGCGCCCAAGGCTGCATCGCCGTCTGCCAAAGAGAACCGTCCGCTGCGCCAGAACGGCGAGCACGACCACGATGACGCCCAGAACGAGTCCGAGGCCGAGACGCTGGTGCTCGACTCCCCCCAGAAGAGACTAATCAAGACAGAGCGCAACGACGACGACGACGACGACGCTGCACCTCTGCGTGCCATTAAAGAAGAACCACGCCCACACTCGCCACTGACCAATGGCCGTCGCCGTTCCAGCAGTGCCAAAGACGTCAAGATCAATGGCGCCAAGCCTGCCCTTGACCACGATGCAAAGAGCCCGGTGCCCACCTCGCCCAGCAGCCGCACCGCTTCTCGCCAGACAAAAGACACCAGCCCAGCAGACTCCACAAAGTCGCCTGCGCAGTCCACCCTCTCGCCCACACAAACCATTACCCGCGGCCGCAGTGCCTCGACGGTCGAAAATCGCAAGCGCAAGCTGCGCGATGACTCGTTTCCCAAATCTGCCGAGCCGCCACGACAAAAGGCAAAGATTGAGGGCCTCAAAGAATTGCGCCAGCCCGTGTCGCCTGCAACCCCAGGCTTTGGCCGCCTGCACAAGCGCTCACAGTCCACCCAGTCCACTGTCACAGGCGTTGCAGGGCGAAAGCGAAGAGAAACCACAAATCTTGCCTTGTCAGTAGAGCCAGCGCGTTGGTCAGATGATTGCTCAGAAGACTCGTCTTCGCCGCCCGCACAAACACCAAATCTTTTACACACACGCGTCAAACGCACCTCCCACCGCGCACTTACCTCACCGGCACGCACCATGCCTAAGAGCAAAACCGACCGATTCGGCGCAACACGTCTGGCAAGAGAAAGCGAAAAAGGCGATTTAGATGCCGTCAAAGAAGCCTTTGAAGAGGCGCCTGACGAGCTTGACCAGGTCGACTACGCAGGCATTGCACCGTTGCAAAAAGCCTCTTTGCATGGTTGGGCCAATGTTGTTCGCTACCTCATTAACAAAGGCTGCAAAACCGCATGCGAATCCAACGACCGCGATACTCCGCTGATCGATGCTGTGGAAAATGGGCATCTCGATGTGGTCAAAATCCTGCTGAATGAGGGACATGTCAATCCGCACCATGCCAACAAGAAAGGACAGCGCGCAGTCGACGTCTTGGACTACGAGGATGATGACGCAGAAGAGATTGAAAAGGTGCTTAGAGAAGCTATGAGGAAAGAATCTAACACTTCAAGAGAAGACCGACAACCAGAACGGAAACAAGCAAAGACCGCCTCACGACTGCTCTACAACGAATTCAATGTCGAAACATTGATCGAAAAGGCTGGTGACGGCGACATCCTCGCTGTAGGAGAGCTGATCAATAGTAACATCAAGCCCAACATCACATGTGGTGTTGCTGCAGCA
This sequence comes from Ophiosphaerella korrae, assembly GCA_028456385.1. Lineage (NCBI taxonomy): Eukaryota > Fungi > Ascomycota > Dothideomycetes > Pleosporales > Phaeosphaeriaceae > Ophiosphaerella > Ophiosphaerella korrae. The sequence continues at coordinate 39,929 of JALNQF010000129.1, read as the reverse complement.
AGAGGTGGACACTATGACATTCTTAGCATCCTGCTCGCAAGTGGGTTAAAGGCAGATCCAGACCCTTCGAAGCACCCAGAGACTCCAATGACCGTAGCCATTGGCAGAGGCCATCTGAAGATCATACAGCTGCTTCTCGAACAAGACGTATTTGACCCAACTCGGAAGAACAAGGAAGGCAAGACGTACTACGAGATTGCCCAAGAGAAGGCAGGTCCTAAATGGGAGCTGGAAAGAGACGTCCTCAAGCGTGCGTACGATGAACACAAAGCACAACATAGAAGTCCTCGGAGAGTCAAAAAAGAGCCGCCGAATCTCTCATCGATCCGCGTGAAGAGGAACAGCTTGCCAAAACGAGAACGTTCGATTTCACCCCGACCGGAACCGAAACGGGCCCATCTCATGAAATCAGCACCAATATCTACTGGACCTCAGAAATCACGACGCTTGATGTCTGGCAAGGAAATGGCAAGTCGAGAAGGCAAGCGGCGGAAACGGGTCGTGGACGACGAGTCATCTGAAGAAGAGAGCGAAGAAGATGTACGACCTCCGACAAGGAAGATCAAACCCCGTTCATATAGTTTAGGAGAAGGCAAGAAACCAGTCAAACAGCCAACCAAGGTCCGATCGGATGACAACGATACGGCCAAACGAAAAGTTCGGCCACAATCAGACGAAAGCGAAGACAACCGTGGTTCAAAGGCCCCAACAAAAATCCGTAGAAATATTGAAAAGCCATCGAGTGCCAAACCCACACCTGAAGCCGACTCACCAGACGAACGAAAACTTCCCAAGAACAAGATCAAATACAAAACCATGGAAGACAAAATCAGGAAACGTAAACTATCCGATGCGTCGATGGATGATGCGAGCGCTAAGAAGACGCCAACGGTGTCTGCCAAATCGACACCAGTTCCTCCTGAGCGGACAGCAACTCCTGAGGCTGTGCGTGAGCGCCGGCATGAAGAGCAACGACTAGAAGCAGAGGTTCGACGCAAAGCGGCTGAGGCAGAGAAGCGTAGGCTTGAAGAAGAAGAGGCTGCTCGTAAAGTTGCAGAGGAGGCAGAGGCGAAACGAAAAGCAGAGGCTGAAGCAGAGGCACAACGACAAGCCGCAGAGGCCGAGGCTGAACGAAAGCGCCAAGAGGAAGAAGAAGCACAACGTCGTGCGGAAGAGGCGAAACGACGAGAGATGCTCGTTGCTCGACAAGACCGCATATCCAAGCTTCCAAAAGCACTGCGGCGAGCCTGTGAATTGGGTCAGAATCGACCTCTTCACTTCTCCGGCGACGAGCTTGGAATTTCTGCTCTCTTTCTGCCACTCTTCTACGTAACCTCCCAGGACCTTCAGCAGCCCGAACCATTACTCAACAAGACCTACATTTGCTCCTTCCAACTCGTTGGCATCCTTGGCCTTCCTGAACTTGACCTCGCCCACCTCGATGCCCCCTACTCCGATTGGCCTCGCATTCCCGTAACCCACAAACACCGCGACGCCATCCTCCGCCACTACGACGTAGCGCTCCTCGCCCAAGACTTTCGTTTTCCCATGGAAGGTGCTCCAGATTTCAACTACGCGCAAATCCAAGATAGCATCAAAGAAGCCAAAACCCAATTCCTCGCCATGCCAGGCCTCTACTGGATTGAAGAATCCCTGCTCCGTGCCCAAGTCGAACAAGCCACCCCCCTCCTCCCCCTCCTCAACGACATCCGCCCCGAATGCTCCCACCGCCGCATCCACCTCGCCGAGCTCGACGGCGGCAGCAAAGCAGAAGCCAAGCCCCGTCCGCGAAAAAGCTTCATGGACATTGCGCTTGCAGGCCGCGCGAATGGCGTAAGTGTTAATGGTGACGCGGGGTGAAAAAAAAATTACGTAATCACGGCATTTTTTTTTAAATACTAAGCGTGCTCCGCTAGCAGTGCGCTTTTATGGGGGGCTGCGTCGAGTGACGCGGAGATATGTAGCGAATGGATGGATGGTGCAAATGGTTTTATGTATGGTCAAATGAACACGAAGAAAGAGGATGATGGACGAAAATGCGGAGCGGGATTACGCAAGATTTGTACGCTGGTATGGGCAGGATAGGATAGGATACCTAAGCTTTTTTTTTTTTGATGCAATTAACACAGCATTTGTATTTGGCAAGTGCGAGTACGCACGATGTAATATGCTCATGTGATCACTGGGAAGTCGGTGTCTAGGTGAGTCGTGTGTTGGCAGGCGTGTATGCGTGATACGGTGCGTGTCTTGATGTGGCGGATGGCAGGCTATAAGTCCTGCGAAAGAGGCCGTATCTGGAGGCGTGCTTGCCTTCATGGTGTTGTTGGCCCAACACGAATCGACTGGAAAGGGAATGCCTGACGCACGCAACGCTGTCCAAGTTAATTAAGCAACGTGCCTTGCAACGGAAAGAGCAGAGTATGATAAACGTCATCAAGGATGTGGGTGATTTGTTTGGTTCTATTACATCTCTGCACACGGTCGTTTGCTTGGTGTTTGTGTTTGGTCACTGGTGTGGCTTTGAGGTCTGAATGGGAAGTGTGATCAGTGCTAGACACCATTTGCAGGGAGTTAAATCGTACAAGAAGGAATCGTTCCTCGTAAAACATGATGACTGTCTTAATTTCTAATCCAGTCAAGGTGCGCTGCCATCAAGACCTCTCTCAAAGATAGTGAAACCGCCACCCACACAACCCCACCTCAGAGCCGTCACTTCTCACCCATAAAACGCCGCCGCCTCTTCCTTTGTAACGTCACTCACAAGACTTCTCTTCCGATCTACAAGTCCATACCTACTCCCTCTAATCTTCCACCACATATCCTTCCGATTCCCCCCAAGCCTCCCCTCCAACAAATCCCCCTTCAACGCGCGCACAAACACATTCCAAATCTCCGGCTCCTCCAGCTCCGTAAGTTCATCACGCATGACGCGCAGTGCCTCGAGCGCCTGCCCATATCCGGACTCGCCTACGCTATTTGTAATGAGCGCGCGGATCTCGGCGGCCATGTCGTTGGCGGCGTCCCGGATGGTGTCGAGGTCTTCGCTGGCGGTGAGCGCGTTTTTGAACGAGGGGATGAGATTTGCGGACTCGATTTTTACGCGCTTGGGGTTGCCGAGCAGCGCGTCGACATCGAGGCCGGAAAGGGGTTTGTCGCGCTCAGCGCGGTTGCGTTTTCCGCGGCCTTTAACTTTGGGCGGGACTTTGGTGACGCGGCTGGCTTCTTTGAGGGCGTTGAGTTGTTTTTGGCTGCGTTCGAGGAGCCTCGGGGGTGGGTTTGCGTATTTGGTAAGGATGGCTGGGGGTGGCGGCAATGGTAAAGAAGGGTCGGAGTGGGTTGCTCTCCACCGTATGATGTGGTTGATGCGATGTGCAAGTGGGGAAAATGTATCCTCGAACTTTGCGTACTCGGTTGGGTTGCCGTTGTCGTCTTCTGCGAAGGTAGAGATATCCATTGCGTCGACGTATGCGCTCATCGCATCTGTAAGATCATCTGTTGGCAGGTCTTTATGCTCCCGAATGACCTTTCCACTAACCGTCAGCTTTCGATCTAGAGGCGGGAACTTGTGCCGTCGCATGTCTTCCGCGAACGGCAACTCCACGTCAATGAGAGCTTCCCATTCAAGTTCGATTCGTGGAACAAGAAGCACGAGGACAGGAGGTTTGAGATCTTTTGCTACAAGTCTAGCAACGGCGTAGCAATCTGATTCATACAAAGCGTGAATAAAGGAACTCAAGCAGAGTTGAGCAGCCTTATTACCCTTTTGCGCAACGATGTAGTTCGATCTGGAAAGTGGGAGGTAGCGCTCAAATGCTTCGGCTTTGACAAATCCCACGAGCGAGAAGGACTGTTGAGTTTCGAGCTTGATTACATTCATGTCCGACTCAGCAATATGAACTGCTGTGCGACCATATTCATATCCTCGTTCCAACTCGTCCATCTCGACGCTTTTCTTCGTGCCTGGTTCTTCTGGATTTTCAACTTGATAGACACGCTGGTTTCGGACGGAAGAGAGATCGGACATAGGAACATCTTCGCCACCAATAGTATGTGTTGATTGTGTGCTGGAACCTGGGGCCCCGGCGTCAGTGCGCATAGCAAAAGAGCTTGCTGTTGGTGGCTTGGCTATCATGGTACAGGGATAGCGTTCTACGTCGATAGTGAGAGCCGACTCATATTTCTCTGTGTCGCCAAGAGTGAGCTGGCCCTTGAAATTCGGCATTGGGCGGACTTCCTTCAGGCGTGGAATGTGAAGCTGTTCGACAGCTTCGGCAAGACTTCCAAAGGCACCATTACAGTCATTCACGAATTCCTTGAGGACCTTTTCATTCCCAGCCTAGAAGCTTTTTAGTAGAAGCTAGACCGAGACGTATGATCAGTTTACCTTTTGGCTATCCTTGCCTTCTTCCTTGTAGCCGTTTTCTGGGTCATCAAAGTCAACACCTAACAGGACGATTTCGATAGGCGCATTTGGGTCTTGAATTTTTCTTGCGAAATCTGCGAGATTGGATGTATCCAAAGCACCTCTTCCATTGGTAATGATGATGATGCGACGATCATACTTTAGAGGTTTGCCGTTCTTCCCTTGTGTTGCCACGTCCATCATTTGGACAGCCACAGCCAGGGCGGAAAGTACTGCAAACATAAGTACTCGTCATCATAAGAAAACTTTGACCTACAATCTCCTTCATTTGTCTTGCTTGGTTTTAATTGCTCCTGTAATTGGCGTATATCACTGAGTAGATACCTGGATCCCGTTAGCGCCCTCGTACTCATCAAACTTTTCTTACTTACTGCGTCAATGGCGAAAAAACATATAGGTTTTCATATCCATCAGCCTCTTCCATGACTCCGCCAAGATCCGTTTGGTCTGTACTGCAGCCAATAACGCTCATCAAAGCCGTTTTCCGGCCTGTCGCAACCTGTCAGATTGTTAGTCCTAGAATTTGAGCCAGTGATATACGATTTCCCAGTCAGTCCCTCGTTTATTACACGCACTAGATCCCCAAAAGAACGTCTGCTCACCGTATTCGTGATCTTGTCCCAGACATACTCCAAAGCCCAGTCAAGATCTGTTTGTTCGCGCCCATGTCTCCTCTTGCCCATTGACTCACTCAGATCCAAGATATACACTGTTGCTTCTTTACCCGCCATTTTTGCACTCTAAAATGTAGGCCAGCAAGCTGCAGTTCCTAAACAAACGGATGGGCCCGGTTGGGTACGAAGTAATGCGAGAGACATACAATGACGTAACTACGCACCGCTGTCGTAAACACTGTAACCTCAGGATATAAGGAACGGTGGAGAGAGAAAGGTGCTTGTTTAGCACAGAGCGAGATGTAACAGCCTTGAATACGGTTAGGCAAACGCGAAAGCACGGACGAAAACGTGACGCGTGGTCATGTGAGGTGGACTAGTCACTCTCCGACTTGGAACTCACATAACTTCTCTCTCAAGCATACCTCATAATCCACTACGACAGTAGTATTAACTAAAGTAATGTTTCCTATTAGCGTGCAAGATTACGCAAGATCGAAAAATAACATTCTTATTCACTACCAAGGTATATAGGAAAGGTCAAGGAGGGGAACAAATTCGACTAAAGAGGCATATCCGAGCCAGGGCGCCATGTCGCGCCCATCTCAAGCGGGACCGTCAAGGTGTGTATTGTGCAGCTGCACCTAGCCTACACCATATATGGAATGAGCGTGGTTGAGCACTAGGACTGAGTGAACGCCGAAACCAGGTACTAATCAAAACAATCGAGGTGAGAAGAGAATCACAGCTTTGTACCTCTTACTTGAGTTACCGCCCCGCAGTGTCCTTTGCGGCTTCAGTTCATCTCAAGAATCCCAATGCAGTCTAACTCCTCGGGACTTACATGCAATTATGCCATCTCCTCATCGCTGGCATCGAGAATATCATACTCCTCATCAGTCATGAAACTCTCGTCATCTGAGTGCAAAGCTACACTCTCAGCGTCCTCGAAGAACTCGTCTTCAGAGTTGAGAGCACTGGTGCGAGCAAGAACGCTCTTTTCTGGCTTGGGCGAGGCAGGTCGAGCGACCGTGCTACTCTCGTAGGTGCTTGATTCAGGAGATTCCTTATCGAGTTGAGGGAAGATCATGCCAGAAGAATGCACCGCTGGGGCACATTCAGTCGGCTTCTCCTCGACTGCAAGCTCTGCTGTCGGTTCCTCAGCCTTGGTCTCCGGCTCCTCATGCTTGATGGTAGACAGAGCAACTTCATTGTCACGGCGGCGGTTTTCTAGGAGGCGCTCGACAGCTGCCTTGCGAACTCGCTGGATGCGCTCCATCCGCTGTTGTTCGATTTGCTGGGCATGAGCGTGCTGTGCAATCTTCATTTTGTCGAGTCTTGCCTGGAGAAGACGTTCATAGAGGGGTGGAGAAGTAGGAATTGGTGCATCACTTGCGGGAGCGAATGACTGCTGGCTTGAAGGGGAAGGTGGGGCCATGACATTGATGTCACACCACAGACGGTGGCCAAACGGCATTCCATCGGGAGTCTTGAGACGCCAGTATGAGATAGCAGTACCCTCACGCTGAGGTGCCTTCATGATGACACGGAAAGAAATCTCTTCACCAGCCTCTACTGGACGGCCGATGACGTTACTCTCGCTAGCATCAGCGAGCTCAGCATGACTCAAGGGGCGGGTATTGTCAATGTTGAGCATGTTATCACCACCGACATGTCGGACACTGCATCCAGCAGGCCAGGCATTTGGGCCGGGGTTCTGAAGGGTCCAAACTTGGACGAATTGCAAACCAGCATTGATCTTGGAGCCATCAACCATGGTATCACGAATGAAATGGGCATCCAGACCCTCCGTTTTGGAGTCGGCTAGAGATGCCTCGGACTTAACGGACACATCATCTTCGCTAGCTAGGGCAGCGGTCTTCTCTTGTACAGGCTCAACTGGTTCGACGAGTAGGTCCTGAATGGCAATCTTCTCCTTCTTGGCCTGTGGCTCCTCGGATGGCTTGAGGTCAAGAATCGTTTGCACCTGCGTCTCAGCATTGGCGGAGGGGGGCACGGGAATAGTCTCAGTAGCGGTGGAGCGGCGTGTGCACTGGCGATCTCCAAGCTTGGCAAGAGATCGTCCGTTCTTGTCATCATTCACAGTAGTGACACTTACACTGCGAACAGGCGTCTTGAACTTGATAAGCGGGTGGGTGTGGTTGTGCCTGTTGCTTGGATGTGCCTCGCAGTTCTGGCAGAAGTCGGTGTCATGACACACAGCACACTTGTAACGGAGGCCCTCAATGTAAGAAACGTTCTCTTTGTCTTTGCACAGGGGACCGTCACAGAAGATACCATAATGACGGTTGCCGTTGTTGAGAGGCTCAGCTAGTGGTTCATAAATAGGCACAAAGCGATGGCGTGGATGAATGTACTTGGCGTTCTTAACACAGTCTGAGCAGTAATCCCAATCTGGACAATTCAGGCACTTGTGTCGGACGCCATAGATGAACTTGTCGCAGCCATCGCAGACAGCTGAATGGCGAATATTACGTCCGGCGTTGCAGAGCATGTTGGCTAGAGTAGGGAGTGCAGTGTCAGAGACCGCTGCTTTGAATGCGTGGGCGGGATGATGGCCATGCTTGTTGTTCATATGACAATCCATGCATAGGTCGTAATCCTCACAAGAGAGACAAGTAACGAATTGATTCTCAGGAAGGACCTTGACGCAGCAGTTACAGGTGCGCGTGGGCTCCTCATCGCAAGCAACAGATTGCTTCTCGTCGGTGTAGGCTCCAGGGATTTCTTGGTTGTTCTCAACTTTCTTAGGTCCAATGCGTAGGGTGGTGCTATTCACAACAGTGCCATTCTTGACAAAGCGTTTCACCATCCAGTGGCCTACACCAGGGCAGTGGATGCCGTTGTCAACACAGGCTGGGCAAAGGTCGTAGTCGCCACCATCGCAGACGCTACAGTGGAAGTGCTCATCTTCCATGGGATGATTGCAGTTGTTACAGTACACCATCCATGTGGTACAGGTACTGGTTGGCTTGGGGCGGAGTGCCAGTTCAGCTTTCGCTAAGCTATTGAAGAAGTCTAGTCGTCTTGTCAGCGGTAGCCTTTCAGCGCGATATGATGCAGCCTTACTCTGACGAATGGCGAAAGGCCGCGGTAGTGCAGCCTCACCTTCTGTGTCTGCGAGCTCGGTCGGCGATACTGGGTTGACCGGCTCAAACTTGGGGGCCGGTGGGCAAGCATCTGGCGAGCGTGCGATGACCGGTGAGATGGGTGCGGCAGCCTGGGGCCGGAGTGTATCCGCGCTCATGCGGTGAAGGGAAGAGGAAGGGCTGGGAATAGGCTCCTTAGCGGGTACTTCCGGAACAGCTGCTGGAGCCTCAGGCTGCTCGCTGAGAATGGTAGCTCTCAGACGAAGCTTCAGCTTGGCCTTTGCGGCTCGGAATAGCGTCTTGTAGACCTGGGGCTTGTCGGCATCCAGGGTGACGTAGGCCACAGCCGAATCAGAGTAGCGCTCAAATACGACCTGTTCATCGGCCTTGAGCTGCAGAATGTTTCGGAGCTGTATGGCACATGTCAGTTAGGAAACAAGCTATACTCGGAGCTGTTTGCGAGCTTGGGAGCGGTGCCAGGCTGACTGCTCTCATCCGCGGCTATTACATGGGGATGACGAACCTTCTCTGGGAGCACGGTGGGACCAAGATCCTTCAAAGGCAGCTTGAACTTCTTGGTCTGTCCACGGAACAGGATCTTTACCACGATGAGCGTGTCCAGCGTCACAGGCACGCTGGTGGTCGCCATGGTGAGCAGTGAGGCTGACGAGGGCAATCAACGGGGTGGGAGGTCAGGGAGCGGCTGCAGCAAGCTCGTTGCCACAGAGTTGAATGAGGGACCAAACGACCAAACGCTAGGTTGAGACGTGGCTATCGAGATAAGGAGTTGAGGGGGAGAGATGGACAGATGTAGGGAATGGAAGGTGGAGCAGGGTGAGGTCCGTAAGTAGCTGCCTTGAGCGGGGCCAGTGCGCGCCCACGCCAACCTTCTCCACAGCACCGGAACGCCCAAGTTCAATCTACTCTAGTCGACCCACTTTCACCCAGAGGCAACAAACACTGTCGTCAGCTACTCCGAACTAATCACAGGAAATGAGAAGGCGGATTACTTTGCGTCTGCAAGCACTGCTGACGGCTGGTCGCAGGCGGATCACGACGGCAAACCAGCCACGTGACCGTTTGATGCTTCTGGCACGGTAACAGGGAACCAGTAGAGGTTGGCAACGTGACGCAGGCGCTTCATCGTGCCACGGTGTGCAGTAGGGATCGGCTAGATGCACCGCATTCTCTAGCCAGGCAACGGCCCCTCAAAGAAAGCCGTTGCGTGTCTGCTCAACAAGGAGATGGAACAACCATGGCAGGGAGTTATCGCCCTGTGTTATCTGTGGTCGTCGTCATGCCTGTGCCGCGGCACACGGCCTCAGCACGCCGGTAGCGTGACTAAGCACAGCTCCACTTCGGTTCTAGTTGGACGCTAACGAAATTCCGCGCTGCACCGGAAAAGTGCGAAGACGACACCATCTTCCACAACAACACAAACCACAGCGCCATGTCGAGATCTACTCAGGAACCCGTATCTGAGGGCGTAGCGGTTTTGAGTAAATCAGCGCGCCGGGAGAAGAAAGACAAGGAACGGCCAAAATCCAAGAAGTCGAAAGTCGAAGTCGCCGAGCCCACGACTACCGAAGATGCTACCGAAACACCTGCAAAGAAACGAAAACGAGATGTTCTTCCCGATGAGATCGTTGTCGATATTAGCCTCCCAGAGCCATCGTCAAAGAAAGCTGCACGCAAAGCGAAGAAGGCCAAACTGAACCCGCCAGCCGACACCGACACAGCCAAGGCAGCCAGTGATGCTGCAGAAGACAAGGACAAAGCAGGAAAGCGCTCAGATTTCGGGGTCTGGATAGGCAATTTGCCCTGGTCGGCGACCAAGGAGTCATTGCGAAAGTTCCTCGTCGATAATGCAGAGATGAAGAGTGAGCTTATCACTCGGATACATCTGCCCCCACCCACAAAGCCACCGAATCCCAACTGGGCTGCAAAACCTCTGAACAAAGGTTTCGCATACGTCGACTTCTCTACCGAGCTCTCAATGTACTCTGCAATCGCCCTGACGGAAACGAAAATGGACGGCCGTGCGTTGCTCATTAAAAATGCAAAGAGCTTCGAAGGGCGCCCGGATAAACCGAAGACAGAAGAGGAGCAAGACACTAGTCGAGGGGGAAATAGTTCAAAGGCAACCCATCCGCCTAACAAGCGCGTGTTCGTTGGCAACCTGTCATTCGATGTGACCAAAGAAGACTTGCAAGCCCACTACGAACAATGTGGGCCTGTCGAACATATACATATGGCAACATTCGAGGACTCAGGCAAATGCAAAGGCTACGCATGGATCACATTCGGCGACGTCGAAACCGCGACATCCGCCGTAAACGGGTTCGTCTTTAAAACCGAAGCCGAGATACAACGCATGAAGAAGGGACCAGACGGCTCTGACGAAGAGCCAGACGCGAAAAAGGGCAACAAGAGGCGGAAGTGGCTACTTAACAAGCTCAATGGACGAGATTTGCGCTGCGAATTTGCGGAGGATTCAACGACGCGTTACAACAAGCGATATGGTAAGGACAAGGAGCACGAGGCTGTGGACGGCGTTAATCCGGACCGGTGGAAAAACTTCTCAAATGAAAAGCGGGATTGGCAGCCGCGGAAGAAGATCGATGCGAGAAATATCAAGAGCGGCGCAGCGCATACAAATGCGCCTCGGGCTAGCCAGGCTATTGTGGCTTCCAAGGGGAAGAAAACTACTTTTGAGTGAGATCAAAACTCTTTCCATATAGTTCAGACTTCTAATGAAAATCATTTGTTTGATGCAATCCAAATCCCAGTTCTTTGGCCTTTTCGAATTCCTTGTTGCGACTATTGATCTTCGCCTTAACCAGCGTGGGATTGCTGCGAGGCCGAATGTTCAGCGTCATGTAAAAAGTAAGAGAATCGTTCTCCGTGTATCAATCTTAGATGCATACGATCAATAGATAATATGCTACCAAATAATTTAGCCAAGAATCTAAGAATCCTCTAGCTATACTTATAGGTACCTTGAAAACAGTTCTAGGTAGCCTGAGTATCTTCTAGCTGTTACATCTCAACTGGTCAATGTCCCACCCCTCAAGCTTACTACAAGTCTGCTCAGCTACGAGGGACGCAACTCGAATTCTGCCATCATCTTGATTTACCCCTTGTTGCTAACATAGCTGATGACTTTTCATAATAGTCAGAAATGGTTATTAAGGGGGCTAGAGACCCGCGAAAAGGCAGTGACCGAGCAAATTGGGATATGGATGCCGTCGCTGAAGACTTATAAGGTTGTGTCGGGGTGTCGTGGTATTGTGGAATGTTATCTTCATCAAAATCTATTATTTCGAAGTCAGACTCGGATGAAGAGTCGTCCTCCACCACAAGAGGCTCTAGCCCTTTATAATTCTTCGGCGTTGCACTAAGAGCTATCACATCTCTCAGAATATTTGAAACAATTTCAGTGCGAACAAGTCCACGATAAGTATCCTCTGGATCCTCAAGTTTGGTAACCCGTGAACTTAGTGCTTGGTACGTTCGTACCTGTTCGAATTTTCGGTGAAATCGAAGACAAGCAGCTACGGCTTGTAGATAAGGCCCATCTTCTATTGGATTTGCATCTCTTTGTACGGCCGAGTAGTACTCTTTGACACTTTCGTTTAGACTTTCTTCGTCAAGTGGATAATCATGATCGGACATGGGACCATACTTGACTTCGAGTAAGAGTTTTGCAAGCTTTGTGAATGACCGAAAGAGCAAGTCCTCTACAGTAGCTCTAGCCTGTTCCTCGAGTTCGCCATCATTCTCATCGTAACTCGACTGGTTCGTAACATCAGTAAGTACTTGAGGATGGCGAAACGCTGCGGAGGAATCTATTCCAATTTGCCAAGATATATATGGAGCCATATGATTCAATACTTTTGTACCAGAATGTAAGAAGTGTACCGAACTGCTTTCCCACGGTGTCGACGTATGCCTCCAAGGACCAAAAACCGAAAGGTGGAGGGCTAATTTAGCTGCTAGCGTACGCCTTTCATCCTCTTTGAATCTTATGCCGCTCACGGGAAGTCTAAATAAGTGGTCAGACTCAATCAAGTCATTTAGACTTCTTAATAAGGGCCTGGAAATTTGTGGACAAAGATCGATGCCTTCAGGATCTGGAACAAATAATGCCATATTTTGATGGAAACATACAGCCAGCTTCTCTTTGTAAGAACGCGAAGATCTTAGATACTGGCAAAGTCTTCGAGCATTGTTGACCTTTTCACCTTGTCTCTGTCTGAAAATCCCACGTTCATCAGCCATCAGAATACATGGTGGGTCAATCATAACGTACCTATCAATATTGCACCTCACCGTTTCCCAATCGCCTAAAGCAGGACAATACAGGTAGATTTCAACAATTTCCTTTGGATCCGTGGTGTTTTTGTCGTTGAGCGCAAGTCGAATTGAAACCTCGTGTGGGTTACAGCTCTTGGACTTTTCACAAGCCTCGAAGTCCGATTGCATAGCGTCGAGCATCTTTCCCAACTACTCTTGATACTCTAGCTCGAATGCCTCGATCCGTTCGCAGTAGCTATCTTTGGTACTCATGTTCTTATCTTCCACCGCACGGAAAGTCCTAGGTGTGTCGGAGATTTCGACGCGCACATGGTTCAAAATTCGATTAATAGTTCGAACACATGCATGAGCATTCTTAGCATCTTTTAGCGTTGATAGTTTGAAGATTGACGACTTTGTCTGAGTTGAGAGGTCAACCATATCCTTCGACCGCTCGAGTCGATCAAGGAGTCGTTCTAGCCGTGGATACACTCCCTGATAGCGAAACTTGCTAGCTAATGTCACCGGAAGAATTTGTGCTGGTTTAAATTCCTGATTTGCTGACCGGTTGAGAATATCGAAGAATGCATGGAGCTCCTGTTCGAGTTCCTGTTCAGTTTGCGAAGACAATAGCTTAGAACTTCCTAGGGACAGGTTGTGCCCAAGGAGAATAAGTAATTGAGTCTCAAATCGCTGAATAAGGTCTGCAACAACGGCGTTGGTAGTGGCCTCAGGGTGGCTTCGCTCTGAAGGTCGACGAAGCCTGTGTGTATTCTGGGCCAGAATATTAAGCAAAGTATGTTGGTAGGCGTTCATGTCGTCGGTCTTCCTTTTATTTGCATAGTCAATATATCGACATATTCAGCTGCAGCGCCTCTGTTGGTACCACTCTAAGGAGCAGGACTAGAATTGAACCCTCGCCAGCCTCCCGAAGTCTGGATTTGGATGAGCTCAAGCTGTCGGTAATAGATAGAAGAAAAATGCGCGAAAAGATATCAGATTATAGTGACGATGCTCATTTGTTGCGGAGCAACATAAGGTGTGTAACCCAGTAGACTGTATCTTACTTCATAGGTATGATTGTGACGGGATAGGTACAGCTGTGGATGACTGACTAGCCACGTTCCAGCCCCCACTGTGGACTGCCCCGCTATCACATCCACAGACAACCTAGGAACGCATGAATGTGCAGGAAACAATAAATACTACTGTACCAGTAATTTAGAAACAGTATACTTATGAAGTCTACCAGTCAACTTGACATTTAGGTTATACCTAAGTTTTAGCCGCCGCGGTCAATTTAGCATGTCGCACCCCAACCAGCGGATGACCTCGCCTGACACAACAGCCTCATCATCTAAGCATACTTCTTTCTATTCAACAGGACCCGATTCCCTTGATGTTGGAGGCACCTCCGATGTTTCGCACCCCGAAGGACAAAACCCAAGGGCACACAGTCATGATACGCGATTACCGCGTGTGGACGTTTCCACTATAGAAGATCTACCTCATCGGTCTGCAATGAACACCCATGGCTCAAATATGAGAATGCCTATTAGAGGCGATCTCGAATCTACTTCTGACATCAGAAGGGAACAAGATCAGCAAGGCATCAAAGAGTCACAGACTGGACAGTCAATCTTTATGTTGGCTTGTGAATGTCATCAGCTATTCGACGATATCTTAGAGCACGCAAAAAATTCAGACTCTGCAGCTTTCATAGCCCTAGAAGGATATAAATATCGCTTTGATGCGTGGTCTTCATACCTAAGTGTATTTGGAGAAAAAAGAATCAACCTGGATCGCAGATTACGCAAGAAGCCTCGCATTCAAGATATCATCATTCGCCTGTTACTTATCTTGAAAGAAAGCCTCCGGCAACGCAAGTCAGCTACTGAACTCGACCTTAGTACGTGTTATCTGACCGCTGCTAGTGATCGAACACTTGAAAACGTCGGCTGAGGGTATGTGGATAACTTCAGCCCAGACTACAGTTCTGGGAGAAGACATTGGCGACGATGAATCATTAAAACTGATCACTCACAGTTCCGGGGCCCTTTATGAGGCTCTAGAAGAGTTGAGTCATGTTGGAATCGCTATTCGCCAGTCTTCCAGGATATCTGAGACTCGCCAGGCGAGACAAGCGGCCTCTGAATCGCGTGAAGCCTTCAGCTATGAAATTCTATGCCAAGTCACGTTAGAGGCTCTCTACCCTAGTGCACCGGAACCACTTCTTCATCAACTCCGCGAAAGTATGGTCAGTCGTTACGCTCGGCATCTTTACAGGTATTCGCGACAGGGAGCGTCTAGACCGAATGTGAATCAGGTGCGCATAGCTTCACATGCACCGCTGCTTCCACCCCAAGCCTCAGCACAGGAAGTCAGTAACATCGACTTCAAGCAGCCAGATATGCCAACCATAGCTCAACAATTCGTACCCGCTTCTGTCACCCTCCCATCAATCGATTCTGAAAAGTTCAAAATCAATCTTGAACTTCCCCGAGCCCCGTTTTCACGTTCTGCTACATCGATTGCGCGTGGAAGAATGTATGGGCCTCCGATTCCCAATTTTGACGAGGCTGGACGGGCGTCATGTCAATGGTGCTTTCGAAAAATCGATCAAAAACTTGTAGAAAATGGGCGCTGGAGTGCGTCAGGAGTGTAAGGTCCTCGTCAAAAGATTTCCATCATACGCTGATTTCGACTGAAGTACTCACTACGAGAGTGACCTTGAACCATTTCCATGCGTGTCGGAGTTATGTACTAGAATTGACTCATGCTTCTCCTCACGACGAGAATGGCAGATACACATGACGAAGCATCACCCTGACTGGCCACGATTTATCCATCGACATAGGAAGTGGAAATGCGAACCGGGGCTTCTCGATTCCAAACCTTGTGTGGCCGAGTCAATGGGCGAAGACACAACCTATAGGTCTGAGTACACGCATGCTTCGGTCCAGTACTTTGCCTCAGCAAGCCAATTCATGAGTCATGTGCAGAACGTACACTCACAGTACCAAGGAGACCAAGGTTGGAGTGAAACTGACCTTCTGAAGATAACCGATGAGGCTGCTATTGATGTAGAGTCTGATTCTGATGTCTGTCCGGTGTGCTACTTCTGCCTCGAGGACTTCAAATCTTCTCGACCGATGTCTTTGCAGATACATATTGCGGAGCATTTACAGTATATCATGTTGATATCGTTGCGGCTCATAAACGACCATACACAACAAAACTCAAAGGACATCGAGGAAGACGGCTATTCTGGTGTTACGGTAGGATGTGAAGAACAGGAGAGTAACACTCAAGATGAGTACAACTTGGCACTTGAATTACCGCTATCACCATTTGAGTCACCAGTTGTTCGCCCTCAAAATTTACCTCTAGTTGACGGTCAAGATCATTCAGTCCGTGAATGGTACGAGCTCACTGAAATTAGACGTGTTATTCAAGAGATAGATCCACCTCAAGAAAGCGAAATGGACCGCCATCTTCTGTACTTGGCGAGAAAGAACCAAGATCTCGCACAAAAAGGGTCAATCATCAAATCAGGACACAGTTCAAGTTTTGGTCTCTCCGAAAATGACACGGATAGAGACTATGATGTACTAGAAGATGAGTCGAGCGAGTTGCGTTACCCTCTAAAGCCACTGCGCGGTTGGAAATTCAGCATAGACAACGATTTTGCGGAGGCGGCCATCCGTACGATTGAAGTAGAGCCTTCCTTGACTTCGAATACACAACAACCGGCCAAACTTTGCGACGCTTGTCTGATCACCGATTTTAGGGTCGAATACTTTTCGACTAATGAAGATCTTTCGGAACGCGCAAAGTCTTGCTCGTTCTGCACTATGGTGGCGAAGAATTTTGTAACGATGCCAACACTTCACCTTAAGTTCTTCCAATCGCAACTTAGCTTAGCAGGCACAACTACTTTGCCAATATTTTCGGTCGTCAAAGCCTCTAAGGGAAAACCCCAAACTCCAATACAGCTTGGATTTCCAGAACTGCCTAAAATAAGGAGCGATAATTTTTACAGTCTCCTCCGCCTATGGTTGTCGGAATGTGACAACCATGAGGGTTGCCGTTTACTACAGTATAAACAGCCACCGAGCATATTGATCGATGTTGGTACTTCCGATTCCCCAACACTTCGATTAGTCGAAGGCCGACAAGTAGAGCATTATGTTGCACTCTCTCATAGCCGGGGTACCCGATCACCCATTGGTACGTACTGTTTATTAAACACAAACTATCAAGAATTATGCATAGCTATTCCATATGACCAACTTCCAAGAACCTACCAAGACGCCGTAGATTGTACTAGAGCGCTTAAAGTGCGTTATCTATGGATTAGGGCTCTGTGTATAGTACAGGATGATTTCCTTGCCCAGGAAACTGAAATTCCCAAGATTGGTGATATTTTTGGGGCTGCTTATTGTGTCATTGCTGCAAGCCGGTCAAAAAGCTGTATGGATGGGTTCCTTGGCCCAAGGCAGCCACGCCAATTCATAATGATCCAACACAATGGCAACGATCCCCTGTATATTTGCGATTTCATCGACGACTTCGATACAGATGTGCTAGCAAGACATCTTCATCAGCGCGCATGGACTTTCCAGGAACGTGTTTTGGCGCGTCGAACGATTTATTTTGGCGAAAGGCAAACCTATTTTGAGTGTGGACAGGGCATACGCTGCGAAACTCTCACAAATATGCACAGGTACATCACTTGATTCACTATAGTGCGTAACGTTGAGCTGACTATTAACCAGTGTTGCGAACAGCGTCTTTGGCGACCCGCAATTCCCAAAGAAGATTGTGAAAACCTCACTCGAGCAAATGGTTGTTTCCATCCAGCACCTTTATCGACAGTACTCAAGACTCGCCATGCAGGATAATCACCAGCGAGCGGCTGGGCTTGATGCGATAGAGCAACAGCTTTTTCGCCAATTAGACATCAAAGGTTATTACGGAATCCTTGCATCGATCGAAAATACCAAAAATGATCAGGATTCTGAACTTTTCTTCCGTACTTTGATATGGGTACGAAGTGAGCAAGAAGATCGTGCGCTTATTTCCGATTCTGGATTTCCCCGTTGGTCTTGGATGGCCTATCGTGGTGGTCTTGACTACATGGATATACCCTTTCAATGTATACGTTGGCAAATATTAGATGTTTGGATGGACAACGATGGTAGGGTCCCATTAATTCGGGCTCTAGTATTACCTTTCGAATTTTCTAAGGTGGCTGAGTACGATGCCGAATTCACTTTCGATGATCCAGAGGATCGACTCGACTCGACGCTAGATTGTGTAATTTTGGGTATGGATTTGGGCATGAAAACAGAAAGGATGGCTATGGCTCCATCGCAAATCAGATGCTACGTGCTTCTTGTTAAAGAATTTAGCCAAGTATCTTTCCCAGGGCTGTCGTATATTCGGGTTGGTATCGGCTACATGCCCCGAAGTTCAATCTCTTTTGGCGATGGCATAGAGGCATACCTACATTGACACGCATCACCAGCGTTGCAACTTATGAGGACTCCAAAATCTTAGCAGCGCGATAATGGTTTACCTCAACACCTAAAAGTGTGACGCGTGAGTACAACAAATCAAATAGCGAACTTCTCGCGCAAAGTCGCTAAGATTAGTGTCTCTAAGAAACTTTGTGCACGACCGGAACGTGAATCCTGGTAGAAAGTATAACGATGCTTTGAATGAGGAACGATCTTCAGAATCCTTTCAGAGGATTTATTGGCCATGGGGCTAGTTCAGTATCTTCCAATAATCGCGTATGGTATGTACTGTTCTGCTGTATCTTGTTTTTATTATGGCGTACCAGTCTCGTGAACAAAACTTGCTGAAGATCTGATGGTTTATGCTGTAAGTGGATCGTTGCTTGAAGAGAGCGCTATGGTGCATGGGTATTCTTCGTCAGGCCGAAAAGACCGAGAATGCCGACCTCGAGAGTTTTGCAACAACGATAGCACTGGTAGCCTCTGTCACGCCGCACATCATTTGCTGCATTTCTTCAGATCAGGAACGTCAGTTGTAGCGAAACACAAATACTTATAACTACGAGAAATGCCTGAGAGAACACCCACTATTCGCACTGCGGACAAAGATCGAGACGGTCCTGCCAAGCAACGCCGACGACCAGCACTTTCCTGTGTAGAGTGCCGCAATCGCAAAGTCCGATGCGATCGTGGGAAACCTTGTAGCGCATGTACCCGGATACGGTCATTGACGTGTACTTATAGGCCCCAAAGACCAGGCATTCGCGAGAGATCACCAGCGACTGCATCTGCAAGTGGTAGCGGCAGCAACGAACCGGGCATTGGGAATTCGGCTCCGTCTTCTCCTCAACGCACGACGCCAACCGATGATTTTGGTCTAACCATCAATAGGTACGATGCACCCGAAATTTCAGGCCAAAATGGTAGAGCGAAGATTGGGCTTTTATCCATGAGCCGACCGAGCTTCAACTTGAATACGCATTCAGAACATGGGAATTCTGCTATCATTGGGCAACTGCTAGAAAGAATACACACTCTTGAAAGCAAAGAAGCTGCAAGGAGCGCAAACGCTGGGAGCACTGATCCTTCCACCCATGAGGAATCCACTACAGCGACTGGCCAGTTCCTCAAATCTAAGTTTTACGGTCAGAGTCATTGGGTGAACTCTCTTGACCCGGTACGAATATTCCTTCTAATTTTTGTTTCGTACCTTCTAGGCCAGCACCATTCAAGCTAATTCTTTAGCTAATGTGAAATAGTACGCGGCATTGGGTGGCGACAATTCGATAGTGAATTTGAACACCAATCGTAAGGAAGTAAACAAAAAGACAGAGTTATATACTACCATTACAAAGGTGAAGCAAATGGCCCGTATCGTCAAGGCTTCTCGCATGGTGCAGCCTACGATCTCGCCAGAGATTCAATCGTCAATCCCTGAGAAAGATGTTTGCAATGCACTTGTTGAGTGTTATCTTCGCACTTTTGAGGGTGTATTCCGCATTCTTCATATTCCTACGTTTCGAAATGAATATGAAAGTTATTGGTCGGGTGCTGTGTCACAAAAGCCATCGGTTATTCTTAAAATATTGCTTGTGTGCGCTATTGGAGTACCCTTTTATACGGGGCCAAGTCAACCTCAATTACGCGCTGCTTCTGGCAAATGGATCCAGGCCGCAGCAGAATGGCTCTGCGGTCCCCACGCAAAGTCTAGACTTAACATGGCAGGCCTGCAGATCCAAATACTCGTCGTGGTCGCGCGACAAGTATGCAGTGTCGATGGCGATCATATTTGGGTTCCTGCAGGCTCACTGTTGAGGGCTGCCATGCACCTTGGCATGCATCGTGATCCGGAGCATTTCGGCAATACCAGTGCTTTCCACTGTGAAATGCGACGGAGGCTGTGGGCTACCATACTTGAAATCACAGCTCAGAGTAGCTTGGACATGGGTATGCCGCCAATGATATCTAACAATGACTATGACACGAAACCGCCATCTAATATTGATGATGAAGCCATCTCTGAAGGCCACACTGCACTGCTAGAGGAAAAGGTGCTCACAGAATTCACGGACACGAGAATTCAGATAGCATTTGCTGAGACATTGCCGGTCCGATTAGAGGTGATCCGACTTGTCAACAACCTGCGATTCAACCTCTCTTATGAAGACGTACTGAAAATCAGCAGTGAGCTCAACGAAACCTGTCGCAAGCACACAATTTTCCTCAAATCCGCTCTCAAAACTGGGCATAACATTACACCATTCCAGATCAAACTATTGGATTCGCTCGTTAGGCGCTTCATACTCTGCCTACATCGTCCCTACTTTAGCAAAGCGAGAAAAAACCCGCAGTACTATTTCTCCCGCAAAATGTGTTTGGACACATCGTTGGCGTTGTATGCCCCTGCAACAGAAAGAATACCTAGCCAGGAGGACGACTGGACCAAAATGACACACCAATGCGTCGGATTCTTCAAGTCGTTTTTCCTCTATGCAATGTCTACAGTATACTTGGAGCTTATTTCTCAGCTTGATGAGCAAAAACATGCGTCGGCAATCTTCGCGCCGTTGATCACAACAAATCAGCTTCCAGATACGGTGTTCACCCTGCCAACACAGTTCCAGGCTCTCCGCGATGTTCTAGTCCTGGCTCAAGAAATAACTTCTATACGATTAAGAAATGGAGAGACGAATGCAAAGGGTGTGGTGTTTTTGAATTGTGCGCTTGCACGCATTGATGCGTTGGTGTCTGGAGCAGATGAAGAGCGCGCTGTCTTGGCGGCCGCGAAAAAGTCTGTGAAAGATATAGCTCGATTGCTTAATGAAGGATATCAATCTGAGCATGGAGTGCCGATTGATCTTGGTATTCCGGTTGCTGGTAGAGAGCAGAGTCGTCCTGAGGGTGTGGACGGGAGAGCTGAGCGTAACCTCCAAACTGGTACAGATGCAAACATCAATGTTGGTCTCTCAGTCTCTGAAGCATTTTCAACCATAAACGGGGGTAACATCCAAGAGATTGTGCAAGCAAGCATGCTTAACGACAGCATGAACGGCCTAGACATGCTTGACGAGAACTTGGCAACTTTCAACGATGATATGAACATCGACCTAGATGCTTACATGATGGATCAAAGCATGATTGCTGAAAGTGCCGGTAACCACTGGGGACGAAGTCCTGAATGGTTCTATGATTTGAATGGTTGGACTGCACCGGGCACTTGGGCAAACGAGCTCGATGAGGTGTGACGAGGTCGCCTTTTCGTAAGCCATCAAGACTGAGTCATTCTCTTTTCGTGAGCAAATAATTGTATTCTACATTGTTTCTCTTGATAACTTGGCAAGAAGTTGTTTAAATAGAACATCAAACACGCTTCGATTGAGATTTCAATTGACACTGATTGTAGTACGACAACATTTACATGTGATGCGAAGGAAACTATCGAGAAAAAACTGTTGAAGTCACTCAGCCCGAAATATCACGCCGGAATCATAATTGTGAATTGCAGATCCTATATGTATCTCAAGAATATTGTACCAGGCTAATGTTGGGGGTTTTCGTAGAGAATTGGCACCGTATAGATTACTGACCCGCAAGCTATAATCAAGCCCAGGGACAAGAGCATGGTATTCACGTTCTATCTTGGCACATTGTGATGTAAAAACCCGAAAAGCCTCGGTCTTCACTGTGTGAAAGCCATTGGAAGTTAAAGTATCATTGCGACACTCATTTTTCAGGTAAACGACGAGCTTTTCAGGACCAAAACCTCTATCACGACCCCAGGAATTTCATTCCTCATAATTACTAGATTGGCAGGTAGGTTCGTAATTACATCTCAGAGCTCCACCACGATGAGTCGATGTTCCGTACAGTCCTTCCATTCCGGCCAGCATCATCTTCAATGCACGACTTTGCCATGCGATGGCAATTGTCGCACATAATTTTATGGCGAGACTTCTCCGCGGTAGCGTTTTGAAAATCACCCTCAGCAGCACTCATTGCTAGACCTCGTGTTTTGATACTGTCATTCTTTTCCCTGCAGGTATGATTAGTACCGTTCTTTTAGAGGTCTGGCGCGATTTTTATCAATACTTACATCATGCAGAGCAAGGGGAAAAATGTCGTCTCCGCACAGTGCCCGTACTTCTGACGGCCCTCCAAAGTTGCAGCCTCTTTGCAAATCAAATGTTCATGCGTACCATGGTTTTCCCACAGGTAATGTCTCCCAAGTATCATTGCCCTCTTTGCATCGGCCATAGCAGGCACAACTGGAATTGTGGCTCCAAGAGCGATGGTGTTGTTGATGTTCACGATGCCAACAGTTGCAGGGCGGTGCTCCAATTTTGGTCTGATTACGCGGCACCAGTGCGCGAATAACGAGAGAAGGCGCTCGAAATAGGTAAATGGGTGATCGTGGCTGTTAGCTGTGGTAGCTGCAGCAGTCATACATGTCGTGTCTTTGACGGGTAGGGTCAAACTCAATGTAGCCGAGGACATTTTCTTTAGGCACACTGGGGTTGACCGTCTGTAGTAGTTTTACTTCGACGTTGTCTTTTTTTTGGGCTTGTTTGGGGTATTGAGTGCTTCCTAAATTACTTTGGTAATAACAACTGATTCTAGAGAGTCCCTAGATGGTTTTATAAGACTATGAACGTTATGTCGGACAAGAATATACGCACTGAGGGCGTTGGAGCATGTAGGACAGCACCTCGGCGCGTGACCTCACCGATTCAGTAAACTGAGTTCTATGTTTGGAGATATTCTGAAGAGGCATAACTAAACGATTAAGAATGTCGTTTTTGCTGAATGCAAAACATTCATCCCATTTCAAATTGAACGGGTCACTGCCTACTTCGAACAGATCATTTTGGAATGGTAGTGGATCTTGGACTATAGCCTGCATAATGTGTTCTAGTATCAGGCCGCGTCTTTGCGAATGAGTTACGACATGATTTGCTCAACAAAGGTGAAGATGTAGCAATGGTCGACTTTGCTAGACTTTATATTCTTATTTCCTGGGAGAGCGAAAGCTCAGGCTGGTGCAAGCGCCATGCGTGTGCAGTCACGCTGATACTGCCGACGAACAGAGTTTGCCAACGGCGGTCACAAATCCTATAATTCAGCTGAATGTCGCCTCATCTTCGTATATGCTCGAGAACAGCCTTTATTTATGCATTTAAAACAAATCTTAGCTATATCAAATGGCTTTTTCAATAGCTCAACATCCTTATTATCAACCTACAGTTAACTGCTAGAAGCTTGGAGATAGCATAAGACAATCGCAGAAACGAGATCACGGATGTCGGCCCAAAATCTTATATGCTTGGGGTATCCGGTTTGCTACTAGAAGGCGCCATGGTGGAGAAGACTTTGAGGAACGTATCGGCGTGGATAGCTGAATATGCGAATAAACGACGCTTGAGGGGTGGGCTTTGGTTCTGTTCCTGCTACGCTTATCGGACCTCAAGTCATTTACCTGACTACTTTCCTTACATAAAACTCTCACAAAGGCGGTCATCGATCGTGGATATTGCTTGAGTATTATTGTCATATTCGGCTTTGGAGACGATACGATTCGCGCAGCCAGACCTGCGGTTCTAGATGCCGCCTGGGTTTTTGGCAATAGCTCCAGATAAACCATACATCGCCATAGTATACTGTTGATGTTACGAGAGCGACAAGTCGCTTTTGAGCTAATTTTCTAGAAGGTTCAGTTGGTGGTATTTGCTTTTTGTTCCTCTGACGCTAGTGTGACTCCAAACATTTCGACGCGTCGTGTTGTCGAAGTATGTCGTCATCGCTCCCCTCACACCAATGCCCGACACCTTTGTCCTTTCCATCCCACTTTTTTATTCGCTCTTGAGAAATTTCCAGGTATATTCAAATTCAAAATAATTCACCAGCCGTAGACTGTAGGTTTTGCTACCTATTTTACACTATCGAGATGACAAAGCGCACTTCCGAGCAGTTCATGGCAATGGACGACGATGAGCTTGATTATGAACTTGAGAACTATCCTATCACGGAAAATTGCAACCAAATCCGGTAGGCTCATGACTTCCTTTACCGTTTAAGTGACTTTCTTCCTCTATTTGCAACTATTATCGCACTATGGCTGGTGTGCATTTCATGCCCATATTTGGACATACGCCCAAACTGTCTATAGTATATTTCTGACTTTCGCACAGCCGCAAGATCCGCGCCCTCATTGACAATGGTGACATGAAGGTTGGCGAGTTCCAGAAGGCGGCCCATATAACTCCAAACGCGTACAGTCGTTTTATGAGCCAGAATGGACCCGATAAAGGCTCTGGTTCCCACGTCTACACAGCAGCTTGGGCATTCTTTAAGAAGCGCGAGCTACGCGGCATCAAAACCACCCCAAACAAGAAGGCAAACAAAGATGATGCTGGGGGAAAGAATACTCTGCCTGACGTGAAGGATATTGAACTTGATGGCGAAAAGGATGATGCAGTGCCAGTCTTTGGTACGGTGTTATCAATTCTTGAATGTACTCCATGCTAACGGCGACAAGATACATGTGACGAGGTCCGCCGCAAGATTAACGCGCATCTCAAAAAGCCCGGCGTGGTACAAGCTGCTTTCCTTCGCGAAGCATCGGCGTCCTATCACAAGAATCCCATTAAGCTCACTTCAAGGACACTGTCGGCCTTCCGCTCTAAGAAGGGGGCGTATGAAGGTAACACTTCAGGCATGTACTATGGAGCATACGTGTACTTTGAGAAGTTGAGGATTGCAGAGAAGAAGCCTAAGAGCAAGAAGAGATTGGAGATGGAAAAGATCCATGGCCGCAACGGCGGCATGGACACGAAAAAGAGGCAAGATTGGGTGCTCTGCCTTGGTAACGAACGCCCGTCCATCGACGCGTATGGAAGATTGAGCATCAATAAGATCGGGTAATTGAAGCTAGGGCTGTTTGACCCTTTATTTTGTTGCTTGTGGGCATGGCGTTGGTTCATACTGTATCCTTTTTCCTGCTTCCTTCCCCTCCCTTAAACATGGAGCTTAGGGGGACAGTGCTTCTATTTGCGCAAAGTTGGGCTTCTCCGTGTTATGATCTTGTCCGTTTATCTGTTTAATATTGGTTGTATAATATACATGCTACGTCTGCCACGGCGTCTCGCTGTTTTGACACGAATGAAGTTATACACCCAACGCCCTGAACAACGATGCTGAAAATATATGCCGGCCGCTTGATTACTCGTAAATTTTCCAAAACTCATAAGGAAGCTGCTGCTTCAACAGCTCCTGCTAGCTTGAATGTCTTTGGACTCGTAATGACGACTTGAACGGGATATTTCCATTCCATCCACTTCGCCCATCCTAATCGTATGTCAGCATTCGGAACTGTTCAGCAGTCTTCAAGTGGCGCACCCCAGTATGCACATTTCCTGCCGAAGTATTTTCCAATGTATGGCACCAAGACCATGGTCAGAAGCAACTCTAGTTGCTGCAAGGACTCTCGCCATTCCCTTTCAGCGTCTGAAATGTATCCCTCTTCATCCACTGAAGAGACGGTAGAGGAGGAGGGCAGCGAATCGATCTCGTCGGCGTCGGAAGAGCTCATGGGGGGCTCGATGAAGCTCTCGCTATTGCTCAAAGACATAGTCCGGGTTGTTACAGTGCGACCGAGGCAGCGTGTTACCGTGCGTGCATGGATGACTGATGAAAGCGATCTATCCAGAAGAAACGTGCATGTTCGTTCCTGGGCGATGATGCGCAAGCTGCCATGGGGATTGGGGGCAGCCAATACCAGAGGATGGGGCTTAGCCCGTTTGTCACGTGAGTGGCTGTGAAGTCTGGGCATCGCAGCAGTGGTTGGAGTCACCACATGCAACAAAAAGAAGTTGGTTTCTACTCCGTTGCCTAGACTCGTCACCACCACTCCGCGCCCTTCTGAGACGAATACGCCGATTTCGAGACACGTCAATCCCTCCCTAAGGCAACGAATATCCACACCACCGCAATCATGGCTGATTCTGTGCGTCATTCCGAACCCCACCACGGCTCAATTAACCGCAAAACTAACACGACAAAACCACAGCCCGAGTCTGCCGACCGCAAGCCACGCAAATCTGTCGCATTTTCCGAAGGCGCCACAATCGTTGATAGCGACGGCCAAGTCACCGAATCCAAAGAAATGAACGGCGGTAAGTCAACGGCAGAGAGCCACTCTAGTGCGCCCTCTACCCCGCCGACGGGTCAGGATGCCTACACATGCAACAAGGAGCCTGGGCTGACGGCTGAGATCACAGGCGATGCAGATAAAGAGGTTGAGGAGGTCGCCGACATGTTCGCCGACCTCGCAAAGAAAAAGAAGAAGAAGAAGTCGTCCAAGAAGGAGGAAGGCGACGACGATGCTGGCGAGGATGACTTTGCCGCGCTGAAGAAGAAGAAAAAGTCCAGTAAGAAGAAGGTCGAGGACGACTTCGAAGCCAAACTCGCAGCGGCGGGAGGCGACAAGGCCGATGGCGAAGGCGAAGCAGCCGCCGCCGAACCTGAGGTCCAAGAGGGCGACATGATCAAGGGCACCGGCATCTGGCAGCACGACGCGACGACCCCCATCTCGTACAACCTTCTCCTCAGCCGATTCTTCACACTTCTCCACTCACAACATCCCGACCTTGCCAGCACAGGCACGCGCAGCTACAAAATCCCGCCGCCCCAGTGTCTACGTGAAGGCAACAAGAAGACTATATTTGCCAACATCGCTGAAATCTGCAAGAGGATGAAGCGTACTGAGGAGCACGTCACACAGTTCTTGTTCGCCGAATTGGGTACCAGTGGTTCCGTGGCTGGCGACCGCAGACTGGTTATCAAGGGTCGTTTCCAGCAGAAGCAAATCGAGAACGTGCTCAGGCGGTACATTGTCGAATACGTTACTTGCAAGACATGCCGTTCGCCAGATACAGAGTAAGCCTATCCGCTCCAAAAAGTGCTCTTCTTTGCTGACATGCTATGCAGTCTCTCCAAGGGTGAAAACCGTCTCAATTTCGTCACCTGCAATAGCTGCGGATCCAGACGTTCCGTCCAGGCTATCAAGACAGGTTTCTCTGCGCAAATCGGCAAGCGGAGAAGGCAGGTTGGTTAGGAAACTTTCGTTATATACTTCACGATATTCATGGTGTAGCTGGTGCATACGCCTGCGCCGCATGGCAGAGCCGGATGTTTCTATCAAAGGATGGGTCAGGATGGGTTCTTACGGCTAGGATGATGTGGTATTGGCTCATGTGCATTCTAGAGATCAATGGATGAACGGAGTTGTGCGCCTCTATCTCTCTTGTCCTTCATTTAACCATGCACTTAGGGAAATCAAGCACTTCCATGCACCAACTAGTGTTCTTGGTGGCTGAACCAAAATACAGTTTTTATGAGCGGCATCGTATGCATTTTTGTTGTGGAGCTTACAATGACCACCTGCAAACTTCAGAGTCAGCAGCACATTGGCAAAGTGCAAATACACGTGGCGTGGGCGTTGGCGCCGGCCTCCCTCTACAAGCGCCTGCCTGGACCCTGGCTTGGAGCTGGGAACAGTCTTGGTATCTGCAGGTCACAACATTCTGTATTGTGCCACACATTCACATTTTCCGCACTTGGAGCAGCAGGCATGTGCTTATGTGTTGCCACTGCCCGTATGCTGTGTGAGGTTGGCGCCTGGGCCTAAGAAATTGAGGTGCAGTACGCGGGTCGTTGATTCGGCGGCTCGAGGTACCCCGCTAGCCAGCCAGCAGGCCAGCAGCTCTATCCAGTGCGGCTGAGCAGCTTGACGCGAACCGCTTGCTGGCGGTTATATGGTCGCTGTGGCCTTCTGACCACCTTATTACTCTCCTTTCTTCCCTTCTGCACCTGATTGCTGGTTTGCGCTGGGCACATTAAGCGTCATCACGTGAACATGTCTGGATATCAAGGAACATCCCCTCCTCCTGGCGGTAACTTTTATCCTCGTGAGTGTTGTGGACACGAGGCGCGAGGGCATTGGCTGACTAGGAGCAGCACCGCCGGAGAAAGGCGGATATGGCACGTCCTCGTCCGAAGCATGCCAAACCTCTCCACTAACACGCACGCGACAGACGCCCCGCCAGGCCAACAGCAATACTTTGCACCTCCAGCAGGCGGCCCCTCGTACCCTCTTCCTCCGTCTTCTCCCCCCGCCCATCAGCAGCAGCATCAAAACTACCCCCCTCCTCCGGGCGGAGCGCCGCCGCAGTACCCACCGCCACCAGAACAGCAGCAGCAACAACAACACTTCCCACCACCTGGTAGCGCGCCTGCACAGCACCAGCCAGCTCCCCAGGCGCAACAACCATCCGCTGCGTATGGCGTGCCCAGCCATAGTCCGCACCCCAGCGGCGTGGACCCACGAGCTGTAGGACACCCTGGCATGCCACAGCAGCAGCCAAGTCAGCAGCAGGTTCAGCAGACAGCAGCCCCTTCACAACCGCAATTCGTCGGTGCAGGATCGCAGTCGAATGCTGGAACGGATGATGTGGGCACCTTCAATGGAGGGAGCTATCGCGTGAGCCATCGCGACACAAACACCATATTGACCGTGCAGCTGGCAATTGGTTGTCCTTTCACCGCCAAGCCTGGTGAGTGTTGGATCCTTCTACTTCTATCTCCTACTCAACGGTGACGAAATTGAACCCGAACGTGTATTCGAGCAAATGGAAGCAATACTAACTTTCTTCCAGGCGCCATGATCGCCATGTCCCCAACCATGACCCTGAAAGGCCAAATGAAATTCTCTATCAAGAAAGCCCTCATTGGCGGCGAAATGTCCAAATCATCTTACACCGGCCCTGGAGAACTCCTCCTCGCCCCTTCTTCCATCGGCGACATCACTATCATCAAGCTCGGCGGCCATGAGCAATGGAGTGTCGGTAAAGACGCATTCCTAGCCTGCACACAGGGCATTGTAACCGAGTACAAGAGCCAGGGTATCGGCAAAGCCATGTTCAGCGGCGAAGGCCTTTTCGTCTACAAAATCTCCGGACAAGGAATTTTGTGGTGTACCAGTTTTGGGGCTATTATCAGGAAAGATGTAAGTTATTGCGCAACTACTCAAACCTGCTGTGTACATTCTGACCATTTCCCTTCTCTCAGCTTCAAAAAGATGAAAAGTATATCATCGATAATGGTCATCTTGTCGCTTGGAACTGCAAATATATCCTCGAGCGCGTTGCATCAGGTGGCATCCTATCCAATATCCATGCTGGAGAGGGTTTGGTGTGTAAGTTTACCGGTCCAGGAACTGTCTTCATGCAGACGAGAAATCCGCAAGCATTCTCGGCCTGGTTGACTGCGAATTCGCAGGGTGCGATGTAGACTTCTGGTGCACGGGTGTTTGAGACTTCGCATCTTTTTGTGAAAATTTGCTGAGCGTGGAGTCTGTTCTCTAGCCTGGAATGAAAACGAGTATGGTTCATCGTTCGAACTACCCCTCATCTACCACACATTATGTACAAATACATTGCTGACATCTCAAGCCTCGATCAATGTTTTACACTATTTCTTTAAGTCACATAACCACATCATATCCCTTCCTTACGATCTACTTTTTCCCAACTCACTCTGCACCACACTCGTCGGTCCCCCCTTTACCCTCTCCCCTCCAGTAACCTCCTTCTCCCCCTTCGTAATTTTGCTCAAAACCCCACTCGTAATCTTCTCCCCAGCATGCTTCTGCGCCTTAGCCGTCGGCCCCCCACCAGCCAGGCCCTCCCTCCTCGTCAACTCCTTCTCTTTCTCCGTAATCCTACTAACCGTATCCGAGTCCAACACGCCCGAATGCCCTGCCCCCGCCCCCGCCGCCGGCGCCTTCGAAGCCAGATTTCCGCCCGAAAGCACCGACTGCGCAATACTCGTTGGCCCGTTTTGCACAGGGCCGTCTTGCCCCGTGAGCAGGCGCTCGCCCATGATGATGTCGTGCACAACTTGCGCGGTGAGCTATAGTAGCTATACTATACCTAAGTTTAATTACTTCTAACGTATTCTATCAGCGAAGCGGCCATATCACCGAAACGGCCACTTTTTCTTGGCACGAAGAACACTACGTACGAACAATAATGCAGTCTCAACAAAACAATATTTTAACTCTACAAGAAGGTAGAATTCAACTTAGGCTTCAGGCTTATACATTAGGCTATTTTCAGACTTTGCGACGCGCTGCTGCAGCTTCAAACGTACGACATCAGCGGCTCTCTACCCGGCTTCACAGAATCCCTTATCGACGCGCTACTCGACCAAACTACCAGAAACTTACTGCAACAGAAGAGCAAACTATCGTACAGTATATTCTTAACCTTAATTTAAGAGGATTTGCCCCCTAGTTGTGTAAGGTAGCAGATATAGCAGACAAGCTATTAGCAATGCGTAGCGGAGAACTAGTTAGGAAGTGCTAGCCTACACGCTTTATAGCGCGTACAGACAAGCTTAAGACTACCTTTAGTTGAGCAAAGGATCGCCAGAGAATACTTTAAGAAGATCTAGCAGTTATTAGTAGGTAGTTCTAGCTCGTACAAGACACAATAGCGACGTACAGCGTTAATCTAGATAATGTCTACAACTTTAATAAGACTAGCTTTTAGATAGAAATAATTAGGTTAATAAAAGTTGTTACAAGCTTAGAGAGGTATATAAGGCCTAATCTTATTTAGCTAAGTAATTATAAGTAGGTTATAGCTATTATAAGTATCTACGCTACTAGCTATACAACCCTACTATTTATTATCTACAAAGGACGCGTCTATATCTCTACTTAGTATAAAGAAATAGATATACTACGCAATTAGAAGATCTCTATCTCTAAGAATAGATAGATAAATAATATACTTAGTCTTAAGTAGTTAAAGCACTTTAACGTGTATATAAAGGCGCGTTAGGTAAGGTTATACTAGCTACTTATCTTAGATAGCTATAAGAGCTACTTAAATTAAGATTTTAAAGACTACTACCTTAAAAACAAGATTTTAACGCTCTATATACTAGCTTATTTATCTTATATCTTTTAGCTACTTAACGTTATCTACTTCTTACTATTAAAGCTTAAGTACTCTTAGTACGTACAAGACTTAGTATACTAGCGCGTCTACTATATTAATAAAAAAGGCTTCTTTCTAGCTTTTAGAAACGCGTTTTTTAATATATTTACGTATAAGAATTATAAAAAAGCTTTTAAAGTATCTAGATTAGTTCTTATTAATACGTAAGAAGTCTTTAATTACTTTAAAGTATAGCTATATACTTTACTAGAACTCTTACTACTAGAGACGCTATAGTAGTTAAAGACTCTAAGTAATACGTATAAATTTAGCTCTTAGTTAAAGCTTATAAGTAGCTCTTTTATATAATTACTAGAATTAGCTTAGTAAAAGTTCTTATAACTTATTAAAAGAGCTAAACTTATACTATATTAAAACGCTCTTATAAGCTCCTAGATTATAGAGCTTAAAAAGTAATTAGTAAAGATAATAAAGTATAAAATATATAAATAGAAGTAGATTTAGTATAGTAGTATATTAGAGTATAGTACTAGAGCGTTATACGTAGCTATAGAGGCGTCTAGTAAGACTTAGAAGGTAAAGAAAGCTTATAGTAGTAGTAGTAATAAGTAGGCTTAATAGGCTTAACTAAGTTAATAGCGTTATAAGAACTATAATAAGATAGAGTATAATACTTATACGTACTAAAAAGATATAGAAGAAGATTCTAAATCTACTATAAGTATATTATACGTAGGTTCTATAGCTAGTTATTAAGTAAATTAATTTTTTATATATAATATTTATAATACTAAAGAAAAGTAGCTATTTTAGTAATATAGCTACTTTACTAATAGAATACGTTATATAAAGAATATAATTATTACTTTTTATATACTATTTTATACTTTATACTTCTTCTAACTTTTTAATATTAGCTACTTCTCTTTTCTTAAGAGAGTATATAGATATAAAGTATTATATTAGTAATAAGAGAAATAGAAATAAAACTAATTAGCTTAGGCCTAGTTAATAATAAAATATAGGATAAGTAGAGTAATAACTAATAGGATAATAAACTTAATTAGAAAGCTAACTATAATAGGGACACGTAATAAATTTATAAATTCGCGATCTTAGTAAATATAAATTTATAAAGCTAAATTTATAAATTTATAATTTTAGTAAAGATAAAGTAGTAAAGTTACTAAGAGGATATAAGTATATAGTAGTAATAATACGTATTATTAAGATAGTATTAGTAATTTAATCCTTTAACTATAGAACGCTAATATAAAATAATTACAAGATATCTTCTAATATTTATAGTTATTATAGATTACTATATAAACTTTTATTATTAACTTTTAATCTACTAATACTTCTAGAGATAAGCTACTTATAGTTAATAATAAGAAGCTCTATTATACCTTACTAATTTAGTTATTAGAAGAAGTAAAGCGTAAGTAGTATATAGTCTAAGCTAATATAATAGTAGAAAGTTTAACTATAAAAAGAAGTAAAGTACTTTAAGTACTATTAAGTAGTTATAAATTAGATAATATTATATAGAAGGTAATTAAAGATTATCTAAATAATTTAATTTCTAATAAAAAAAGATATAAAAATAGTAATTAATACTTTAGAAACTTAAAATAAAGAACTTATAAAAGAGTTATCTTTTATATCTCTTATTTTTATACTAATATTAGTAAGTTTATAACTTACTAATATTATAAACTTACTAATATTTAACTACCTTTCTACTTTTAGTTAGCGCTTAGTAAGCTACTATATTAGGGGCTTACTAGAGTTAACTTCCTAGTAGCCTTTAAAGTATTAGTAGATTAGGAAGTAATAGTAAAAGTTTATATTATAATCTATAATAAGCTATAAATAATAGAAGATATTTTATAACTATCTTAGTATTATTACTTATAGTTAATAATTAAATTACTAATACTATCCTAGTAATAAGTATTACTACTAACTATATACTTAGGTCCCTTAGCTAGCTTTATACTTTATATTTACTAAGATTATAAATTACGAATTTATTATATACTTAGCTTTATACTTTATATTTACTAAGATTGTAAATTACGAATTTATTACGTATTCTTATTATAGTTAGTTTCTTAGTTAAGTTTATTACCTTATAGATTATACGTGCTTCTATTATTTATAGTAAGGCTAACTAGCTTAAATTAGTTTTCTCTTATTATATCTATAATACTATTCCTCTCTCTAGGTAGGTTTTTATTTCTCTACTTTAGGCCTAAAGTTATTAGTCTAGTTTCTTTATTTATTTCTAGTTCTTTATTATTCTTTATATCTTCTTGTTCTAATTATAATAAACTTTTTCTTATTACTTATATTACTTATAATAAAGTTAAAATATTCTCTTATACTTATTATACTTAATTAAAACTTACTTATCTTATATCTTTAAAAGATAGTAAGTATTATAGTAAGTGTATTCTTACTAATATTTAATATAAATATACTCTTTTAGGTATTTTTCTTATAGAGTATAAGTACTTAATTTCTATATAGTCTCTTCTTACTAAGTTATATAAGGCGAGCTATTAACTAAGCTTAAAAGATACTATTATTATAACTTATAAAAGCTAAAGCTAAGTATAAGCTAACTTTTTATAAGCTAGTAGATCTTTATTCTTATATTAAGCGTCTTTATAAGATAAAAGCCTATAATAATACTAAGTTATCTAAATAGTCTTATACTTTAGAAGCTAAGATAGACCTTAAGGATACTATAGAGGCTACTCTAGCTTCTATTATATTAGACGTTCCTAATATCTCTTTATTTATTATTAGTAGTACTAATTTTCTTAGTTTACTATAAGGCGCTCTAGAGAATTTTAATTTTAGAACTCTTTTAGTTTTTTAGAGTAATTAAGGTTATCTTCTAGTTTCTATATATCTTTTTATAGTTACTCTTTCTTGTTTATACTTATCTATTTTACTAGGTAATAGTTCTTACTATTATAGAACTAGTATATTAAGATTTTCTTAACTTTCTATTTTTCTTATTCTCTATATATATTTACTTTATATACTAGTAGTTCTATATTTTATAGTACTATCTTAAGTAGTACTATATAGAAGGTTAAGTATATCCTTATCTTATTTAGTAGCTTTAGTTTAAATATAACTAGTATAACTTCTTTCTTAATTTTATATAGTTTTATCTTAACGTAGTCTAGTTTTAAACTTAGTTATTTACTCTTAATATTTTTTTATACTAACTATACTTTTTCTCTGTCTTTAAATTAAGGTCCTTTTTTATATTTCTTATTATAGTATTTTACTATCTAATTATATAAGAACTTTACGTCTTGTCTTAACTAATTATATATATCTCTAAGTCTATTAGTAAAGTTTTTTCTTTTTAGAGACTAAGATATCTATTCTTTTAGTATCTAATATATATTAGAGTTAAATCTATAGTTTATAAAGAAAAGTAATACTCTTATTACTATATTCTTTATACTATTATATACTAGTTATACTATAGGTAATAACTATACCTAATTATTCTAGTTATAGTTAAGGTAGTATCTTAAGTATTATTCTACTATCTAATTTATTTATTCTAACTATTTGTCTATTTATAAATAATACGTAGTAGATATTATGTATTTAATTCCTAATTACGCTATTATTATTCTTTATAGTTTTAATATAAATCTTATATCTTTATCTATAATAATCTTGTCTAGTATTCTATATTAACTAATTATAGTTCCTAGAACCTAGTATATAGTAACTTCTATCCTACTTCTTTTTTTATATAGTCTAAAGTATAAATATTTTATAAGTTTATCTACTATTATTAGGATTCTATTATACTTAACTCCTAATATTAGATCTTTAGATTTAGGTAATTTTATAATAAAGTCTATTATAATAACTTTCTATAGTTATTCTAGTACTTCTACTAGTTGTAATATTCTATATAGTACGTATCTACTATACTTATTTCTCTAGTATTCTATATAATCTTATAGTACTTCTATTACTAACTATCTTACTTTTAGGATATAGTAATCTTATAGTAATCTATCTAATATTTTATTAATACCTTAATATCTATATACTAGTAGCTTATAGAATTATTATATAAATTCTTTTTAGATCTTTTTTAGAATATATATTCTTCTATAAGCTTATATAAGTCCTTCTTAGATTTCTAATTTTTTTATTTCTTTAGATACTTCTTACGTTGTCTTTTAGATCTATTTATCTAGCTCGCTATTTTTTCTCTTAAGTATTATAGCTATTTTAAGTATATTTAAGACTAAGTATCTTTCTTTATTCTTTACTAGAACTATACTAGTTATACTTACTTCTTCTTATAAGTTTAGTCTTTTACTTAAGGCGTCTATAAATTAATTATCTTTACTCCTTATATATATAATTTCTAAGTTAAATATTAATAAGAATTCCTACTATCTTATATAGTATTAAGATAGTTCTTTATTTATTATAAATCCTATAAGGTTCTTATAGTCTATATAGACTTTTATCTAATATTTTACTTTTTATAAGTATACTCTCTATTACTTAAATACTTTATAGATTACTAGTATTTTTTTATTATAGATTAAGTAGTTAAGCTCTACTAGCTTTATCTTCTTAGAGAAGTATTTAACTAAGTATTCCTTTTTAGTCTCTAGGTCTTCTTATATTAGTACTATTCTATAGACTAAATTAGATACGTCTATTTTTACTATTACTAGTAAGTCTAGGTTATATATTCTAATAACTAGGTTTTCTATAAACTTCTTTTTAATTTTATTAAATACTTTATTATATTCTTTAGTTTATTTAAATAGTATATCTTTCTTTATAAGTTTTATAATTAGTTCTATATCTTTAAACTATCTTACTATTAGTTTTCTATAAAAGTTTACTAGCCTATAAAATTATTATACCTCTTTTAAGTTTTTTAGTGTTAGCTATTTATTAATTAACTTAATTTTTTCTAGGTCTATCTTAATTTTCCCTAGTTCTATAATAAA
Organism: Ophiosphaerella korrae; assembly: GCA_028456385.1. Classification (NCBI taxonomy): domain Eukaryota; kingdom Fungi; phylum Ascomycota; class Dothideomycetes; order Pleosporales; family Phaeosphaeriaceae; genus Ophiosphaerella; species Ophiosphaerella korrae. The sequence continues at coordinate 3,921 of JALNQF010000129.1, read as the reverse complement.
CCTAAAGAAATCTATTTCTTTTATATAGAATTTGTATTTTCTTATTTTAAGAAATAATTTACTTTTTACTAGCTTTTCTAGTACTTTATATATATATATTATATATTCTTTTTCTATTTCTAAGAATATAAAGATATTATCTAAGTATATAAATATAAATATGTCTAAGTACTTTCTTAGTACTATATTAATTCTTTCTTAAAAGGCTACTAGTATATTTATTAAGCTAAAAGGTATAACTAAGTACTTATATAGTCTATACTATATTCTAAATACTATTTTCTATTTATTACCTTTCTTAATTCTAATCTAGTAGTAAGCATTTTAGATATCTAACTTTATAAAGATTATTACTCTTTATAATTTATCTTATATTATATCTATTTATAGTAAGAAGTATTAGTTCTTACTTATAACTATATTAGTTTTTCTAAAATCTACGTAAGGTTTTTTATTACTTATTTTCTTTTTATCTATAAATATAAGTCTATATACTACTAAAGATTTAGATTCTCTTATCTATCTTTTTTTTATTATATTTTAAATAAATATTTACTTAATTTTAGACTTTTCTTCTATTTTCTAGTAGACTAGGCTTTATCCTACGTCTTTTCCTTTTTCTATTTCTATCGCTAAGTCCTATAGCTAATATTCTAGGATATAATCTTTAGGTTCTATAAGCTATTTTTCTTATTTCTTATATTTTTCTAAGAATTCTCTTTTATAGGTGTTTATATTAGCCTTTAATATATTTATTTTATAGTAGTTAATTTTTCTTATTCTCTAATTAATATATAGGTTAGTTATCTATAACTATAGTATACTTAGTACTATATCTTATTTATTATTAATTGTTATTATATCTATAACTATATTTTTAATTATTATCTCTTCTAGTTTAAGTATAGAAAAAATTATCTTAAACCTAATAAGCTCTTAGAATAGTTTCTCTTTAATTATACTTAGTTATTATAGGTACTTCTTTATTATATAACGTATTCTTTATATTTCTATAAACTTCTTTAATATAAAGTTCTTTATAGCTCTACTATTAATTATTAATTATACTTTCTTTTTTTAGTATATACTTATTTTAATAATATATAAGCTTCTTATACCTTCTAGCTATTTTTACTTAAGTAATTTTATAAATTATCTATTCTTTTAGAGCTATAGCCCTACTTTAAGTTTATATTCTTTGTATTTTAGATATTTATTATATATATATTTATACTATAGTCTTCTTTAGACGTATTTCTTAGATAATTTTAGTCTAGGCCTTACTACTACGTATCTATCTTCTAGGATTATTTCTTATCCTTAGATATCTTCTACTAAGATTACTTTTATATAGTTATAGCCTTTTCTTCTTATAAGCTATATACTATTATTTACTTTAGGGTTTCTATATATAATATAATTCTTATCTAGATATAATATCTATAATACTTTAAAATATACTAGGTATTTTAAGTCTATTATCTTATTATCTCCTTCTTAGTACTTATCTTTTCTAGGCGTATCTATAGTTAAGATATAGTATACTACTAGTACTTTTAGTATATAGGCTTTATTAATCTATTATATTTTTCTTATAAAGTACTACTACTCTTTTTTTATAGGTATTCTTCTTACTATAACTATATATTACTTTATCTATTCTTAAAATAGTATAAACTTTATTTCTTTAAGATTATATTCTTTTTAGTCTTTCTACGCTTCTTCTATACTTATAACTAATAAGTATTTTTAAATAAACTTTTATTCTTTATTTTATTCCTCTATATTTATTATTATATAGCTATTATAGCTATATATATCTAGCTAGGTATACTTTATATTTTTTATACTAACTTACTTTTTACTTTCTTATAGTCTTTTAGAAAAAGTTATAGTAGTTTCTTTATCTAGTACTAGTCCTTTAGCTTAGATCGATAGTATCTAGGATTCTTTCCCTTCTAAGTCTTCTATTAGTAGGTCTATTACGTACGCTATTTCTTCTAGCTATACTTTTATTCTTTTTTTTATTACTACTACTCTATTCTTTTATAAGAACTACCTTACTCTCTCTTTACTAGATTAATATATATAGTAGTTATCTTTAGAATAAAAGGTCTAATAGAGTATTACGTACTATAATTTTTTACTCCTAACTACCTTTTCTTAAGGTTTAGCCTATACTTATAGTACTTCTTTCTTTTTCTTAGTTATTTTTAACTAAGCTTTCTTATCTTTTTTATACTCTTTACTTTTATAGTCTTTTATAAAGTATCCTAGTTTTCTATATTTATAATATACTATATCCTTTTTCTTTTATAATTAGTAATCTTTTATATAGTAGCTTTTCTTACTATAGTTAAAGTATATAAAGTCTTTATTTTCCTTTTTTTTTCTATCCTTATTAGTATTAAGGATTATAAGGTCTCTAATATCTTAATTTCTAGGTTAGCTACTATACTTATTCTTCTTCTATTCTTAGAAATCGTTGTTAATTTATATTACCTATTACTTTAAAGCTTCTAGTATTCTAGGTTTTTCTATATAGATTATTTTATATTAGATTTTTTTATTTAATCTTTATTTAAATTATAATATTAATATAGATTTATTTTACTCTATATTTTATAATAGTTATTTAAACTATAATATATACTTAAGGATACTCTTTTATTATATAAGTCTTTTAAGTTTTTCTTTAGCTTATTAAGTAATATCTATATCTTTAAATACTACTTTTATTCGCCTAGTAAAGTCTTTATAACTTCTAAAAATAGCTTTAGTTTTATCTTTTTATATTATTAGAGCGTATATTATATAATCTATCTAGTAAAGTTTAAACTATCTTATTATATTTTCTTTAAGGTATATTCTAATATATATTACCTTCTCTTCTTTTATATTAAAGTATAGTACTTATATATCTATCTAGAGTTATACTAAAGTTATAAAAAGTCTTAGTTTCTCTTTTATTCTATTAAACTTTTTAAAAACAAGTATCTTAGGTAGTTTCTTTATTATACTTATCTCTAGTTATTAGGTAATTAGTTCTATCTAGTTCTAACCTTTAATAATAGCTTTAATTTATACTTTATTCTACTTTAAGTAGTCTTGTAGTTCTTTATTTTATATTTCTAATACTTTAATTAGTATCTTTATATCTTTCTTTTTATTAATTAGTTTATTTATATAGTCTTTAATTATCTCTTATATAGTACTATCTAACTTGTAACTACTTATAGGTACTTTAGATACTTATTTAGTTAAACTTTCTACTATTATATTAGCTAGACTATATACTACTTACGCTTTACTCCTTTTAATAACTAAATTAGTAAGGTATAAAAGGCTTACTAGGGTTAACTTCTTAGTAGCCTTTAGAGTATTAGTAAATTAAGAAGTAATAGTAAAAGTTTATATTATAATCTATAATAAGCTATAAATAATAGAAGATGTTTTATAACTATCTTAGTATTATTACTTGTAGTTAATAATTAAATTACTAATACTATCTTAGTAATAGGTATTACTACTAACTATATACTTAGGTCCCTTAGCTAGCTTTATACTTTATATTTACTAAGATCGTAAATTATAAATTTACTACGTACTTAGCTTTATACTTTATATTTACTAAGATTATAAATTATAAATTAATTACGTACTTAGCTTTATACTTTATATTTACTAAGATTATAAATTATAAATTTATTACGTATCCTTATTATAGTTAGTTTCCTAGTTAAGTTTGTTGCCCTATAGATTATACGTACTTCTATTATCTATAGTAAAGCTAACTAGCTTAAATTAGTTTTCTCTTATTATATCTATAATATACTAGGTATATTATAAGGTAGACTTTACGTAAGATAACTTAATAAGGTAGTTTTAATAATTAACTAAAAAGAGTAAATAGTAGATAAA
>JALNQF010000128.1:0-123742 GCA_028456385.1 Ophiosphaerella korrae | reverse complement strand
GCTACTATAATTATAGCGTTTACTATAGTAAGCTCTATATTTAGGTTATAGTCTATTAGTACTTATAAGAGTAGCTTATCTAGTATACTACTCTATTTACTCTACTCTAGTTTATATAATAATAAGTAAGTACTTAAGCTTTTAGTGCTATTATCTAGCTTATTATTTTAGAGTCTTTAGCTTAATCGCGTTAGTACTAGCTATTACTAGCGTATATACTACTAATAAGCTCTAACTATATTATTTAGAGCTATATAAAATATAGCTACTTAATAAAAGATAGTATCTACTTTATTTAGAGCTATAGAAGCTATAGCTACTTAAGGAGAAGTAGTTTAATAAGTAGCTATTTAATAAGTTAAACTCTTATCTATTAGCTACTCTAAGGCGCTCGCTTCTCTAGTTAATTATAATTCCTAGGAGCTTTTAGATACTTTACTATATTAATTTCTATAATTAATATTAGTACTTATATACTAAACTCTTCTAGGTTTAAGTATTTACTCTAGAGTTTAAAAGCTACTAAGCTTAAGTTACTCTATATAGATTCTATATAGTTTACTAGCTAAGCTTACTACTTATATAAGATCTACTTCTTATTCTACTAAGATAGTTAGCTAGCTAGCTTAGCTTTTAGTATTACGTAGAGCTCTACTCTCTAGATTTTACTCTAGGTGCTTGCCTTACTAGGTACCTTCTAGGATTTAAGCTACTTTATAGAGCTAGTTATATATATTATCTTAAGTCTTTCTTACGTTACGCGCTATATCTTTATATAATACGTTAATAAGTTTTTAAATCTTTAGCTTTAAGAGCTCTTAATAAGCTTTACTCCTCTTATTATAGAAGAGCTACTTATTAAACGTTACGTTACGCGTTATAATTACCTAATCTAATTCTAGGACCTATATTCTATATATATTAGATACTCTATATCTTACTAGATATCTAATATAGCCCTAAGGGCTTATTTTAAAGCTTTTCTTATTACGCCTAGCTACTTACTTCTTATTAAGTAGATATACGTAGTAGCTATAAGTATATACTCTACTCTAATCTAGCTAAAAGTCTACTATAGTAGCTCTTACTTACTTAAGCTAATAGTATCTAAAGTACTATCTAAACTAGCTATTAAGTACTATATTAGGAGCTTATATATTATAAGCGCGGCTTAGGCTTATATTATATAGTTACGTAGCTACTTCTACTATCTCTAGCTAGAGCTATTTTAGTAGGTTAGTACTTATCCTTATCTTAATTGTTTTTATTATTATTTCTTAACTAGCTCTCTTAGGTCCCTTATTTAGCTCGTACGTATATACTAGAGAGCTCTTAATTATAATCTCTTCTTATTTAGTCTAAATCTAGAAGTATATCTTACTTCTCTATAAGAGCGTTACTACTTTATTATCTTACTAGATTATATATATATAGAGCTTATAGCGCGTCTATAGTAGCTTTATAAAGCTTTTAAATACTCTTATTATTTTTTAGAAAGATTTACTTTATAATAGGTAAGTATAGAGCTTACTACTATATTTATACTTAAGTAGTATAGTCTAAACTTCTCTAAAGTGACTAGTACGTATATTAAATAGGTCTTACGCTACTTACTAGTATAGGCGTAAAGCTCTCTCTCTAGGCTACCTTAAAATAACTTACTTAGCGTACGCTATTAAGTAATACTTACACTTAGTATACGCTATCCTATTAATACGTACGTTTCTTGCGCTTATTACTAGCGCTCGTAGTACTTTTAGTCTAAGATAACTAGCTCTAGTATACTAGAGCTCTTCTAAGTTGCTTTTAGGTGTTATACGCTATAAGTTAAGCTACTAGTTACTTTAAGTTACGCTTATAATAGTTAGATAAAATATAATAGGCTTGTATTTAATAAAAGTAAGGTTATATTTACGTATTAGCGTTGCTAGTACAATACTCTCTACTAGCGTTCCTACTCTTAGAGTTGCGTTAAAACCTTAATACTAGGCTCTAGCTTACTATAATTAAGCTTTAGATACTATATTAATATAAAATCCTTTAACTACTACTACTTTATAAAGTATAAGATTCTCTATACGCTTACTATAAGTACTATTTAGAGTATTCTTAAAAATTTAAGTACTTTTACTAAGTATTAGAAACGCTTATATACTTACCTCTATATAGCTTATACTTTTTACTCTTATAAAGGAGCCTAGTTCTATAAGACTTATTAAGTTAACTAAGTAGAAAGTAGCTTTATTATTAAGTATAGTACTCTTAGAAAGTAAGTAAGTATTAAAATCTAGCGTTAAGTAGGCTCTAGGTACTAGCTTAATAAGTTTACCTAAGTTAATAAGTATACCTAAGTTAATAAGTACTACGTTTAGCTAGCCTAGGTAGACTAGAGCCTTTAATTTAACTAACTCTAAGCTAGCTTTAACTAGTTCTTATAAGGGACTAGCCTACTTTTAAGTTACTAAGGTTTTAACTACTATAAAGTGTAGCTTATCTAAATAAGCCTATATTTTTACTTTTCTATTATTATCTATTTTAAATAGATTACTAGTAAGCGCTACTTATACCTATCTATAATCTTATAGCTTTTAGTAGTAAGCTTAGCTATATAGGTAGTTATATTTTAAGTTAGTACTTAAGCTTAAGCTTAGCTTAGATCTTCTAAATATTGTAAATACGCTAGCTCCTTAATTAGTAGTTTAGAGCTTATACTCCTATAATAGAGCTAAGTAGATACTACTAATTTACTCTAGTATAAGTACCTTTAAGCTAAGGACTAAGCTCTAGATTACTAATTAGCTTATTATCTAAGCCTAGTCTAGAGCTAGCTTTAGTATTAACGCCTTTAGGAAATCTTATACTATAAGCTCGCCTATTACCTCTATAATATTATACGTAATTACACGCTAATATAGGCGTAGCTACTTATTATACTAGAGCTCTAGTAATTATTATCTTTAGTAAGCCTTTTATAGATAGGCTTAGTATTAAGCTTAAATAAAATTACTAGCGCTAGTATTAGATAGAGCTAGTAAGCTCTTTAGCGTTTAAATAAGCTCTTATAATATAGCTTTATTATTTATAAGTAGAGTTATCTTAGCTATTACTAGATAGCTTAGATTAACTATAGTGTTTACCTAAGTACTTAGAGCTCTAAGGCGTACTATTTATAATACCTAGGTATCTTTTATAGCTTAGTATTTCTCTATTATAAGCTTATAGGTAGCTACCTCTTTTACTATTACTAAGCTCTTTAGTTTAAGTTAAACTAGTTTATTAGTATAGATATTAGGGACGTTATTAGCTTTTAGATTAACTAGCTACTAGATACCTAGCTTAAGAGTATTATAATAAAGTTATATAAACTATACTAGCTATTATAAGTGCTTATTAAGTAGGGTAGTACCTTTATTAAGTAGAGTAATCTTACTATAAGATATTATAAGCGTTTAAGTAATAGATAAGATAAGATAAGATAAGATAAGAGTATACTAAGCTTATAATCTCTTGCTATAGTATATAGGATAGAACTATTAAGTAATTTTTAGCGCTAAGCTTATAACTATTATAAGATACAAGCTTAGGAATAAGTAAGAGATAATTATTAATTAAAGAGCTATCTAAGCTAGGCTACTTATATATAGTAGAGTAGCTTAAATAGCTTATATAGCTCGCTTACTACTATAAGCTTACCTAAATTATATAGAGTAAAGCTCTAACTTGTAATAGAAGCTTTATAAATTCTACTAGTATCTTATTAATATATTTACCCTAGTCTCCTAGTTAGTTTTTATAACCTTAGATAGAAGATCTATTAATAAGTTCTTTTATAATATTAAAAAAATAGCCTAAAATAGAGTTATATAACTTACGTCTTTTAATATACTTTTTAAGATATTTATTAAGTACTATATAGAAATAGTAAGTATAACGAATAGGACTAGAATTAATTAGGACCTAAATAAACTCTAGCTCTAATGTTCTTCCTATCTAAATAGCTCTTTATACTTAGATATTTATTTCCTTATATAATATAATAGTTAGTAAGTTAGCTATAATAATATAATTAATAGGAAAATATAGTAGAAAAAGAAAAGAATATTTTAGCCTATTAGAATATTTTTTAAACTTATTTCTATTTAATATAAAGACTATTTCTTTCTTAACTCTTTTTTTACCCTATTTTTAGTTATATTTCGTCTTATCTCCTTTCTATATCTTAAAATATATATTTTTTAGTATTAATCTAATTATTTTTTAGCCTTTTTAGCTAGTCTTTATAATAGTAGACTCTTTTTTAGTATTTTATTTATTAATTAGGAGCTTTTTATTAGTAACGTTAATAGTATAGCTTTTTTCTTTAATAAATAATTAGAAGCTCCTAATAGAGATATTAATATTAATTTTAAATAATAATCTTAAATTAGTCTTCTTAGGATTCCTAATTAAATCTCTATTTAGTTATTTTATTTCTCTTAATTTTAACTTAGTAAAATACCTTTCTATTACTTTACTAATAGAGAGTAAATAACTATTTTTTTTTTACTAATTTACTTTATAGTATTATTAATAGATATATACTATCTATTAAAGATAGTAGTAATAGTAAATAGAAGTATATTAGAAGATTAAAGTAGGTTAACTTTAGGTTTAAATTTTAAGAAGTTTATTGTTAGTTATTAAGGATTTATAAAAGATATTAAAAAAATAAGATTAGAAGTTATTTTATCCTTAATAGACTAATAAATTAGTACTCTATTTAGTAAGTTTATCTTATATAATAAAGTTATTACTTTTTTCTATTTAAATTAACTAAATAAGTAGATAATAAATATACTATAAAAATTAGGTAATACAATCTCTACTAGTCTACTAAACACTAGATAAAATAAAAATTGAATTTTATACACTAATAAAAAAGTTCTATTAGGTTAAATTTTAAGAAAAAAAAAGTCCTCTAAATAGTTTAAATCCTAGCTTGTATTTGCTTAGTAATTAAAATTTGTAGTATACTAAAATAAAGTCCTAGATATTTTCTTTAAGATTTATATTTGCTTATATTTTTAGCTATTATATTTGTAGAGTTATTACTAGTTAAAAACTATAACCTTTTTTTAAGCTTTTTTTTCGTATTACTCTACTATATATATAAATTCTATACTTTTATTAATAAAAATAAAAGTACTAAAAAAATAGTAAATTATTTTTTTATAACTTAAAAAAAATAGATATTCTATTTAAAATATATATAAGCTTATATTTTTAGCTTTTATAAATATATAGTATTAAGTATATCTAGTAAAATTTAACTTTATTTTATTATTTTTAGTAAGTATAAAAATATAAAATAGAGCTAAAAGTATAACTTTAAAAATTAGCTTAGATACTTTATATCTTATTAGTAATAATTATTTTTTTATTTATTATTTATAAATTTAAGTAAATTTTTTTTTCTATTAATTTATATTCTCTATTTTACTAGAGCTATAGTTTTAGCCTAGTTACTAAGTTATTTACTTCTATACTTAGTACTAATTCCTCTAGTTATTTTAGTATTAAGAAGATAATTATTTAGTAAAGTAAAATATTATTTTAAAGAGCTAAACTTATCTTTTTTTACTTAAATAGTTAGAACTAATACTTTATAAATTTTTACTATATAAAACTACTTTTTTATAGTATATAAATTTAATATAGAATATTATAGCTTTTAATATAAAGTAGCTAAAATATAAAAGCTTACTACTTATAGTAAAGTAGATATAGTATTACTAGCTTACTAGCTTATTTTAAAAAAATATTATATTTATATACTTTATTAAGCTCTTATATATACTTAGGATTTTATTAGTATAAGTATATATAGTAACTATATATTTTTAAATTATAATTAGTAAAGTATATAAGTAATCTAAAGCTTATATATAGTAAGTAAAGCTTAAATAAATTTATATATATATTAAATAAAAGAATAGTAATTAAGTATAGTAGTAGTTTAAGAAGATTTTCTTAGTATAAAGAAAGCTAACCTTCTACTTAATACTAACTAAAAGTAACTATTTAGTTATAGGTAATAATACTTAGGCTACTAAAGCGTAAGTAATAGTATATTATATATAGTATAGTTAAAAATTCTAATATAAAGAGATTAATTTCTTAGTATATTTTAAGATTAACCTCTTAAGTATTTATAACACGTATATATATATATATAACTCCTTCTTATAAATAAACTATTAGTATTGCCTAGGCTATAGCTTATATAGCAAATAGTTAAGAAATATTATTCTCTATATAAATTATACACAAATTACTATCTAATTGTTATCTTCTACTATCTAGTATACCTACTACCTACTTTAACGACTACCTAGTACTACTCTTGAATCGATTTAATATATTTCCTATAGTTATTAATCTAAATCTTATCTTACCCCCTAATATATTACCTAACCTTAGAGTTAGTTTTTAGGAATCGTTTTACAATTCTCTACTTAAGTAACGCCTATATATTCTTAATAGGGTTTAAATATTTAAATCTAGGGAGTTTACTAGCTACTATATCTTCTTAATCTCTAATACTTCCTTAGCTGCTTCTATTGCGTTAGAGACGTAGATTAAGCAGTTATCCTCTATAAGAATTAGATTTCTACCTGTATATTCCTTGTACGCGTCCTTATAAGCTAAAATTAGAGGTAGGATATATTGAATATACCCCTGTAAGTCGACTGTTCTCTTATTATTTGTACACTACTCCTTCTTAAAGATAACTAGTTAGTAGACCTTTAGTATCAAGAGAGGTAATACCTAAGGCTATAAAGCTACCAAAATCCTTGAATTTTAGAGCGTAACAGTTATCTAGGAAGGCCTCCTCTGCCCCGTAGGTAACGTAAATCTCACCTCTACCTGTTCGTAGAATAATCTCATCGCTCTAGTATACACAGGCCTACTGCTCGTTAGTCCAATTAGGATATTCTCGTGCCTACTAATATCGCTCCTCCTTGTTAAACTAACTAAGGAAAGGCTGTAGTGTAGTCTTACGGCGGTAATAGAGCTCCTTTTCAAAGGCTTTAATAAGTGTTTGACTACAGACGTTAATCCCTATCTTATAGGTAATCTCCTCGCAAGGCTTCCGACATTACTCGGCGTTCTCAATAGTATAGCGAACTAGGTGGTGTCAAATAGGTGTAGTAAGTATAGGAGGGCAACCTTTGGGCTTCGTAGGAGTATATTAAGATCGAAGACAATTAGAAATCGTCGGCTGCGGTATCCTAAGCTGCCTAACAATTACACTCTAGGTCTATCCTAGCTCCTTAAGTGTGTGGATTTGAACACGCTCCTTGTAGGTAAGTCGTTGCCGCAGTGTTTTAGGCATTGACAATTAATTAATAACTTAACTAGGGAAGATACATCAAATTAGTACCGTGTTCCTATATAAATTGAGGTAATTTATCTAGTAGCTTTACGCACCTTCTATGCACGAGCTATAGCCTAAGGTAGCATGGATCAACACGTACTCGCTTGCATGGCCAGCGTTCTTCCATGACCGCCCTTTCTTATACAACAAATCCCCAGTCACATCAGCTCTAGCTCGGCAGCAGTTGCTTTTGCGACCTCCAAGACCATATTTCAAACAACATAGATTATTTATATTCCCTTTGTCAAGAAGCTCTACAGCTCAGCCTTGCTCAGCCACAATCCAGGCTATACCGTACCGTCGCCCCGCATCTGTCTCACAACGCAACGTCGAATTTATTTGTTTCTATTTCTCTCGGCCGTTTTCTATGTGGGGCTCAAGAGAACGGAGTAGCATCCAAATAACGGAATATCAATAACCAAGTCAACAGATCGCTACGCGTACTTCTCAGGTCTAGCCTCGCCCGGCAATAAGCTACGGTCCTTCCGTGAGCATGCGACTTTTGGGCTTCCACGATTTATCCAGGCATAGGTTCGTATTTGAGCTTAAGCTCCACCCTGATCATAAAATCCCACCCTACACAATACTCTCGCATACTTAGCAGGAGGGTGAAGAGGTGACTTTTACACAATAAGCGTTCACCTTCAGAAACGGACAGGACCGAAGGAAAGCTAAGCATGGACACAAGAAGCTCGGGTTTTGTGCATAACGGCTTAAATGTGACGGCTTAAAATGGTTATGGGTGAACACGTATTGTATTGATAAGTCGGATCCTGCTGAAAGCGAGAAAGCGATATGCTCGCAATTTCATTGGTATCGTCGCGCTGGCAAATTCTACGTATATATTTCAGATGTTTCGACAGCGAGCCGAGGAGATGAGAACGATCTTGCTTGGAAACCAAGTTTTCGAGACAGCTGCTGGTTCACCAGGGGCTAGACTTTGTCAGAATTGCTTGCTCTGTCTGTCGTCGAGTTCTTTTCGCGAGAAGGGAAACTTTTGGGTACCAAAGAAACACTCGGACAAGAAATTCATGAAATTACGGGTATCCCAATCAGCGTGCTTCAAGGAGCTTCTCTGGATACATTTAGTATTGATGAACGGATTTCATGGGCAAAATATCGTCAAACTTATCTCGAAGAATATAAGTTCTATAGCCTATTCGGCATTTTTGACGTTCCTATGTCAATTCAATACGGCGAAGGAGAAGAGAAGGCATTGGAACGACTTCGGAGACAGATTGTGAAGTCTACGAAAAGGTCGCGCGAAGCGCCTATTCAAGATTTGAGTTCGATTCTCTATGATCCTCCCGAAGACTCCCAAATTCGGATATTAGTTCTCCATCCAGCAGCGCAAGGTGGAGACCTTTTAGCTGACCTCAAACTAGGCCATTTCTCACAGTCTGTCGACTATTAAGCTCTCGGCTACGTTTGGGGTCAAGAACCTGCGATTCATCCACTGCGCATCAACGAGTATCAGAAGGCGTTTATAAGGCCAAATCTCTCCCATGCCTTACATCGTATACGACATCAAACTAAGACCGTATATCTCTAGGTTGACTCCGTATGCATCGATCAGTCTAATGAAGAGGGAAGAACTATACAAGTGCAGAGAATGGTAGATATTTATCAAAAAGCTAAGAGTGTCTGTATCTGGTTGGGCGAAGCAAATCTGCAAAGTGCAAGTGCAATGGATTTGATACCACAAGTCAACCGACCAGACTTCTCATGGGAGGACTTATGGTGGAAGCAATACCACTTTGTGGCATTCAACAATCTTCTAGGAAGGCCATGGCTCCAGCGGGGAGGGGTAATCCAAGAGGCTGCATTCTTTGCTAGCTCGATTGTGCTTTGTGGAGATCGTCAAATCGACTGGAGGGATCTTACTACTTCTGTGACCGAGGTACAAGAGCAAATTCAGGTTACAGTGTCGAAGCATGGTGCCGGAAATTTTGCCTCGCGTCTATATCGACTTCTGAACAATTTTTACGAGTCCCCTGCATGTAGGCTTTTCGAAATCGTGGATAGCTTCCGAGCGGGGGACGGCCAACTTGTGAAACAACCGACTCTGGAAGCACTCATCGAACTCGGTACATATTTCCCCACAACAGATCCATGCGATGAAGTCTATGCCTTACTCAGCTTGACCAAAGATACAAACTCTGAATTGCCGCCGAACATTCATTCACAACGACATAAATCCAGACTACCGTAAGGATACCTTGCATGTGTTCGCAGACTTTGTCTTCCACTGCTTTTATTTGAAATCGCTGGATATTATATGCCGACCTTGGGCGCCAGTCGGGTCTTTTGGAGTATATACCTGTCCAGGAAATGCCGAAAGTGGCCAAGTGTATGAGCTGCCTATCCCATCTTGGATCACGACTCGCGACAAACTTCCTTTTGGTGACCCTTCTAAAGGATATGATAATCGTCTATATGCTAACTCACTGGTGAGAGAATGTCGAACACGGATGTACAAGGCTCATGGTGACACACGCACGCATGGGGGCGTTATGAGACACATTGGATACGATGCAAGTACTCTGTCACTCCATAGTATGGGAATCACCATTGGTGAAATTTCGCAAAGGTCCATGAAAATGGCAAATGATACAATCACAAGAGACTGTCTAGACCTTCTGCAGAGAACGTATCTCGACTCTGAAACTGGACCTTCAAATAGTTCAGAGACGATCTGGAGAATCCTGTGTGCAGATCTCTACGGCGAAAGGACACAGAAGCCTGGTCTTAGCGCAGCCCTACTGCAATGGTTGAGTCATAATTTCGAAGAACAATCACCAGGTAACATTCCCAACTCACCGAAATTCAAATCTGGTATCGACGTTGAAGAAGTTTTGGTCGAAAACCCGCCTTAGGAAGCTAATGAATACCTGGAAATCGTTCGAGATTATGTGTGGAATCGCCGAACATTTTGTGGGAAAAGAAGTGATGACCCAGACAAGGTGATCGCAGGGCTTGTTCCTCCGAATATTAAACTGGGGGACCAGTTGTGCATATTATATGGCTGTAGCGTGCCAGTTGTTCTACGAATGATACAAGACGAGAAAAATTGTTTTCATTGGCAATTAATTGGTGAAGCATATGTGCATGGATTTATGGATGGTGAGGGCATCTCTGCAATGTCGCCTACAAAGCTTCAGTCTGAAGAGTTCGAGTTTGTAATCCGGTAATCATGTTGTATATTCCATATTCATGTTTAATTTTTATCTATTCTAGCTATCAATTTACTGGTAATCTCCCAATGATTCATGTTTCAAGGTTGAAATTCTTCAGCAGAGAGAAACCCGAGAATTTTCAAAAGTTATGTATCGAACGTAGAAAGTTCAGATAGGCTAAAAAGGTTTCAAGAAAGGCCTTCCCCAATCACGGTTCAGTTTTATTCAGCTCGTCTTATTATGAATATTACATTTTTATTTCATGCGCCAAAAGCCCTCCGTATAGAAAATAACAACAATACAAAGAGTTTTGTTCACCAGGCGCCTCTTTCAAATTCTAGCCAAATATTCTCAAATAATCATGAATGGTAACTATCATTCAGCAATATCGTTGCTTTGTCCTACCATTGACTGTCAAGTACAAGCTCAGCAGGCATATGCCTAGTTCGGCCAAGAAAGCTATTACACAATCGTGATCTTGTAATCACTTAAGTTATAGCGGATATGTCTTTCCTCCAATAAAAGGCCTACTCTCTCAAAGTTATCACCATCCACACGACGTAGCAGCAAAATCTTCACGGTGCTCCGGAACATAAGTGTGATGGAATGATTGGTTGAAGTAAACAGAAGTATTATTGATCGCGTGTTCCCTTCCAATAATTGCGTCTACAAGATTACCAAGGTATCATCACTAATGCAGCAACTTATTTGGCAGTGCGGAATATCTGTTCTGCTATGTTTCTAATCATCAAATATTCAATACGAGCTTGACAAAACACATCGCTCTTTTGTGCAATACATTGATGTGACATGTACTCGTTATAACAACTGGGAAATTAGCTATGTATGTATGATCTATCACCAATCTTCTTTTGCTATTCTCCAAATTAAAGTGTTTACTCAGGCTCCTGAACAAATTGATTCTGGACCTTGCGCATCCACGTCATAGGTGCAAAACGGTTAGATACGTCTAGCAGTCCCGAACTAGCGGAAATGTGGGCGCTCTGTTGGCCATCTTATCTCCATCCGACCAAGTCCTTTTCCAATTTGGTACTTTTTTTTATGTTTATTATTGCCTTGAACTCCACCTTGATTTTCATTGCCCTCTCAAGCTTGTACGTATCAATTTGCTCCTGTTGCACCTGCCATCTCCCCCGGAATTGACTAAGTCATTGGGTGTCGAGGTATCAACTTCCCTCCAACTATAATCATGTTACTTGAAATAGATGACCAAAGTGTCTCATCGAACTTCGGAAGATAGAGAAATTTGTGCTCCTCGCTACGAACAAGAGAGTGCAGCTCATTAGCTAGCAATTTTTTGTGATAGGGAGAATATAGCTGCATATCGATACGGTGTTTTCACACTCAGAAGCCGATGAGCGTATCTTTCCAGTCCATTTTATAGCAGTCACAAGAATATTCAGATACAAAAGCTTCTGCTTTTGGGATAATAGAACCGGAGCCATCGTTCTCAGGCTGCGATTATAGATTCAGCGCAGTTGCATTTCTTATAGAAGAACGATCTTGTCTTGCTTTGTTGTCCTTGTTGGGTAATATAGCTAAACTTTCGCTATCTTCTGTCACCGTTCGTTCACCCCAGCGGGGGTTTAGTATTTGCCAAGCTGCAGCCGCGTCATTGTCCAAATCGAAGATGCACAAGATCTTCGCAAGAACCGCATACCACATATGTAGAGACTTGTCGTTAGGGCTTTCAGACCAGTCATCGAAGGCATCACGGAGGATGCGTTTTGCCTCTTCATTTGCGAGATCGTCATTGCCACTCAAGAGATGCAGCTTGATTAGGTATAGGCTCGGGTCATGTTGATTTCGACGAGCTGCTCGGGTGGCTGGCAAATCCAACTTGGACGGGACTTTCAACCTCATGACACAACTGGTATCCGTGGCTGATCTTGCTGGATTTGACGAATCAGCTGCTCCTTTTTCTAGTAAAGACCGCGCCAGCAAACAATTGACTTTATAAGCTACGTTTAAGTATGACCGCGGTTCAGTTTTGGGCGCTTTTTGCAGCGGTATTTAGTAAAGTTGCAATCTTTGAGGCAGCGGTATAATGTATCGTGGCTGGGTGGCTTCGAAGGAGTCCCATCTACTGCTACATCTACTGCTACAAACACGCCAGCTTTGGCGAGCTCTGAGTACTCCAGCTTTGGCTGCGCGCGAGCCTTGCGATAGATGATCTTCTTCTGGCGTAGTGATAGTATAGGTGGACGGCCACTACGAGGTTTATCTTCGACGTTGCCTATTTCGCGGTATTTTTTCATAATCTTGCTCACAGCTGAGTGTGTGCAGTCAAACTGCCTAGCAACTTCAGTGTGTCCTGCACCGGCCAACACCATCTCAACAATCCTGTTGCGCGCCTCCAGACTAATATTTGACTTTCTGTGAGAATTTCCATCTATCTCTCGTCCAAATTGGTGCGGTGTAGCCATAGTTGTAGTGGGTTGAAGTGGTGAGGTTGTTTGGAGGTGCACGGTGAGTGAGCTTGGCGTTCCAAACTTTTGCACTAGCACTGTAATAGATTTAAGGCGCAGAGCAGTTTTTCCTCATTTGTGCTCATAAACAGGTTAAGTATAGCACCAGTAACCTCTAAAAGCCGAAACTACTTTTCCTCTCACATAATTCTCACAGATTCGTCTCCCCCGCCATTCATGTTGAACTCCCTCCCCAAGCCCTCGTCTAGGTTGAACCGACCCAAAACCGACGCTATGCCATGTTGAAAAAAACCATCCCCATCCGCAACCCAAAAACGCCTAAACCCCCATTTCGATTATCTATTTTTTCGGAAGTTTGCCTACCTTGTTGAACGGCATACTTGGACACCCAATTACATCCCTACTCACTTTTCCCTCGTCTCGATGAAGACAGCTTGACCTGGTATCTAGAACATGCCATCAATCTCCCCCGTCTCAACATCGACATCGATATTCAGATACCCCGGCGCAGTTGGCAGCCCTGGGATAGTCTGAATATCCGCCGCCAGCGCATATAAATAACCCGCACCAGCCGCCATCCTTACATCGCGAATCGGAACCTCGAAGCCGGTCGGTGCACCCTTAAGCGCCGGATCATGCGACAGTGAGTACTGCGTCTTCGCCACGCAAATAGGGAGGTCGCACAAGCCCTGGGCGGCATATGTGTCTATTTTCTTTTGGGCAAGGTCCGAGAAGGAGACGGAGGAGGCGCCGTACATTTTCTGGGCGATGACTTCCATGCGCGAGTAGATGGTGCCGGAGTCGGTGGGGTAGAGGAGCTTGAAGTCTTTGGGGAGGGAGGAAGATGCGATGATGGCTTTGGCGAGGTCGATGGCGCCTTTGCCGCCCTCGGCGAAGTGGTTTGCTGGGACGGCGTCTTCGGCGCCGGCTGCGATGGCTTCCTCGCGGATGACATCGATTTCGGCTTGGGTGTCGGTTGCGAAGCGGTTGATGGCTACGACGACGGGAATGCCGTATTGTTTGGCATTTTCGATTTGCTTTTTGAGGTTGACGCAGCCTTTGCGGAGGAGGCCGATGTTCTCTGTGCGGTAGACTTCTTGAAGCTGGGCGCCGGGGCTAATATCGGGGCCGCCGCCGTGGACTTTGAGGGCGCGGACAGTGGCTACGAGGACTACCGTATCGGGGGAGAGGCCGGATGAGCGGCACTTAATGTTGAAGAAGCGTTCGCCGCCCATAGTAAAGTCAAAGCCTGCTTCAGTGACAACGAAACCTGTTTGCTCGTTGTGATTCTCGTCTGGCTCAGTACCAGCAAGCTTCAGGGCGATCTTGTCTGCTAGAACGGAGGAGGCACCAATACTGATGTTTGCGAACGGTCCGGCGTGAATGAAGACGGGTGTGCCTTCTAGTGTTTGCATCATGTTTGGCTTGATGGCATCAACAAGGAGAGCAGTTAAAGCACCACCCGCGCCAATATCGTCACAAGTGACAGGATCACCGGCCTTGGAGCTAGCGACGACCATACGGCCCAAACGCTCTCGTAAGTCGGAAAGGTCGTTACTAAGCGCCAGGATAGCCATACACTCACTGGCTACTGAGATGTCAAAACCAGTCTCGCGGCTAAGACCCTTCTCAGTTGGGGCTTGACCAATCGTTATTTGTCGAAGGTGCCTATCGTTGACATCAAGGACTCGTCGCCAGGTAATGGTTTCAGGATCAATATCAAGTCTGGCGAATTTCCTAATCTCTTCCTCGGTCAGATCATCGGGGTTGGTCTTGTCAATGCCGAGCTTCTTCAAGCGGCGGAACATGATGGGCTGGAACTCGCGCTTGCCCTTCTTTGTTGGTACAAGTCGCTTGTATAGAGGGCCATCTTTCTGAGTGCTCTCATGAAACATACGTGTGTCAATGGCAGCAGCGAGAAGGTTGTTGGCAGCGGTAATAGCGTGGATGTCACCAGTGAGATGTAGGTTGAATTGGTCCATGGGAATGACCTGACTATATCCACCACCAGCGGCACCGCCCTTGATGCCAAAGGTCGGCCCCATACTGGGCTGGCGAACATTTGCGAAGCATATTCTTCCAAGTTGTGCGCCCAGCGCCTGTGCAAGACCAATAGTGGTAGTTGACTTACCCTCTCCCAGTGGTGTTGGGGTAATGCCAGCAACAAGAATGTATCGGCCATTTCGGCGATGCTCAAGTCGCTTGAGGATCGACAGATCGACCTTTGCTTTTGTTGAGCCATAGGGCTCCAGCTCGTGCGATAAGATGCCAACCTCCTTCGCGACGGTGGTGATTTGCTTTGGATGTTGCTTCCTTGAGATGGCGTGGTCTGGAGGAATGGGGTCTTCGATCTTCAGAGGCAGAGGCGTAATCTTGCGCTTCTTCTCGCGGTCAAAGCTGGCATCGGCCGAATCGACAAGGTTCTGTAATAGCATGGCGATTGTCATAGGGCCGACGCCCCCAGGGACTGGAGTGATCTGCGCCGCAACCTGGGTAGCCGACTCAAAGTCGACGTCGCCCACAAGCCTCTGCCCGCTCTTTTTGGTGTCATCTGGGATGAAGTTGGTGCCGACGTCGATCACAATGGCGCCCTCCTTGAGCCAGTCGCCCTTGACAAACTGGGCCTTGCCAATGGCAGCAACCACAACATCGGCCTGCTTGACAATGCTCGGCAGGTTTTCGGTCCTGGAATGGCACACAGTCACTGTTGCATCCGCGTTCTTGAGCAGATTGCTGACGGGGCTGCCGACGATGTCACTACGTCCCAGCACCACGGCGTTCTTGCCCTTGATGTCGACGCCAGCCTCCCGCAGCAACACCATAACACCCTTGGGCGTGCATGGTGTAAACAGTGGCTTTCCACCGCGCTTGGCCAGCTCGCCAATGCTCTGGATGCCGAAGCCATCCACGTCCTTCTCGTCCGCAACCGCCGACGTGACGGCGTGCTCCGAGATGTGCTTGGGCAGGGGCAATTGCACAAGAATGCCGTGTACGGCTGGGTTGTTGTTGTACTCGTACACTTTGTACAGCAATTCCGGCTCAGAAATGTCTTCAGGCAGGTGGACAAGCTCGCAGTCGATATTGGCCTCTTCAGCAGCCTTGAGCTTCATGCGCACATAGGTGCTGGAGTCCGAGCGGTTGCCGACTGTAATGGTTCAGTCCCATGCATTGAATACGTCTCATATGCTGGAAGGGGTATATGTGTACCTTGGATAATCTTCAAGCTCGGCCTGTACCGCGCATTGACGGCTTGTCGTTCCTTGATTTTGGCGCCCAGCCCCTCGCGGATGCTCTTCGCAATGGCAGTGCCGTCAATCTTAGTGGCCGTCATATTGAACGCGGTGCCTGAGAAAAGCCTTCTTGTCGCAGTGACACACGGAGTATATAGTTGGGGCCGGCGATAATAATTTCTCGGCGGGGTAGCTGTAGCTCGCGGAAAGCAACGGGGAGCAACGAGAGCACGCCCGCATTTCGGAGTAAGCATAGTCATGCTAACCCAGGCCAATTCAGCGAAATCTTTCCCAGTCTAGACAGTTGTGACTATGTTGCAGCCACCTCACCTTTGGCTCGTGTGAGTCAAGTAGTCCACCAGATTGCCCTTTCAGCCTGCGGAGAAAGCGCCGAGCCAGCCGACGCTAAACACGCGGCCTGCACTCGTTATTACGTACTGCCAGGGATGCATTTGCCAATTTCAACTCAACACTACGAGTCTATGATCTCTTACATTACTACCTAATTGGGTATCTCTTAAACTCTCTTTCCCTATCCAGCCCCTCCTCGCATCAGACAGGGGACTTCCAACACCTTTACGCCTTATCTAAACCGACTGCACGAAATGTCCAAGCAGAACGAACAGCTGCTGCGCCAACGACTGTTCACGCTTGCAGCGCAGAACAAACTTGTCCGGATGGAACCGGTTCCTCGCTGTCTTAATTGACTTGGGCGAGCAGGGCCCAGAGGCCTCGAGCAACGCCTGCAAGTCGTGGACACAAATGTCCAACAACCAGTCATCCTCCTTAGCCCTCTGGCACCCAGGCCTGGTGCATACGTCAACGTACTGCGCCATTGACGAGAAGTTGACAAGCGAGCCAGACTTGAACAACTTTCCCAGATCCTCGTTGAACCGAGTCCACGCACCGTTGGGGTCTTTGCTGGACTCTGTGCTGTCCTTGTCGGTCGCCCGAATGCCACCAAAGTCCAACCAGGAGCCATGAACCCAACCCTTCTCTCCCTTCTGGTTTACGGCAATGTACCAATCTCGCCCCTTCTCCTCGACGACCTTGACCCTCTCGCCCTTCTTGAGTTCGAGCTCCCACGCATCGTTGTGGGGACGACCCTTCTTCTTGCTGGCCGCCCACCTGAAGGGAATGTCGGGTTTCGGCTCGACCTTCTGGACATCGAGGCCCCTAGGTGCCAGCCTAGCGTGAATGGGCTCACCTCCGAAGTGCAGGATGAACGGTGCTGCCTTGCCGGCTTTCTCTCTCATGAAGAACGCGAACGTCTCGCTGAACGGTGCATGTGAGTCGATAGCGACATACTGCGATGCGTCAACATTGTTTCAGGTCATGGTAAAGGTTTCTTACAGCCAGCTCGCTCAATTTCTCATGGCCTTGGGCACTATCCTGAGTTCCTTCCCATAGCTTGACCCACGCGTCTTGCATCATCCCACTCTTGAACCTCCAACTGTCGCCTCCAGAGCTTCGAAGGAAGTATGAGCCATCTTTATGCCATTGGATGTTTGTGAGTGTGCCCTTCTTTAACAATCCCACAGTGATGCCCATAGAGTCCTCTGTGGTAGCGCTCATTTGGCGCAGCTTAGTGAGAAGCTCGGCCGGGATTTTAGAACTGGCCCATGTCTTCTGGTTCCACATTACATACGAACCTTCACTGCCCAGATGGAGGTGCAATGATTCCGGCAAAACCGCTAGTATATTATTCTTTTTGATGAATTTATACAGCAATGATGGCACGTTTCGGCCTATCTGAAGGCGCGCCTCGCCGTTCTTGAGTTCGTATGCGACGAACCATGACTCTGGTAAGCTGCCAAATGAGGCCCAGCGAACTTTTTTAATATCACGACCGCGCAACCGAGAAACAACCTTGCTGGGCAGATCGGTTCTACAGAAACATTGTCAGTATGTGATGCTGAGGTTTGCGAGAAGAGATACTGACGCCGAGTATCCATTAGGCGTGCCAAAGAACTGTCTGCCGTTTGGCCCAAAGGCTAAAAGATACTCGTCGGTCTTGAAATTGTCGAGTTTATTGAGCTCAGTTCGCAAGAGCGCAGGACTAGAATTAGCATTAGACATGATCGATCGACGTATCTTGATTAAACAAAAGAGGCGTTAGTAGAAGCAAGTGTGTTGGAGGTGTACTAGTGGAGTGCTTTCACGTGCAAAAGGGAGCATTTATGCCAAGAGGCCAATTTTCAAACGAAGCAAAAGGAGTGAAAGCAAAGGCCTACTGAGTATTAGCAGGAAGGCACGCTAAAGGCGGTTCGGGAGGTCGCGCTAGGAGGACTGCACAAACAGCAGCGTTGTTCACCTTGAGCAGCTACGCATCTGCAAGTTCATCTGAGCACTTTGGTCGAACATGTAGAAAAAACCATACCGTAGGCTTTGGGACAATATGGCTGTGTCAGACAGGATAGAGCCAAGCAACAGCACGCCCCTTCGCAGTATATGCATCAGACGGCATCGTGAGATGGATTCATGTTCCCTTGCACAGTTGGCAAAGTGTTGGTCTATTCCTGTGCATGATAGATGGGTGCTCGAAAATGTGTTGCTCCATTTTGCGTGTCATCATCTGAATCAATTCTATATATTCAGGATGGAAAGCGATGTATCAACCAGTGAGCTCAGTAGTGACGCGTGATGAACATGAATATTGGAGGTGTTCATTTGGCCAGCGACATTCTATCTATACGGGACACAGTGACGAGAGGTCAGCACGGCATAGGGAGTGAGAAGTGAGTCATCTCTCGCAATGTAATCATACGGGGTGATGGGAGGGGAGAGACGAGGCATCCACCAGTGAAGTGGCAGAAGGCAGCTACGGCTGGCGGTTTGTGCAATCGCACCCCGCTTTTGCGCTAGCACCAATTTCGACAGCCCACTTCAAACCCCAAACCGACGATATCAAGTCACCAAAATTTGATAACGCCGCTTCCCCTTCCCTACCCGCCTCCGCCCACTGTTCCTTCACATTCACCGCAACCATGAGGCCGATTCTGCTCTCGGGTCATGAGCGTGCGCTCACGCAGGTCAAATACAACGCCGACGGCGACATCATCTTCTCCACCTCCAAAGATCACGTTGTGTGCGCATGGTGTTAGTGCTCGAATCTGCCAGCAGAAAAGCGATAGGAGGCTGACAAGAAGCAGACTCACATAATGGCGAACGGTTAGGCACCTACCATGGCCACCAGGGCGCGCTCTGGACCGTCGACGTCAACCCAGACTCGACCCTGCTTGCGACCGGTGGCGCAGACGACACGATGCGGTTATGGGAGGTGCAGACTGGCAAGCTGCTGCACACATGGGAATTTAGCACATCGATCAAGCGCTGCGAGTTCTCTCCGGACGGTCGACAACTGCTCGGCGTGACCGAGAAGCGATCCGGCCATCTCTCCACCATTGTGGTATACGAAATCAACCCAGACCCAGAGGCACAGCAATCAGATGAGCAGGTGCTTAGGATAGTCTGCGATGAGAGCAAAGCCACGGTTGCCGGCTTCAGCTACCTAGCCAAGTATATCATCTCCGGCCACGAGGACGGATCCGTCACACAGTGGGATGGCAAGACTGGAGAGCTGTTGAACAGCAACTATGATGTGCACGAGCCGGACATGCAGGGTACGCCCAGAAGGCTCTGGCAGCGAACCAATGCTAATCAGACATACAGTTACCGATCTCCAGTGGGCGCCAGACCGATCATATTTCATCACCGCATCCAAAGACAAATCCGCCAAGGTATACCTCGCGAAACATCTCATACCAACTCTCACTAATCTCTCCTAGCTTATTGATGTAGAAGACTTGACAGTCCTCAAATCTTACATCACCGACACCCCCCTCAACAGCGCCGCCATCACCCCTGTGAAAGACTACGTTATCCTTGGAGGAGGACAGGCTGCCATGGACGTCACCACCACTTCTGCCCGTCAAGGAAAGTTCGAGGCCCGCTTCTACCACAAGATCTTCATGGAGGAGGTTGGCCGTGTGCGTGGTCATTTCGGACCCCTCAATTACGTCGCCGTACACCCGAAGGGAACCGGGTACTGCAGTGGTGGAGAAGACGGATATGTGAGAGTACATCACTTTGACAAGCCATACTTTGACTTTATGTATGAGGTCGAGCGGGAAGCAGCGAGGGAACAGGCTAACTTGTAATGTACTGGTACGAGTTTTGAGGGAAGGCTGGGATGATGCATGCATGCAACGGCGTTCCGGTGCGTGGTTCTGGCTCTCCAAAAGTTTAGGAGAGCATCTTCAGATCTAGAGTTGTATTTGAGAGCAACGCTTCTCGATGTTGAATCTTGAAAGTTGTATCAACTCGAGTTATTCGAGAATCGCTGTGGCTCAATGATGGCATACGGCAGCCTAGTTGCAATAAAATAAAACCCTTACACGAACAAGGTATTAGTTCGCAAATCTTGCGCCATCCGTGATCGGTCCTGGGTGTGTGATTGGCTGCTCATTTAGATCCTTGACTTCACCTCTTCACTGACGCATGACATCCTCCTACACCTCTCCTGACCCCACTCTAAACATCGAAATCATGATAAGCTACAGATTCTTGTCTTAAATGCAATTCGCTTCTCGTACCTACAAATCACAAGTCTGCGGTGTTGGCATACCCATGTACATGATCCCCACTCTCAACTAGTCTCTACTAACACCATACTAGACCTATATTTTTACTTCTTGCAGTTTTGGGTCTGTTTTCCTACTTCAAAATGAGCGATGAACATCAATCTTCCGCTATACCGGCGCCGCTAAAGGACCATCATTTCAAGTATACCGTGCTGAAGGGATACTTTATGCAATCTGAAGACTCGACCGATGACCAAAAGTTTGACTTCGTATGATTCGATTTCCTAAAAAGGAAACGCAGGCTAAACGCCCGTCCAGATAAAAAGTAACTTCGGCCTAATCAACCGAACATACGAAGGAGAGAATGGCGAAGATTCCCAATGGACACGCTTCGAGAAACACATCCGAAGCCTCAACAGCAAGACGCAAGAAAACGAAAGCATCAAGGTAATCTGGCTCGGCCGCCACGGCCAAGGCATTCACAACGCCGCCGAAACAAAATACGGGACAAAAGCCTGGGACGTCCGTAACCCCCCTCCCCCTTCCTCCCACCCCTAACACCCAACAGTGCTACTGGTCCGCTCTCGACGGCGCAGACGGCGTAACCTGGGCCGACGCGCTCCTCACACCTACCGGCCGCCAACAAGCCCAAGACGTCAACACGCTCTGGAAATCCCAAATTCCCCACGGCATCCCTCTGCCAGAAACATACTACGTGTCGCCGCTCACACGCACCATCGAAACCGCAGACCTCTCCTTCTCCAGCCTCGATCTCCCACCTTCCAAGTTGTACAAACCACTTATCAAAGAACTCTGCCGCGAGGCCCTCGGCATCCACACGTGCGACCGCCGCAGCTCAAAGACACACCTCGCTTCCACGTTCCCGCACCTGACTTTCGAGCCGCACTTCTCCGACCTGGATCCCCTCTGGCAACGCGACTACCGCGAGCCGCGGCTCGCGCGCAAGTACCGGCTTGCGACGTTTCTGGACGACGTGTTTGAGCACGAGGATGGCGTGTTTTTGTCACTGACGAGTCATTCCGGCGCTATTGCGAGTATCCTTGAGGCGTTGGGGCATCGTGGGTTTGCACTGGAGACGGGCGGCGTGATTCCCGTGGTAATTATGGGAGAGAGGGTGGGTGGGGCGCGGGAAGTGCCGGAGAAAGAGCCGAGTGATGCGCCGCCTATGTGTGATGGGCCACCGGAGTTGTGAGGGGTTGGTGCTGAGTGAGATGGCCTTGGAACGTGGGAGGTCGAGTGCTGATGGTTACGGAGAATCGTAGTATCTGAATATAATTCCATTTTAGTGACCTTTAGCTTTATTCTTGCGCTTCGTGTGGCATCATGCCCCTGTCTTTGCATTTGTGAACTTATCTACATATAGCTCCTTCCTCATGGACGAGATCTGGGCCAAGGAAACGAAGGCCAATACTTCGCTTGTACAAGATGTCGAAGAAGCCGCGTGAGGCCAAAGTATCAAGAAGCTACATCGACGACGAATTGCATCCTCTCCTTGATGAACTTGACGGCGGAAACCATGCGGCAAACGACTTTGTAGATGTCAACGGATACGTCAGACTCATCAAGACTTACTCTAACCATGTTAGCCCAGTTTGATACATTTGCACAGTGAAAACGTACTTCTCACTTCGCTCCCTAAGCAACTCCTTATCATCCTCCCCCCCCCCCCCCCACTTACCTTCCAAATAAACGATCCAAACGTGCATCGATAAACTGAGCGCCAGCACAGCCTGCAGTATGAACCGGACAGCGTAACCTATCGCACGGCTGACGCAAATAGCGATCATTGTAACATTGAGCTACATTGCGGCCGTAACACGCCCACGAATCCTAAACCTGGTGTGCGAACTTAGTAACGCTGTGTCTAGATGCAGACACCTCGCTATAACAGCTCGGTCACACAGTGTAACGGGGATGTAATTGGTACGCAGCCTGTGCGAGTGGAGTGGTGGAGTGATTGAACATAGGCTTCTTGCGCATGATCGCAGTTGTGGATGTGCTGCCCATCCGCCTTTCTGACTCTCCTTGTATTGGTATCGGTGCTAAAAGGGGCGTTGGACAGGTGTATACCGGTGTGGCGTTACAGCTTGGTATGCGCTTCGGATGCTGATTGACTCGTAGATCTCCTATTATTTGAAGTTATAGTATCTTGGTAATTTGTTGAGACTTCTCGTGGGCTACGTGTACCTGTCAGTTCATCTGCCAACCTCCATCGATACTCGTGCCGCCTTCGAGTCCTGATCGAGTCCTGCTGGCATGCTGTTCCAGGTGCTCATAACTGTCATGTGCGTAGTTAGTGGATAGTGATACACTCACAGACAGACATATGACAGGCGGTACGCGGGCATCTAATCCACGGATACAAGGCGTCAAGAGACCGGACTGGATGCCTGTGAATCAAGAATGACGGAGAGATTATAGCAAGAAAATCTCGTAAATTCGTTACTTGTTTCAATCGCTGATGAAATGGTATTCAATTACTGAGTACTGAACACACTTGTCTCTGCAGTTGTATACTTCACACAGCACACAAGGAGAACTTTCACGCGTCGCAACATAGCCATCTCGCCACAATCTCCGCTTACAACGCATCTTCCAACACAACAAGGCCAACGTAGCATGATCCTAAACACCAGACCAATGCGTCGTGGTGTCTCTAGCGCGAACCGCACGATCGTCATAGACTAGACGTGGATGCTCTGCTGCACGTGCACATCATTGGTTGCCCTGCATTCCTTACGCTGATCATGCTTTTTGTGATAAAAAAAATACTCATATCGCCACTTTGGACTCCGTGTGATATACAGCCGGGCTGAATGTAGCTGTACTAGGTATGTGAGCGGAGATAGCGATGCCTTGCGGCGTACTTCCGATCAACACGAATATTACTCGAAACGGCCACTTGACCGCCTCACATTTCTGATATTATGCACAGAATTCTCCTGATTTGTGAGTTTTTCCTCGAAATTATTACGGCGTGTCTATTTAGATTGGAGGATTCTGGGTGTGGATGTAAATGTTTTGTTTTATGTCTTGGTCTTACCGAACTACTTCGTACACTGTAAGCTGATGAGCCTGACCACCTCGGGGAATTTGGAATTACGAGCCGCTTGTCGACAATGTGACCATATCGACGCCCTTGTGCCGTATAACTAGTTGCCCTAAGCTCGAAACCTTCCGGTGGTTTGACCCGCAGCTTTTTGCCTGCAAGTTGGAAATAGTAACTTTACCGGTATATATATGGATCCTGTCAACCACTCATATTTGTGAAGCGGGGCCTACATCCAGGGAATTATGGCTGGTTTAGACTTCATGGCTGCAACATGATACAGCCTTTGCTCCACCTTCATACGGCTGACCGCGGCCCTTCTACAGCTGCCTGAGCACTCAAGATGAGGTGAGGAAGCCTGACTGGCCTTGATGCGATTGGCAAAGGATATCCGGATGCGTTGTCCTTCTGTTTTCTTGTGGTCATGGGTGACTTGAAGGCTTCAACATTGATCCTGCTGAGGGAATATCCAGGGGAATCCTTGGGCGGCCTTCAGAGTTGTGGAAGGGAAAGCCTAGTTGGCTGGTAACACTAGTTGCGGCCTTTTATCCAGATCCGTTGAACATTGCAATACGACTTTTTAGTCCTTGACGTGTTATGGAAGATCTTAGTAAGCCTCGTGGGTAGGTTTTTGATATCACGAAGGTCGCATCGCAGCAATAGTGAGTCCCAACGTGCGATTAGGTAGAGGCTACGCCGCAAAAGAACACACATCATTGCCCCCATTATAACGCCTTAAGTCTAGGTTCGTTCATCAACCATTCAGGTTTGAATGAGTTCTTTTGGATCTTTTGTGATCAACCTAGACCTATCAACCTCCAGATATATCGGACAGCCCAAGTTGTGAGCTTTGCCTCGCCGCCAGGGACAGCCAGTCAGCACCGCCTCTGTTTCTGTCGCCTAGTGGCCGGAACAGAACTGTCCGTCACGGCACATGATGGGTACCATGTTCTGCAAGACCTGCTTCGTCACCGCGCCTGCAGGTGCATATGTACGTAGCTGACCAGAAAAAAAATGTTGGTGACGTAGGTGCGTTCGGCTATTCTCAGCAGGCCCTATCTTAGACCACTAGTAGAGTTGAGATAACGCCTGTTGTGAGCCCTCGGATTGAGCCGAGTTGCAGTCAATGCGGGAGACTCTCGATATGTGCATTCGGCACAAAGTTTGGTTGTCGCGATCAGTGTGGATAGATTGCTTTCTGGTGTTGATAGCGTATGCGTTGGCTGAGACCCCGCTCGCGACATTTCACGCAAGGTGGAGCTCATGGTGCATCTCGCCCTCTTTTAGGTATATTGTAGCTTTCTGTGTATAATGGCGGTCACGCTGCAAGCCTGAGCATGTCTAGATGATGCCATGTCACGCATAATGCCTTGTTTAGGTACTAATAGGAACTCACTTATCAGCTGTAAACACTTGGCCGTCCGGTGTCCAGTTCGCATCTTAGACCCACGCCCATCGTGTCTGAGCGAAATGGGATGGGTATCCACGGTTGTGCGGGGTAGGCATGTCAAGTATGGACGGATGCATCAAAAGTTGCCGCCAGCCCTGCAAATCGGCAACCAGTGGCTCGGCTTTGGGCACTGAGCAGACGTTCGCGTCCGGACGAAGATTCATGGCGATCGACAACTTGTCAATTGACCAGCAATTGAAACGTCAGCACCATCCCAGCTCAGTTATCATGAACCATATCACAAGATCGGCGAAGCGATAGAGTTTGACAATGTCGTGTAGGGGCACAGTTGGTCAAGGAAACGATTGTGGCCATAGAGCCTCACTGCTTGGACCTGCTGCATTCTAGCTGAAGTGGTGGGTATTGAAGGCGTGTTTCTGGACCATTTATCGGGCACCCCTGCTGTAGGTAAATGCGGGTATCGAAAGATGTTAGCAACGTCCGAGGTACATCATTTCCAGATGTGTGTGAAACCATTTGCAATCTAAGGCACCAACTCAAGACGCGCCGTCAATGCGTTGTGTCATGATAGTGCTTGTAAGTTTCAGGTACAATATCAACTCGTGGACGAGCTGACAAAATACACCGAGCAGACGATGCAGCTATGCCCAGTTGTTTCCGGGTATTCCTGACGTATTAGAAGGGATGTCCCTGCGACCTCTGCAATCCTTTGTAGTACCAAGGAGAAGGGGGGGCTAAAGGGCGGTGAACCCAATTTGGCGCATCGGAAAAGCATCGTGTCCTGTTAATCTTGATTCTAGTAATTGTGGGCGCGCATACTGCAACGGTGGAAATAGAAGTGGTGTTTGAGGAAAGATCGGCATCCTTTGGCTGCCAAGGTATGTCCTGCATGCACTGCTGAACTGGAGTGAACACTTGTTGTTCACACGCAACGATGCTTCCGGAAGGCTGGGGGAAGGGAAGGAGATTGTCGCTACATTCGGTGAAACTTGTGGTGGCAAAGAGATCGTCTTGAACTTTGCATATCCCTTATAAGAGGTCGTAGAAATGTAGACGTGGCCTATGTGCTGTTCATGCCGAAGCGCAGAAACTGACACGAACACTTTAGCCAACGCGGAGAATTATCTCGGCTATTACATGTTGACCATCGAATGTGGGCGTTGCAGGACAGAGGGTGTTGCGGTGACGGTGTTACTCGCTGCCCAATGAGTAGTTGGGCCGATAGGGCGAGAAATGAGGCGAGCGGCATCAGTGCATACAGGCCCAACACCACCAGGCAGACCTCAGAACCGGTGCACCTGGTCTGATTAGCTGGCGGCGTGATTGAAGCGTTCCGAGAATGATGTTTACTTACCGGAGGCTGACGGCAGATATAATAAGTCTTGTTGCGCCCAAAGCTCAACCTCGATCCATCGGCCCACGAACTCCTTCCGCACACAGATTTGATCACCACTCTTCAGACTACTATCTTCAACATACCCCTGTTCCGAAATGACTGCTTCCAACTCATATTTTGTACCTGGCTTCGGCATCTCAAGAACTGTAATTCAAAACGAGATCCGTTACCACTGCGGTCCTGATGCCATCGTGAGACCATACACATTCCAGGTATGATGAGAATCTTCACTACCGTATGAACTAGTATAAGTGATACTGACATGGTAAAGGGTCGTGATGGATTCCTCATCACTACTGTCGGACCCCCTCTGACAAAGGTACATTCTTCACCCATAAACTGGTCGACCCAATGCTAATTCCAATAGGCACAAATCGATGATCTGAAGGAATCTTCTCGCGAATACGAGGAGAAGCAATCACGCATATCTAATGAGTCGAGCGTCTTCGTCAATGCTCCGATTCCAATCAATCAACGAATACGCCGAGGCCAATGACCTACTTTGTTTGTCAACAACTGTTTCGATTTCTTGCTGTTCAGCGCGCGGGAGGAGTTTTGTGGATCTTATTTTATATCCCCACCCGCTATCTGTGCACCCATACGTTTCTTTGTTTTCAACGCGTTCTTTTCGCGGAGAGGATCACTCGGGTGACTTGAGCTGGTCTTACACTCCTGGAAAGATTCCATTCTAAATTTCAGTCTGAACTTTTCACCATTTGTACCATTGGGCGTTGGTCAATCTTGGGTGGTGTACTCATGCGATAAGTTGTCTTTGGTCCATTTCTGGTCCTGCCGAACCCCGATCTTGTAGCCAGCGAGCACTCATGGGGCCACTAGTTGCGTCTAATGAACACTGCTCTTACGTATACGGTGTCCGAGCCCGCTTCGAACTTGTGTGAGACCATCTCCCAATTGGAGCTTGATTCTTTTGAATCAGCATTGGTTGTTGGCAGTACGCGTCCCAATGGCTTCAAGACAACAATTGGATGGTGTTGAAGCTCAGTTCCTCAGTATCAAGGTATAGGTAATTGCACCCATCGTTCTCAAAGTCTTTACTTTTATCATATGAGAATGATTGATGTTTCTGGCTGGCCAGGTGGGGCAACTGCAGCACTGCATGAGCGTCTGACGTTCGCCTCATCTTCGGTTGACCGGCGGTCTTGGTTAGGCTGCATCGATTTACCTGAGGCGCTCGAAGCGAAGCTTGGACTGGCTAAAGTACTGAAAAATGCTTACTCGGCGCAATCTGTATCATCATAGATGTCATAGATTGTGACTGTAAGTGAAGTGAGCGCGACATCACATCTCCACGCGCCCACTGGGAACCATTGTGGTTGGACCAAGGTCTTAGTCAGCTTACCGCCGAGCATTTCCTTTCATGGGGGCACCTTCCATCATTCGCATTGGGAGGGTAAAGACTTGTCAATTCTAGAGATAGATGCACTCACTCGGTTGTACGGACTCAGCACCGAAATACTTTGTTTCAATTGCTGCAAAGGCCTGATTGGCCATGATGATAAGGGGTGTTCATGCCCCAAGGGAGGTTTGTCTTCTTGAAACATCGCCTACCATAGTATGGCAAGGAAGTGTGTGCAAGGTTCAACAGCATAGATAACGCCCCTATAGAGGGGTTCCGCCTACCTACCTGCAAGAACACAGGAAGATATTATCCGAGCTCGGTTCGCAAGGCAACACGAAACATCTCCCCGCTGAGGCAGACGCATCCGGCATCCAGCCTTACGAACTGCGCTTTTCCTGCCGGGTGCAAGACTGATTATCCAAATAGATACCCTGCTACCCCCGTTCTACCCAGCAAGTCGGCGACCCAACATCCATCCCATCGGACTCGCAACCGATCGTCATGTCACACAACACCATATCGTACGGAAGGATTCGACTCATCTCCACCTCTCTAGGGTGTATCGGATCTCGATGACATCTGGATCTGTGCATGTAACGCGAGCATGATACACTATGGTACCAGGGATAAGTTTTGTAGGTGGGTCCGGGCAACAGGGGTTGTGCTTATGTATGGTCTAAACCTGTTTCTGTCTTATCTTACATACTAATCTCAATACTTTGTATGTCTACAAACAAGAGACAGAGTCTCGCGAGAGGGATGAGTCGTGTAGCGCAGTGCTGAAGGGGGACTCATGATAGAGAGCTGTGCAGGTGTAGGTAGGTGTAGGCAGGTTACGTAGCAGACAAGGACGCGACCAAGGTACATTGATTTCCATACGGAAATACAAAGTTTTGGGTGTAAAACAGTGTGTAAGGGGTATTTGCGCTGACCCTCAGCCCCCTGTCTCCGAGGACCCACCTACAAAACCTATGCCTGGTACCATAGTAGAGGGATTTGAGGCTGGCACCTCCAGTCCATACCCAGCTGCCGGGTAAACTGGGTGGTCGTGATCATGCAGCCAAACTAAGTTGTAACCTGACTTGTTTTGTCGACCATCGCTCGTTCTGGGTCTAGCGAGCACTCCTTCGTGCTGTAAGAATGACGTCTCGACCCGGTCCCTCTGCTATCCGTGGTCGTCACTAGGAAGACAGTCTGGGATAGATTTTGTCGCCGAGTTTGCAAGTAGGGTTTAGCGACCACACGAGGCGCTGATATTGGACGCCGATGAGAGTGTGCTCGGGAAAAAGTGAATTCAAGGGTGAGATGCAATATGTCCGAAGTATCAATGCGCTCAATCAGCGTACCTGGGTCCTTGTGGACCTGGCGATGTTCGAGACACCATAAACATGAGCTACAGCCTAGGTGTCGCGTCTGAAATGTCAGACCGCTCAAACAGCGTAGCTTTGAAGATGTAAACTCATGGGGCCCTGGCAAGGGGCGGAGATGCCTACATCGTAGACAGGAGAAAGTGCCCCTGCACCTGAACGATGTCTTGCAGCTTGATAAAGCCATCGTGACACCTCCACCAACAGTGCGAAAGCACTGCTGTCCATCAGGTGCGCAAACCTACTGGGCGATCACACCCACCACCAGACATCAGCAGATAAATCTGCACTGCCATTGGCTTATTTGACCAGAATTTGTAAACAAGATTGCCAGGGTTTGTTTGATTGGGTGCCACGTCGCCCTCAACGCCCATGTCAATAAACAGAGTTGTTCACTCCATTGGTTGCCCGTAGCATTGGGACCTAGAGTAGTCTAACGTGCTAAGCTTCCCCAGCACCAGTAATCACACATGCCGACGACAGAAAAAGTAACTTGCTGCAGGGGTCGCATCTTGGGGCGAGCTGAAGCTTTCGTGCACCCCGGAATTGTGGCGCATGTCAGGCATACGCAATGTGATTGATAGACATGAGATGCAGCACGTGGCCCTGGAAGAGGATGTGAAGACAATGCACCAATCTGACAAACACCTAACCGAACTATCGAACGTTGAAGTATGCGCAGTCGTGCTGTATGCGCGAGCAATAGCGCCGCATTGGGCATAAGAATAGTATTTGGTACCTGCATGCGGACATCGACGAATGGTCAGCCTAGTGTACCATCAGACACACCACATTGGTGGAAGTCGGTGCACAGCTGTGCAAGGCCATCACTGTGCTACAGGATTCCCTGCACATCTCTCAGGTACGCGAACAACGCCTCTCCCTCATCGATTTCAATGTGGCTGCCAAGCTCCAATAGTTCACGTTTGCCGCTGTCAAATGATCATGCTCATCTCCAGGGCTAGGTGACGATTATCATCTTGCTGTTCTCAGCCCATTGGGACAGTGGCTGGGCAGCCATCGCGGGCAAAGATAGATCGGTGATCTGAAAAATCGATCATAGGTTTCTTTTGCAACGTAGCGTATCACATTATAGGCGATACTCGGTCAATTGTGTAATGCGCAGGTCTCATGTCAATCTGCACAAAGTTGTACAATGCAAATATTTCGAAGTTGATCGCTGTACGGCAAGCTGCGGGTGCCACTCGATGGGTGCGGAGTAAAGAGACAGGTTGGCATGACGATTCGCCTCATGCGGTCTGAGCAAGACGCTTACGCCTATGTTTGGCATGCGTGACCACGTTTCGAATGAGCTGCTAGCCATGGATGTCCTAGTCCTATCGTCAGCTCTAGAGAATGGGTCACCTGTCCTCTAACAGCCAAGTTCAGCTCTCGTAAAGGCTGAACAAGGATGTGCCGCGCCTCCACACACAGACGTGGTACCTGATATGATCCCTGCGAGGACGCTAGTTCGATCATCAGGAGCGGCCGTCCGGCTTAGGCCGAGAGGAATGCAAGACAGATGAGGCTTGTGCCATGCTTTCGGTTCTTCTGCGAAAGTTTCCAAGATGGTTCGGCAGCGGGCGGCGCCATGTCGTTCATCCTGGCCCGTTTGCTAGCCCTGGTGGCTGCTATTGTAAAGGTCATATATAATAAATCCCTCACCGCAGCACATTCCCATCGCTCAAATCAACCCTCACACAATCAATCGTATAAGCTCAAGTCTGAACGGCCATAGACCAACCACATCGCCGCAGTCTTCCTTTAGCCACGTCAACCTTCAGATCATTGAAGAGATTCAACCATGTGCCAACAACTCGATACCAAGACGCCTGCGAGCGGCCAGCCTTCAAGAACACTTCTCACCAAGGAAAACCTTCGTCTGCATAGCACACTCTATCTCAAGGTTAGTGCCAATACTTAATCCCCTATGGTTCCTCGACTAATGGCTGTCTAGACGAGTGCCCTCGAAGTGGGATACCAGTACAACACCAACGACTACACAGAGTCTAATGATGATGATCTTGACGCAAGGCATGATATTGCTCTGAGGCAGGCCGCGTCTCTCGAAGCTCTGCAAGCATATGGTGGATGTTTTGTGTCCGGCTTCCTCAATATGCAACAACCATTACCATGGACATTACCAGCGGCCACCATAGCGACCTCAAATGGTTCATTCATAAATACCGGCTGCCCTAGAGCCGACTCTGATACGCTGAGCTGCACGGATACCCAGGAGTCGACAGGATCCTGGAAGCGAAACTGGCGAGACATGAGGAGGCTACGGAGTGCCGGACGCAAACTGAAACGATGAAGAGCGTCTCATGCCGCGTGAGAGTATTTCTTGTGTATAATTTACTGTTTATTAGCGAAGGCGCTGGGTTTATATGCCCCGGCCGCACGGTTTTTCGATAACCATCTCCTTTGTAACGAACTCCATGACGGATGTCTCCTTATTATGATTAACTTGTACGATATAATTATACCAACAAATGGCCCGTAGATGGCATTATCATTGACTGCAGCCTGCACGCACTTCCGGAATGGGGAGCCGTTGTCCTCAGCATTGACACCTATGTTTGCATATACTCGCACGTGATTGGCAAAACGCCACCCAGCTCCGTAGGTGTGCTCGGAAGAGTCTCGTCTAAGTCACGACGGCCTGGTGGATAGGTGTAAGCCCCGAAGCGGCTGTGGGGGTTTGGCGTCGGCGACGGGCACCTTGCGCATGACCACCCGACAGCCAGTCACAGCGTGCAGGTAGTGCATGGGAAGAATGCACCCTGATGCAGGGTCACGGCAAAAGCTGGACAAAATCAGTCGGTTGAGCCATTGGCCCACAATGAGCGGAGTCGTAAGAAAAAAAAAGAGAATATAGGAGAAGCATGGTGAAGCAAGCTTTGGCGAGTGACGTAGTGTGATGGAAGGTGGATCAGCTAAAAGAGGATCTAATGTAGTGCGGCAAGCTTCGGCAGGAAGTCACGATAGCCGGGAAAGGAAGCGCGAGGGAGAAGCGTAACAAGCACAGGAGCACAAGACCTTCCCGCATTGTTGGCCATGCAGTGCAGCCCTCACAGCCCTCTCACCGCTATTATCACTGATTACCTCTTTTCCTTTGCTTGCTTGATTCATGGCGGCTTCCCCAGATACTCAATGGACACTGGCCTCTCCGGCGGACCTGCCGCATGCTAGATAACCTGACTGTTCAGAACCGCTCCCACTCTTATTCCTTTGGCCATCTTCTTGACCCTGAGACGTATTCCCCTACATATCACACTCACTCGTTATCCTACGAACATTCCTCAGCAACATTGCCGCCGCGTGATCTCGATCCTGGTTCCTAACGTCGCCTTCAAAGCGTGGGACCCAGCGCACCCCCACGCCAATTGGTACCTCGACCAGCTAATTGCAGTACTTAGCAGCATATCCTCAGCGCACAATAATCCACCCACTCTCACCACACTTCCCGGCCAGCAATTGTTCGACTGCTGTCCCTGTCTGTCACCCCCGTAGCATGAGCTCGCAATACTCCAAACCCCGCCGATCATCCTCTGCCCAAGATCCACTAGCCCACCCCCATGTCTACTACGGCGAGAGCCACACGCGCAAGCACATCCGTGCCAGGACATACTCTGCCGTCAGTTCCCAGCGCTCAGTAGCAGCTATAGACATTGCCTGGCTAACCTGACCCAGAACGTAGACCGCTCTGGTCGCAATGCACCCGTTACAGACGGCGTGTCTGCCGCCCGCCGCATCAGTCATGGTACTTGCTGAACAGCCCCAG
The DNA here is from genome assembly GCA_028456385.1 of Ophiosphaerella korrae. NCBI lineage: Eukaryota > Fungi > Ascomycota > Dothideomycetes > Pleosporales > Phaeosphaeriaceae > Ophiosphaerella > Ophiosphaerella korrae. The sequence continues at coordinate 90,498 of JALNQF010000128.1, read as the reverse complement.
GTACAGAGGACCACACATACTAACTTGGAGCAGATGAGGTATCCTTGCAGCCACGCCGCTTCCTCATTCAGGTCGACCAGACGCTGAAGACGCTTCTGTCTCGAGAGGATTCAGACGAAAACTACCAGATCACCATAGACGACAAAGGACCCAAGGTACAATTCTTTGAGCCCACCAGCACAACGCACCGCTGACAACCGGCACAGGTCATTTCACTGGGCACCCTCGGCTCCAATGCGCACAACAAATTCGATGTCCGCGGCACGTACATGCTCTCGAATCTGCTCCAGGAGCTCACCCTTGCGCAAGACTACGGCCGCAAGACCATCGTGCTCGACGAAGCGCGTCTGAACGAGAACCCAGTCAACCGACTGCAGCGACTTATCCAATACTCCTTTTGGGACGGCCTTACCCGCCGCATCGATGGATCCAACATTGAAAAGGTTGGCCGCGATCCCAAGGACTGGACGGACAATCCACGTCCCCGTATATACATTCCACAAGGTGCTCCAGAGCAGCACGAGTACTACACCCGTATAGCTCGAGAGCATCCAGAAATGAACTTGGATGTGGTATGGCTGGCTAAGGACTGTGATAACGATGCATACGTCCGCGACTTGAACAAGGCTCCTGGGCTCCTTGCAATTGCTATGGAGGAATGGATCGATCCGGTCACCAAGAAGAAAGATCTTCGTGGTCTACCATTCGTGGTACCTGGTGGTCGTTTCAACGAATTGTATGGTTGGGACAGCTACATGGAGTCGCTTGGATTGCTCATCAACGATCGCGTAGACCTGGTGAAGGCCATGGTCATACACTTTTGCTTTTGCATCAAGCATTACAACAAAATTCTAAATGCCAATCGAACCTATTACCTCTGCCGTTCGCAGCCGCCTTTCCTCACCGACATGGCATTGCGTGTCTTTGAACGCATCAAGCACGAGCCTGGCGCCAAGGAGTTTTTGCGCGAGGCTACCCTTGCCGCCATCAAGGAATATCACTCAGTCTGGATGAGCGCTCCACGCCTGGACCCAGTTACCGGGCTCTCACGCTACCGCCCGGGCGGTCTTGGTGTCCCTCCAGAGACGGAGGCCACTCACTTCGAGCATATTCTAACTCCCTATGCTAAAAAGCACAGTATGACTTTTAATGAATTTGTAGATGCGTACAACTACCAGCGTGTGAGCGAGCCGGAATTGGATACTTATTTCCTTCATGATCGCGCGGTGCGAGAGTCTGGCCATGACACTTCTTATCGGCTTGAAAATGTCGCTGCCGATCTTGCTGTTGTCGACGTCAACGCTTTGTTGTACAAGTACGAAGTCGACATTGGACGCTGCATTCGCAACCACTTTGGAGACCGGCTCGAGGTTCCTCCTGAGTTCTGTGCTGGCAACATGAAACCCGGTCAAATAGAGACATCTGCTACCTGGGAGCGCCGCGCTAGGAAACGTCGTGCTCAGGTTGACAAATACCTCTGGGATGAGGAAGCTGGCATGTACTTCGACTATAACACAGTAAAGCAACAACGCACTGGCTACGAAAGCGCAACAACCTTCTGGCCCATGTGGTCTGGTCTTGCCACCCCACGGCAGGCGAGCATCCTTGTTGAGAAGGCACTACCAAAACTCGAGGTCTTTGGTGGCCTTGTCTCCGGCACTGAAAAGTCTCGAGGTAAAGTTGGGCTCGACCGGCCTAACCGACAGTGGGACTTTCCCTTCGGTTGGGCACCACAACAGATCCTCGCTTGGGTTGGAATGCAGCGATACGGTTACGATGCTGAAGCCCAGCGCCTCGCTTACCGCTGGCTGTTCATGGTTACCAAAGCCTTCGTCGACTTCAATGGCGTCGTCGTAGAGAAATACGACGTCACACGCAAAATCGACCCACACAAGGTCGAAGCAGAATATGGCAACCAAGGTAGCGACTTCAAGGGTGTGCCTCGCGAAGGGTAAGCTCTTCCCCATTTCCCTCTTCTGTATGTCAGAATGCTAATCCTCAATAGCTTCGGCTGGGTTAACGCAAGCTACATCTACGGCCTCACGCTTCTCAGCGCTCACATGCGACGCGCGCTAGGCGCTCTGACGGACTACGATGGCTACGAAAAGGCAATTTCGGCTCTGGGCTTGCACTAGATTTATCCCCCAAGTCCCTTGCACTTTGCAAAGTCTCAACCATTCGTCCATTTTTGTTGCACGCTGGGTGGAACATCCTTGATTTTAGCCCCTAGTTGTCTGTTCTGATTTGCTTAGCGGCGCCTTGGTAAATCAAAATAGCCTTGGTAGTGTTGATGGTAGATGTATGAGGTTTGTAAAGGTTTGATTAGTGACTGAATGATGGATAATGGATTGCATGTATTGTTGCCTTTTTGGAGTGTGGTGTAGTGCGCCGTTGTTTGGCTTGTGGTGGTGTGGGGATTTTGCGGTATGTTGGATGTGTGCTTGTTTGGGATATTTTGGCGGTGCTGTGGTTGGGTTGAGGTGTAAGGATAGGGATTAAGTTGTTCGGGATGACTAGCCAGAGAAAGAGAAGTAGTGGAGTATATGCTGTTAGCGCTCGCTTCGATATTAGTGTCTCGACAGCTTTGAAAACAGATCTATACCTTCGTCGTGGATGATATTCGAACTACTTGGCGTCATGCCAAATTTTGCTTTGCCATGTACGTATCGATATATTGTGTCACGGATCGTAATGTGTTTAGGATCAAGCGTGGGATACGATCAGGTCGGTGAAGGGGAATGTTTGCACAATCGACAGCAACGAGGTAATTACGTTTAGAGATCAGGCAAGGGCAAGTATTTACTACCTTACCTGCAGCCAATTATTATTTCCGACACATTTTCTTCCTTGCAAGGGAACAATGTTAGTAGTCCTCTCCCACCTACTCATCCTGAAGCATGTTTGAGGCCTTCCTCTTCCATTTGCCGTTTTCATAGCGCTTTCGCAATTCCAGACTTGCGTCTACAATCATGGAAAGTATTTGTGTGAATGTCTCCTCGGTCCCCTCATGCGTTTTGGCCGAGCTTTCCAAGTATTTGGCTGCCTTGATATTTTTGGCCATTTCTTCGGCCTATTTTCTTATGAGCGAGTGTGCAGATCAGCGCGGCATTTTACTAACTTGTTTAACAGTGACAGGATGCCGATTCGACACTTTTTTCAGCTGTCTAATGGTGTCAGGATCATGTCGGAGATCACTCTTGAACCCCAACAGAAAAATTGGATCTTTCCGCTTTTTGAAACGGCAAATCTCGGGGTTCCACTTGTACAAATCATTAGTGCGTAGGTAGCATGTAGTGGGACGCCTCCACTACCTTTTCAAAAGCATTCACTAAGGAGTCTGGGTTTTCGATACTGAAGCATACGCAGAATACATGCGTGTTCGGATAGCTGTGAGGCCTCAGCCTGTCATAGTCTTCCTGGCCTGCTGTGTCCCATAAGGCGCACTCAAAGGGAATCCCTTGAACTTCGGAATTCGCGACATAGTTTTCGAACACAGTGGGAACGTAGACCTGCTAGCAGTGAGCATACATCTTTCGTCAAAAGTGAGCCGAGGACATACCTCAGGATAGATGCCCTTGGATGTTGAACTATTATACTATTAGCATGTTGCACTATCAACTATCAAAGATCGCAAATCACACCTTACATTAAAAAACATGTTTTCCCACAAGCGCCGTCGCCAACAAAGGTAATCTTGAGTCGTACTTTACCATCAGTAAATTTTAAATGGTCCATGCATAGTTGTTCCTTATGTTTGCTTTCTTGTTGCTCGTTTGTTGGGTCTTTTGTTCGCCGAAAAAGCAGCTTAGATATAGAGATACTTCGGCGCTTTTTGATTTTCTCTTGGCTCAGCTTTGTGGGACTAAGCAAGGCCTCGTTATTCGTATCTGGGTCAGATTGGACATCGCGTTTGGGCGCGATATCCGACACTGTGGTCTTATCGGGTAAGGGTGGTCGGGTCAATGGGAGCGTAGGCGCTGACTGCGTGGCTAGATCTCTAACTGCATCTTCGTTTTGTGGTTGAATTCTGGGCAAAGCTGATTGCTGAACATCCTGAGATGCTACCCAGCTCAAAGTTAAATCGTTGTCAGTTGTAGCTCCTGAAAGCCATCCAAACTCAGATAAAATGTCCCAAGTATCTGTAGAATTGCCTTGTTCTTCATCTGCCAAAACAGTAGAGGAGTATGTCACTATTGTTGCTGCGGTTTTCACGCAGGTTTGGAGGTGCTTGACGGATGAAACTACACTGCCCTGAGGGTTGTTTGGATCGGTAAGTATCATCTCTAGAGCTGTTAGTTTGACCTCTAGATTTGCCGCTAGCCGAGTGAGATCCTGGTGAAGTGCTTCAGAGCTGCTAAGTATCTTCGAGGTATCTTCCTTAATCGTGCTTTGCTGAAAGCTATGATTTGTTAGGAATGAAAACCCAGGAATTGAAGTTGCTTACAACGTAACAGACTGAAGTGAGAGCTGAAGAGCATCTTTATAAGCCTGTATCTGCTGCCTGTGCAAAACAATCTGGCTGTTGGCTTCCTTGAGCCGTGTTCTTCGTCGTATTGAGTCCAAGTATTTGATTTCTTTGTTTAGCGCCACTAGGATCTCACTCAGCTGCTCCATAGCAGTACACCCGTCGTCCAAAGTGTTTTTTAGTGCTACCCAATGTGCCCCTATCACGCCTGTTAATGGTGTCCTGCTATCCAAGTCCTCGAATCCTTCTTCAATAAAGTTGAGGATATGTTTGAGGGATTTCAGATCCGCCAATATGGCGTTGATCGGGCTTGCCTCGGTGGCACCATTGCGCAGCTTCTTCAACTCCAGTACAGCCTTGGACGCCAGGGTAACTAATGTAACAACACCCAAGGTGATAGAGAATGGATCCATGGCAATAGAAAGGCCAAGGGCTGTAATTTGCGAGTATGAGACTAACGCACACGTAGGGAAAGCCTGACTTTAATGCGTGCGTCTCCCCAGCAGACTGAGGCTGAGTTGCCCGGCACTGGTCTGAGCTTGCAACCTGACAAGGCTGAAGTCTGCCTCATGCTCGAGGTGATTGGCAGGAATGGGGGTGCAGGAATCACTCAATCGATCGACCAATTATGTTCCAAAATTTCTTTTTAATACGGCGCTACTGTGCACAGATGATCACCAAACTTTCTATATCGTTATCATCTTGACCTAAGCCATTCTTCAAAGTTTGTTGAGCAAATATGTTAATTGAATACAACCCATGTGCGTTTATACATGCAAGCAAAAAAAGGGTTCCAAGTAGGTGACTCAACAACCAACTTTACTTTTTACTTTCCACCCAATCTACAACTTCGCCGCTACAACGCTCCCCCCATCTAACGCCACCGTCGCTCCATTAACCCACGCCCCGGCCCGACTACTCAACCAAATACACGTCCCCGCCACATCCTCCGCGCTCCCAATTCTGCCCAATGGCACACCGCCCTCAATCACATCCTTGAACTTCTCCAACGTCGCCTTCATCATCTTGCTCTCAAACGGCCCACACGCAATTGTATTGCTCGTAATACCGCGCTTCCCCAGATGCGAAGCTAGCACACGGCTCATGTGGTGCAGCCCCGCTTTCGACGCCGAGTACGCGAAGGTCTCGAGCGCGGGAACGCGCAGGCCGTCGATGGAGCCGATGTTGATGACACGGGCGGGGGACGCGGGCGTGGAAGCGGCTTCGAGGAGGGGCGTGAGGGATTGCGTGAGTTGGAAGACGCGTTTGAGGTTTAGGTTTAGGACGCGGTCCCAGGCGGCGGACGGGTATGTGTCGTAGGATTCGCCCCAGTTGGAGCCCGAGTTGTTGACAAGGACGTCGAGTTCTGGGTCACGTGTTAGAGGGGTAGGAGGAAGTGCGGAGGGGAGGGACGGACTGCCTGCGCGCTTTTGCAGCTCGGTAGTTACGTGGGCGAGGGATTCTTCTTTGTAGAAGTCTGCGGCTATGTAGTCTGCTTTTCCTCTGCCGAGTGCGTTTAACTCTTTGCAGGCTTGTTCGCAGGCTTTCGTGTCGCGGGACGATATATATACTGTAGCGCCATTCTGGACGAAGCCTTCACTGATCATGCGGCCTATGCCTTTTGCGCCGCCAGTTACGAGGACGACTTTGCCCTGTTGTTTGTTAGTCTTGGTTCTGCGGCTTGTTTGCACTGGAGTGTAAGAGGTAGGTGACTCCATTGGACAGGCTTACTTTGACGTCAAAAAGGGTCGCGTTATCCATCTTGTGGTTTACGTGAAGACTGTATGTAATGGGAGTTTTGATGTAGAAAAGAGAGATGTATTTCGTCATGCATGTTCGTCATTATGGACCGAAGCCGAGAGCGAAAGCTGGGGTGCCTCGGCACGTTGTTACATCGCGATATCTCCGTGATCACGTGGCCAAAGGACTCTCAGTTGTTGGTGGCTGCTTCCTATGCTGCTGTGAAGAGGAACAGATAGATGTATATCTTTGGATAAAATATAAGATGTTATAAAATCAAGAAATGATATAGCACTGCAGGATAGAATGCAAGCTTTTTTGTGTATTTGACTAAACTAGTTGCACACGGATAAGGTGGATCTTATGATCGACTGATGTAGGATCTAAATTGATTATCAGTAGATGCGACGATCTCTCATTTCTGGGTTCTTACTGCTCGTCTCAATTCTAGCCTTTTAGATGGAGGCATTTGAGAGGGCGTCTCGTCAACTCTTTGGCAATCTTAATGCTGGGTATCTTCATTGCGCCGCGCGCAGTTGCTTCATAAATCTATCAGTATGAAAGAACAGCTGTCAATCACACAGCGCCAGCCCGTCGTTTCTCCAAGATCTGCTGTTTTAGGCCTTCGGCGGCCACCTCTGTCTCCAGCACTCTTCCTACACCCCTCTTCCACGTCTCTTCAAGCGTCTGAAGCTCACCCTGTACACTCTCTTGCTGCGACCGCCTGAGGGTCTCGACCTCTTCCTGCTGTCTGCGCACATCTGCTAGCTCTGCCTCGATACTCTTCAGGATATCCTCGAGCTGCGAGTTGCCGACTAGCCAGGCGTTCTTGCCAAACTTCTCTAACAAGCCCAGCTGCGTCAGCCTGGCGTCGACATACTCTGAGCTAGTGTAGGCCTGCTTGAGCGCCTTGTCCCAGCGCGCTAGCAGCTCTGGGCTGTCTTCGTCGCTGGTGGGGTTCGTGGTCTCTGGAGCGTCGAGGTCTTCGTAGCGCTTCATGTCGATGCCAGAGAGTTTCGAGGTCACATCGCCATCGAGGCGGGCGTGCTCGCGCTCGACGAAGTTGGAGAAGCGGGGTTGGTATTTGGCGGCTGGTATCAGGGCTGGATGCAGTTCCGAGGTATCTACACCTGCGCTCCTGATGTCGGCGTCTATGACTGCCCTCGCGGCCGCCAGCGCGGACTCGTCAAGCGGTGTATCGACATCTGCAGCCAGTCAGCCCCTTCTCCTGGTGCGGACATGCATGGTGGAGTAATTTCCCCGCATTTACCAATGAACTACGTACAAGGGAGACTATCATAGGATCCGTGGATGAGCGGCATTGTGTCCTGTTCGAGGAGATTACTGGGGGGAAGGTCGCGTCGAGTGAAGTTACAACTAGTTACAACTAGCTTCCAATAACTCGGCTGGAAAATTACAAGATGTACCCCTGCCTGCGCTAGTCTAGTCGCCGTCATGCGCACGTCTGCTAGGTTGACTACCGTCACCAACGTCCAACCACAGCCCACAGCTGCTGTTCTCCTTCCACATGCGACGCGGTCAAGTCATTAACACGTTAGACCTGTTGTGACCCTTGGTTCTCCTGTCACATTCACTCCGACCCTGTCTACACACCAGCAGCAGTGACATACACAATCTATATAGCGGGTGTGTAGCCTCTCCGATGCGCCCGTGTTCACAGCCGCCCTCTTCCGCCTTTGATATCTGGCTGCGAGAATGGCCCGCTCACACATCCTCGTTGCCCTGGGCTCTGCGCTCATTGCGTCCCTGATTGTTGGCCAGCTGTTTGTCTCCTTGGGCTTCTCCAAGGTCGATTTCTGGCACACAAAACTGGACAAGGCCTACTACAATGGCGCCCAACAGCAACACCCCAACTTCATCAGTGAGAAGCAGAGTGGCCCCCAGGCCGACGACCCCTCGGCGTACCTGGTGGGTGTGGGAAAGGCAGATATCACTGGGTAGGCATGCAGTGATACCTCTGCAAAATGACTGTGCTGATGCTCCTGTAGTCCCGTTGTGGAGCTCAATCTGATGGGCTATGCCAATTCGTCTCAAATTGGAACTGGCCTTCGTCAGCGAATTTACTCGCGCGCCTTCATCGTTGGAAACCCTAGTACCCCTAGTGAGCGTATCGTGTATTTAGTTCTTGACACCCAGTCCGGAGACACTGCCATCCGCAACGGCATCTTAGAGGGCTTGAAAGCCCTGGGACCTGACTACTCTGTCTACACCAAGGATAACGTGGCCGTGACAGGCACCCACAGCCATGCTGGGCCTGCCGCTTGGCTCAACTACCTCCTCCCGCAAATCACCAGCTTGGGCTTTGACAAGCAGAGCTACAACGCCATCGTCGATGGCGCTGTGCTGTCTATCAAGCGAGCGCACGAAGGCCTGGCTGTAGGCACACTCAGTGTTGCTAGTGCCAGGATTTCAGACACAAACATCAATCGCAGCTTGTTTGCATACCTAGCGAATCCAGAGCAGGAGAGGGCTCGATATGGCGATGATGTAGACAAGACCATGACTCTGCTGAAGTTGACAAGAGCTAGTGATAAGAAGAGTTTGGGCATACTAAACTGGTTCCCCGTGCACGGCACTAGTCTACTCGGCAACCAGACGCTTGTTGCTGGCGATAACAAGGGTGTAGCCGCTTATCTCTTTGAGAAAGACGCTGCTTCTATCTCTGATGCTGCAGAGGGTTTCGTGGCCGGTTTCTCCCAAGCCAACGTCGGTGATACCACACCAAATGTTCTTGGCGCCTACTGTGAAGATGGCACTGGCAGTGAATGCAGGCTCAACGACAGCACCTGCGGAGGTAAGAGCCAAGCTTGCCATGGTCGTGGTCCCTTCTTCGGCTTGGACGATGGAGGCGCAAAGTCCTGCTACGAGATTGGCAAACGCCAATTCCAGGGCGCAAAGGGCATATACAGCGACAGCGGGAGCTTCAAATCCATTTCTGGCAAGGTTCGCTCTTTCCATACTTTTGTCGATTTCGCCAACTTTTCCTTTACGCTGAAGAACGGTACCACCGTGCGTACATGCCCAGCAGCCATGGGTAATTCCTTTGCTGCAGGGACATCCGACGGGCCTGGAGCTTTCGACTTTGTACAAAATGACCCTGGCACGCCAAACAACCCCTTCTGGAACATCGTTGGAAGCGCCATTGCACCCCCGAGCCAAGAGCAGAGGAATTGCCAATACCCTAAGCCCGTTCTACTAAACGTTGGAGAAGCCAAGGTTCCATATCAATGGTCTCCAAATATTGTTGACATTCAGGTCATGCGCGTTGGTCAGCTCGTCATTGTTGTATCACCAGGTGAGGCAACAACCATGTCCGGCCGACGCTGGCGCGAGGCAGTCCACAACCAGATTGAATCTTCCGGCATAGTCAAGGACCCCATCGTTGTTCTAGGTGGCCCAGCAAACAGCTACGTGCACTATATTGCCACCGAGGAAGAGTACAACATTCAGCGGTACGAAGGTGCCTCCACCCTCCACGGTCCCCACACTCTAAATGCATACATCAATTCCACCCTGACCAATCTCCCCTTCCTTGCCGACTCAGCCACCGGCTCACCGCCTGCCGGCCCCTCACCCCCCGACAACCGCGACAAGAGCTTCTCCCTCATCACCGGCGTCGTCTACGACGGCACTGGCATTGGCCGTTCCTACGGCAAAGTCACAAAAGATATTTCTGCTACCTACGCCCGTGGTGCCCTTGTCAGCGCCACCTTCGCTGGCGCCAATCCCCGCAACAACCTTCGTCTTGAAGGCACCTTTGCGGCCGTTGAGAAGCAAAACGCAGACAACTCGTGGGCCCAGGTCAAGAACGACGAGGACTGGGAGCTCGTGTACCAGTGGAAGCGCATCGACGGCCTTTTGGGATCGAGTGATGTAACAATCACATGGGACACGGGTCTTACCGGGCCGGCGGCGGGCAAGTATCGCATTAAGTATTATGGAGATGCGAAGGCGATTGGGGGGAAGATTACAGCGTTTGACGGGACGAGTGGAGTGTTCACTTTGATGTAGATATGATCTAGTAGAATAATATGTGTATATTGAAGAGTAATCTGTATGTGAGCATTCGTGACTAAAGATTTCCATATAGCACAATACGAACACTGCAAATGCTTTACGATAAATTTATTGTTCTACCTCTCTAGCTGATGTGCCAAAGCGTATCTTCGCAAATCAAAACGTCGTCTCCACAATCCATCTCTTCCCCAAAGAAAGGACATACAAAAATAACGCTCAAACAAAAACAAAATTAATGCAGAATGGGTATCATATGCAACTCCTCACTCCACTTCCACGCAACCACCAATCACACCCACGCATCCTTCACGGACACGTCAGACTCCGGCCCCTCACGCCCTTCCCCGTGCCCAACGCCTCGCCCCTCACCTCCTTCGGCACGCGCGCCCGCACCCAGCACTGCATCGCAACACGACGCATGAGCTCGATCTCCTCATCCTTTAGCCTCAACTGGCGCTTCGCCAACTTACTCTTGCGCAGCGTGGCGCCCTTCTCCTCGACGTGAGTGGCACGCGCAAACGGCAGAGTCGGATACGTCAGGCCTCTATTCTGCAGGGGCCGGGGCCGGGGCGACGACACGAGAGACTCGAGGTTCGTGCATTCGGCGATCAGCGCCTGTATACTGGCGGAGAGCTGGGTCGCGCGCGAGAACAGGTATGGCCACATGTCGGACTCAGAGGACCAGAAGGGGTCGGAGGCCAGAGCTGTGCGGAGGGCGGGCAGGATATGGGGGAGGGGGGGCAGGGCGCGGGGATTGTTGGATTGCAGTGTTGGGGACGACACGGAGGCGGTGGATAGGAGGGATGCAGCGATTGTGAGGCGGATGTGGGATTCGGTGGAGAGGGTTGCAGAGACGACGCATGCTGGGGGTGTGGTTAGGTTGGTGTGTTTTTTAGGAAGGGGGGGGATGGGCATACCTGGGCAGCCGATGCCGCGGCACCAGTCGTCTTCTTCGGTGATGAAGCATTGGAGGCAGAGGAAGGCGTCGCGGGCTTCACCGGCGAAGGCCAACTCGAGGTCTTCACTGCGGCGGCTGCAGAGGGCTGCTTCGGCGAGGGTGGAGGCACGTTGGAAGAGGGCGACGACGGGCATGATGAGGGCATGGAGCATGTCGCGGTGAAGGAGCCATGTTTCTTGCGCCTGGGAATCGCATTGGGCGTGGGTGTTACAGAAGCTGTGAGCGCATTAGACTTGGTGGGTATGATGCGGTATAAGATGCCGAGGCTACGTACTCGGCATTGCTTGCCAGATAGCTTCGCAGCATGCGGAATCCCTCGCTGGCACCAAGAGCCTCTACATCTTCGTGGGGCATGGCAAAGGGGCTCTGTAGTTGGTCCATGGCTTTCAAGTCAAGTGATGATTCGCCCGTATATAGTCGCGCTCCACTGTCCAAGGGCGATACGATATGAGCATTGATAGATGCCCAGCGTTATCCAGACCACAAAAGCAAAGAAAGGGAAGAGGCAACAGTTCAAGTAGACAGCAACTAGGGGGCCACAGGAGTACAAATAGAAGGACAGGCACAAGCACAAGAGTGAGTACAAGTCATAGGCCCGGGGTTATGATGAAGGGTGTGCTATCCCATTTCAACCCAAATGACGCGCCCAAGCTCCTTCATTCCCTGTCCAGTCCATCCAGACCACGCACGCAACCCCCCCTTTCCTTATCCGACATAACCGCCTGCTGCTTTTGGCTTATCGCGCCACGCCAGACCCCACGCAGCACACCCTCCATGCCTCCACATTGACACCGCCATGCCTTGTTCTCGTGCGTCTGCTTTTCGCTAGTAGCACGAGCGAGGCGTCATCTTGCGTGCGACCTTCCGACATGTTTTTTTTTCAATACGTACTATCCATGTGCAACAACATGCACTTTCATCCTGAGCTGGTGCTCGACCACCTGCTTCGACCACTGCAATCACGGGATCCACCGTGCACTGCCGTTGCCAACAGTCGTCGCAATTTTAACTAGACGCTACCAATCCGCCTGCCGTTGATGTCACCATATCAGAACACACAACATTCTACATCGCCATCACCACCGGACTGGCTGCAATAAACTTTGCACAAGCCCTGCAAGCTTCGTCGATCGAGTTTGTGTGCACCTCGATTGCTTTTTCGTGCAACACCACGCAGGGTGATACGTATTCCATGATGCGAGACATCGAATGAGGTATGGATTGTGCAACCATGCGCTTCTTCTTTATCTCGGCTCTCCTCCCCGTGCGTGTAACGTGTAGTTTGTGCATCGCATGTGCTGCAGCGTGCTGGGGCGTGGCTGCCCGGAGACCACGTACTATGTTCTCCGTACTCCGGTACAGCTCCTTCGTCCATTCAAGCAGTACCATTTGACCCAGAAGCCGTCCTGCTGTTCCACCAAAAACTATTAACAATTTCACCATATCTGGCATACCAGCACCCAAGGTGAGATAACTCCTAATCGAACATGGTGCCGTTTGACGATATCGTTCTGGCAACCACCAACTCCAGCCCCAGATTTTCGATCCACAACTCGATATCCGAGCCCTACCCGCCCGGTTGAAAAGCTCGGTAAAAAGAGCAAAGGCCAATCAAAAGCTCAACAAGCTCGTACGCGGGTATCTCGAAAAGCACCAAACTCCAAAGGCAGCATGCATATCTTACAGTGTCCATTCGTAAAACAGTCAGTCGAGCCCTTCATTTCCACCAAGACACCGTGCATGATCCGTCAGCATTCAATAAACGCCTCATGCTCCCATCGTCCTGCGTGTTTTGTCGTCTCCCAAACGGATCTGTAAGTAGTACAGATAGCCTCTCGCAGATCGGGCCCATTTCATCCTTCGACACGAGAATCGGGGGACTCAACAAGGCAGGATCGGCTTGCAGAAGCGCAAATATGCTCGTTTTCGACCGGCCGACCATGCGCTGGTGCTTGTCGCGCAGTGAGTCGTACAGCGGCCAGAGAATGTCGAGATATCGTGCGGCAATGGGTTCAAAGGTCCGGCACGGCTCGAGCATGTCCATGCAGTTTTTCGCATACGCGAGATCTGCCTCTACGCCTTCCGCGTGTCCATCCAGCATCTTTTTCGTGGCGCTGACGAGGAGGACGATGGATGCCGTAAAGGACCAATAACTTTTCAACTGTTAACCAAACTGCTTTCACTCTTAAAGCCTAGATCTACTCACATGATTATCCAGCACCGCTTGGTCAATGTGCCATCAAAAGAGATCAAGCCCAGGATTCGTGCCATCTGCTGAGCGGCTACCGCACATTGATCCCGATGATTTTGAACATCCTTAAAGGGGATATTCGAATTCCAGGCCGCACTGTCGGTCAACTGAGTCTCTGTCGTAGCAACTAGTAATTGACGATATAGCAATACGAGTGCCCCGAGGTACATGACCTATCCTTGGTTAGTCGTAATTCACACCTGGAGGCCATCCATGAAAACACACATGAACCATGAGAATTGCTCGCCGCTGATATAACGTCATATCTGGCGGGTTACTCGTAGTAAGCACCTCGATCTGCAAACTGTGCGGCACTTCTTTACGCCATCTATCTAGTTTCGATGTGAGGATCGATACGATTTCCTGCGTGGCGAGCTCAGGTGTCGCCAACGTCTTCGCGATTTCAGCAGCGATCAATCCTATCTTACTTGCCTGTTGGTGGATAAGTTCTTCTATTGAGATGGAATTTTGATGGTATGTCGTGCATGCATTCTAGAACAGTCAGCTGGGTCTTGAACCAAAGCGTGTGTCGTACCCGGACATCGCTGGGGGTAACCTCAGTAGGGTAACCCAGCGTATATGATAACCAACAGTCCATGAAGATTAGGCTGCGATATATCTTTCTCCAGTTATCATCGTTGACCATGATACCTGGCAGCTGCACAAGAGGTAATCTCCATCGAGCAATCTGCAATCCCGCGGCTGTTTGTACATTAGTACCGGCTTACACCTTACTTTGCGACCAACTAACCAATAAGATATTTCGCGCTCATGTGCTTCTCAAGCAATGCATAGAAAGACATGAACAAAAGTAGGCGCATAGTGCGCAAGTAGTCTTGCCGAGCTGTCTGCTCATGGAAGTGGAGAGTGCCAGAAGCGTACAGCGCCCTTCGAATTCTGTCTGGAAAGCAATCCATATCATAGTGAGCACCCATTGCTGCAATCGTAAAGCACTCCGCCAGATCCATAGCGTCCACCCCCTTACTCGGCTTGTACACGCAGTTGAGCAGGTTGTTAGCTTCATCATAGGTCCACATATAAACGAGTGATCCCGTTCCTTGGATAAAGGCATACATTGCCCGTTTCATCAATTGTTCAGGAGGCAAATGATGTTGGTTGTATGGCCGCATGCCCGAGTTGAGTATTTCGCCCCGAAGAGAAACCAGTTCGCTGAAGGCTAGTGTCAGGGCGTTATGGCACACCTCAGCTTCGGTGCCGACTGTAAGCGAAGGCGCAGCGCTGGGACTACCTGACGAGCTTGGGCTAGCACGCGACAAGACTCTCGTGTTGTTTGAACTGTCTGTCGTCGATCGACTAGCATTCGGACGCTTTCCAGTAGAAGGCTGTGACTGTTGCAACTTGAAGTCGTTGAGATAAAGCTGATACTTCCTCCAGTTGTCTGTTCTCTTGTACTCGTCCATCTGGGCCTCATATTCCTGCATGGCTCTTGCAGCATTGCTCTCCCACACGCGTTTCTGCTCTGGTGGTAAATCTTGCCATCTTCGACCTACTTCCCGTGCAATGTTCACAAATGACAGCTGGCTGACTTCGGGATCCGTGCGGAGCTGGTCAGCAAAGTTCACATCTAGCAAAAGATTCAGTTGAGGATCAAAAAATTCGATTGAATTGTTCATCGTACAGGCTGTCTTTGGTTTTTTAGGTGCATTCTCGTCTGCTTTTGGGTGACGCCTGTATCTTCTTTTTTCTCGAGGCGGGGTAGACGTCTGCCTCGTCAACGTCTCCAACGCCAACGTCGACAAGGAAGTTGGCTCACTCGAGGCATTTTCCGGCTCGAGCGATATCGACGACGGCAGCCCTCTATACGTAGCAATCTCCCGCTGTAGGGCTCGCCGGTGGCCCAGCTTGAAGTTCAATGTGGTAAGGTCCTCTTCGGTAATATCCAGCACAGTTTCCCAGTTATGAAAGCCATTTTCGGTAAGAATCTGAAGGTATTCGGTCAGTCCCAGTCGCTCCAGAGCCCCACTCAACTCAGGTACGGTAGGGCTAGAAGGGGACAGGATCGACATGACGTTTTTTAGACGTCAAGAGAGTGCAAGGTGGTGACGGGAGACTGGCCGCTTATTTGAAGGATGCCCTGACATGAACACCATGGCATTTTCCGCGGCGGAGCCCCTGCAGGTAGTGAAAGCTGAATGGCATGGGTGACGGATACGGTCTCTAGTGGTCTGACGTTCGAAGCCGGTTGATGAAAAGGGCCACGGTCGAGACCCTCTCGAGCCGCACGGACAGGCTGGGCGGCGAAGCTTGATTTGCGTGCGCCGGCAAGGTTCCGGTTCTGTCTGCGGTATGCGTTCCCGGAGTCGGCCATTCTATTTACACTTGACGGCCATCCCATTGCTCTGCGGCACCGTCGGACCTTGCCGTCCTTTGCATATTCCTTCTTGTCATCTTCGTTTCGAAGCAAACGCCACCCAGCAACCGTGTGGCGAGGCTACCAGGGAGGCTGAGTCCAGACCACACATGCAAGCTGTCAGGAGCAGACCAAGGGCATTCTGGAATAGCCGCCCAAGCTTTGCACAACCATGCCCAGCGAACCATTATCGATTGCGTCAATCTCGATACGTTTCAAGAAGGCTGTATCGAGCCTCTGGCTGTGCCTAACGACACTTTGAGCCGTCAGTAAACTTGTTCCAGCAAAGTTTTTCTACACTTCATCTCGATTGGTCGATCTGCGAATGTGGAGCATGGCCTCCAAATCGAATCACACTCCGCGATCGCTCAGCAGTCTAGACCCCTCAACGTCCACACCCTGTCGTCTCTCGTTCATGTGCTGACTGGTCGTATTGGCGAGTGGCGCTCCGAACGACTTCCCATCTCCCGAGGTTATGCCACTATGCCTCTTGCAGCATTTATCGACTTTGTCTAAAGCACACAGCCCTACTTCAAGATGCTGACCCACGCAGCCCCCCCCCCCCCCCCATTTGCGCCTGTAAAATATAAGCATTATGATATATCAGTGTCTTGCTCCATGCCAACATCGTTCCACCAACACGACACGAGGAGGGCGCGCCTAACTCTTTGTTTCTCGCTTCTTGCCTGAACAGCGCGATTACTCACAGGCACATGCGTCTCGGCCCTTTCTCTTATGCGCACTGCGCCTTGTACACCTGTTTGAGAACGTTGCAAATGGCAAATAGAGTTTTGCTGCCATGCGCTTCGATCCTTTCATCGTTGCATCGCAGTCTGCTAGCGCCAAGTTGCATGCAGTGAGCGGCCGCACTGATGTAAACTATGGTGTCTGATCCAGGGACTAGCCGTGCCTTCTGATTCGCGAGAATACCCCCGCGCTTGGGAGGTATTTGAGTAAAAGGGTGGTTGAAAAGCGCTCTAATTTACCTAAGTACCTCGGTGTCTTTGGATGAATGCAATGCAGCCGATGAGGACCGGTGTGTTAGATAGTAGGGCCACTAGGCCCGTACGCTAGGAGCAGATCGTCTACTTCTGACCATCAGGACTCACGACAGTACGTACAACTATGTAGTCATCACAAGTCATCCATCCAGAATGCGTCCTCTAAGTCAAAAAGAGATGCACATCTGCGTGTATGGCGGAAGTTGCCGTGCAGCCGATTGGATGTTCATCACCCCTGCAAGACTTGATGCAGATTTACGACTCGTGGGAGATGGCAATGGCCCATCCGGATTTCGGAATACACCTCTGTAGCAGATTTGAATTTAATTGACCTCATGCACAACACCTGCCTAGTGGGAATACTCAGGTGTGGCGGCACAATAATTCACAATATTCGGGCCTAACATTTCTCAGCTATCATGTCCTTACCAAACTATGTCGCATACCGGGATATAGCGACTGGGCAGGACTGCGTTGGGCATTACAACCTGGCCAGCGGGACGATTGAGCGTCTGAGCTTTAGATCTGGAACCCCTCTGAACGACATCTATCAGGTGATTGAAACCAGCACGGTAAACTTTATCAGATCCGGCGAGCCTATAACAGCATCCCGTGTAAAACTCCTACCGCCCCTCGCTCACCGCGATGTCCTCTGCGTAGGCAAAAACTATGCCGAACATGCAAAAGAATTCAACAGCTCGGGCTTCGACAGCTCGGATAAGGTAGACCAGCCGTCTCATCCTGTCATCTTCACCAAGCGCTTCACGTCAATCATCGCGGATGGAGAGGAGATTTATTCGCATCCGGAGTTCACGCAGACGCTGGATTATGAGGGTGAGATTGGCGTGATTATTGGGAAGTGCGGGTTTCGTATCAAGGAGGAAGATGCTATGGGCTATGTTTGGGGCTATACGATTGTCAATGATGTGACTGCGCGGGAGAGGCAGAGGGACCATAAACAGTTTTATATTGGCAAGTCGGCAGATACGTTCTGTCCTATGGTGCGTTTTTGAACTTATCCAAGGATTAGAGGTGAACTAATGACTGTCCTCAGGGCCCCATTGCTGTCCCAGCGGCGAATCTGGATAAAGTCTTGAGGGTACAAACTCATGTCAATGGAGAGCTGCGGCAGGATGCGACGACGGATGATCTTATCTTTTCCATTCCGTATTTGATCAAGACCATGTCTGAAGGGCAGACGCTGATGCCTGGAGATGTCTTAGCAACAGGCACTGTGAGTTAGGGTTGAGTTTATGGTCGGATTCCAGAATGCTAATTCTGATAACAGCCCGCTGGCGTTGGAATAGGACGAAAGCCACCCGTCTACCTCATCCCAGGCGACACAGTAGCCATCTCAGTCACCGGCCTAGGCACACTAACAAACCGCATCAGCGACCCAACCTCCACTAACCCAACCTACCAAAAGCTCCAGACCACCACCACCACCACCCACCCAACCCAAAAGATCCCACCCTCCTCACTAACCCTCATCAACAACAAACCCCTCTTCTACAAAACCACCGGCAACCCCACCGGACCCCCCATCGTCTTCGCCCACGGCCTCGGCACAACACACGAATACTTCACCCCCCTCATCACCGCCTCCACCCTCCCCGCCTCCCACGCCCTCCACCTATTCGACCTCGAGGGCCACGGCCTCTCCCCCACAACACCCACCAGCACCCTCTCCACGGCCTCGCTCGCCACAGACCTCGCAGCCCTCTTCGCCCACGCACACATCTCCTCCCCCGCCATCCTCATCGCCCACTCCATTAGCTGCCTCGCCGCCCTGCGTTTCGCGCAGGACCATCCAGGCTTGGTTGACAAACTAGTCCTTCTGGGTCCGCCCGCGTCGCCGCTTTCCAGCAAGGCGCAACGGGCGCTGAGGGAGAGGGCGGCGATGGCGAGGGAGCAAGGGATGAGCGCCGTTGTTGATGGTATTGTGGAGGAATTTTTGTCTGCAAAGACGCGTGGGGGCAATCCGGTTGTTGTGGCGGCTGTGCGGATGGCGCTTCTTGGTCTGGATCCCGAGGGGTATGCGAAGGCTTGTGAGGCGATGGCGGATGCCCCAGGGTTGGATTTAGGTGGTGTTGGGGTTAAGGTGCTTGTTGTGGGGGGTGAAGATGATGGTGTTTCGCCGCCGGAGGTGTGTCAGGCATATGTGGATGGGGTGGAAGGGGGCAAGGGGGTGGTGTTGGAAGGGGTGGGGAATTGGCATGTTTTTGAGGATCTGGAGGCGGTTGTGGAGTCGGTGAGGGGGTTTGTTTTTGGGGAGGGGTAGAGGTTTTGTAGATGGCTTTTGCAGTGTCGGGATGATTTATTACGGTACGTATTGGCTTTCAAGGGACTTGTTCTTGTGATGTTCAGCCTTTCAAGATGACGTGGTTTACAAGCGAGCTGGCCACCCCACCAACTTTGCGCACCTCTTCAAGCGTACAACTCAACAACACAGTAGAGTAGAGAGCATATATCTGTATCTATATACTAACAGATTATCTTTATTTCCCTAATAGCCCCCTGCACCCCCTATAATTTTGCTAGTCCTACCTTTATACCTGCCACTACCTTGTCCTCAAATTTAGAGTCTATGCAGTGTCTGTAGCTGCTGCTATAAAGCTGCAAACTTGTTGTTCTCTATTCGTGCACCTTGATTTTCCCTAGCGCACAATCCTCAGTTAGTTGAACTCATGCGTAGTTAGTTAAGCTTATAGCTAGCTCTCAGTCAGTCAAGCTCGCAGCTCACAGTCAAGCTCGTAGCCAGCTCAGACAGTCAAGCTCATAGCCAGCCCTCAGTTAGTTAAGCTTGTAGCCAGCTGTAGAAACAATGTTAGCCTATAACTAACCCGCGGAAATATTAGCCCATAACTAATTCGTGGAAACGTCAGGGCTACCTCAGCAACATCTACAGTAGGACCCAAAGTGCTATAAGGATAGGGTTGTTATACACATTAACTTCCATTTTATTTGTGATTATTGATTAGAGTTTCGTACAGTTACGGCATTCTGTATCAGTAAGGAAAGACTTGCTAACGGACACCGCCAAGTAGTCGTTCGACGATACAGAGCCGAAGACTGCCGAGTTGTAGTTAACAATATTAGTCGTTATATTGTCTTAAGACTCTCAGTGGCCTACAAAAGATGTAATGGAAGCGAAGTGAGAGCAAACAGAAACCACAAATACATGCTCAAATGTTTAATATTGCGGATGCTTGGGATGCCAATATCCATCCATTCCCCTTGGGCATGTGCTTTGTCGACTTCGCTCCTTGTAGGCGCTGATAAGCATTGCATACAGTAATTACTCCCGCTACGGAGGATGGTACTCAAAATGTTGATGAACAAATGAACTCCAGTGTTCAGACGTTCGGCCCGGTCGCAGTCTCCTTCATATAATAAACTGGGACGCCTAGCAGTAGAGCTCCAAATCGTGGTAATCAAATTGATCGGAAATACAACGGTCGCCCATACTGCGAAATGCAGCGCGCCAAATCGCCAACCTGTGAACCGGTCTCCAAGGAGCCTCTGCATACGGGTTTTCGTTCTCAACGGAAACGAATGATTCTCGGCTGTACTGATATAATTGCTCGTAGGTGTTCTCGTCAGGGCGTCTGGTTCGGTGCTATTAGTTCGCGTCCATTCCTGGTACACAGGCTGCCGCCTCCGAAACAGAGCAGACAATCTGTAAGCGGTGTCAAGAGTGCGTCGGTGCATGACAGTAAGTATTCTAGAGACATCTGTGAAGCTAGGGGAGCAGTGTTCCGGGTTTAGTATCACAAGAGGTTGGGGGCTGAGCTTGGCAGATGCCAGGCTGACTGCCTGACGACAATCATAGAACCGTGACGGGGGCGTAATTCTGGGGATAAATATGGCTTACGCGCCACTGGCTGAGATGCTGCCAGTACGGCAGGTACTTTCAAGGTTGGTTATTTGCCTGTCACTGAAAAAAGTGATTTACTGCTGCAGACTGGGGCCGAAAGCCCACACTTCGCCCTTCGCAATATATTCAGGGTTATTTTGGGGTATTGCCGATTATCTAAACCTTTTGGTAGAAGACTCAACCTCCGCTATGTCAGGTTCATATTTAATCATCACCTCCACCACCAATAGGGCCACCAGCTTGTTTCGCCGCCTTTGCAGCAACAATATCGTCCACCCGCAATAGTAGGCATGCGCTCTCTACTGCGGTCTTGATGCTCTGCTCCTTCACTGCAATAGGTTCCCAAACGTTGTAAGTCTTCATGTCGACGACTTTGCCAGCATCTCCATCGATACCCCACGAACTTCCGCTGTTCTTACCATCCTCATAACCTTCGGCATGCTTTGCTCGAAGTTGGGTAAGCACCTTGATCGGGCTGTTTCCTGAGTTTTGGATGAGTGTGCGGGGAATAACTTCCATAGCCTCAGCAACCGCCTTGTAAGGCCATTGTGCAACTCCCTCAACCAGTTTTCCCCTCCTGTCTAGCCCAACTGCAACGGCCATTTCAGTAGCACCGCCTCCAGGGCACAACTTAGGGTTCCAGATTACATTTCTTGCAACACCCATAGCGTCGTGTAGATTTCGCTCAACCTCGTTCAGAACATCTTTCGATGGGCCTCGCAGTAGGATTGTGCAAGCCTTGGGGTCTTTGCATTTTGTGAGAAAGGTAAAGTATTCATCACCGATTTTCGAGATCTCGAACAGGCCACATTGTGTACCGATATCAGATGCAGTGGCTGAGAAGACAGAGTTGACAATTGTTGCCCCAGTAGCACGTGCTACACGGTTGTTGTCTGTCTTTCGCACGCGACGAATTGCGGTGATGTCGGCTTTGACGAGGTAGTGCTGTGCCAGATCTATCATTGTTTAGCATAGTTCGTGTATGGTCGATACAACTAGACTAACCGCTCACACCCTTCTCTGTGATGACGAGATCGGGCTTCAGGGCAATGATGGCATCGCACATCGCTTTAACTTGCTCCTCCTCGATCTGTAATATCCGGTTCCAGTCCTCCTCTTTGCTAACCTCGATATTGGTTTGACTCTCACCCTTCTTATACTCGAGGGTACAGTCCAGCAGCAGAACGCGTGGATTCTCGATTTTCCTCCTCATCTTAGGATGTGTGATGTCCTTGTTCAGCATAACGCCATCTAGCACCTCGCTGTCTTCAATTTCTCCACCGGGGATTTTTTCAATGCGAGCATAACGCTTAATATCCACTTCCTTCTTACCTGTGCCGATCTCGAGGGATACTGTCCGTACCGCCTTGAGCGCTAGGCTGCACATCAGCTTTGACCACCTTGAGACAAACTTTGTGCCAATAGACGAGTTGATGATCTTGTACATCTCATCATCGTTGTCTACGTCTACCTCGACCGCGATTTCGTCGATAATCTCAAGTGCATCTGCCAGGGCCTTCTTGAAGGCTTGGATGATAACGACGGGGTGAATGTTGCGTTCGAGCTGCGGTAGGGCTTGGGCGAGAATTTCTCCAGCTGTCGATGGTCAGACATGCCTCTTTTACATTCATGTTGCCAATACCTAATATGATGACGGTAGTTGTGCCGTCTCCGACTTCCTCATCTTGTGTCCGACTGAGTTCGATCATGCTTTTGGCTGCTGGGTGCGCTACTTCGATCTCTCGCAAGATGGCATGGCCGTCGTTTGTGAGGACAATGCCGCCCATAGGGTCGAGCAGCATTTTCAGCATGGCCTTGGGGCCGAGACATGATCGGATGATGTCGGCGACTGTCTTTGCAGCTGTAATGTTGGAGACCTGAGCTTTACGGCCAAACTGCCGCTCCCCACCAGGGGTCTGTGTGTCTGTGGTGGTGTAAGTGGGATGTGGGATAAAGCTCTGAAGTAAAGAGAAAACATACTCATGACCACTACCGGCGCCTGCATTTTGAAGGTTTGAGTATGAAATCACTATGCAAAGAAAGGAGGGGTTAGGAGTAACAAGCAGCGTGGGGTATCTTGCGTGTGGTGCCTTGCAGCTCTACGCTACTTTTTGCTACCAAAAACCGCGTCGCACCCGCCACTACTGGCGCGCGGAGGGGTGAGATTTTCCGCGCCGGCCTGCCATCACCCGCCACATCGCCGGTCACGCTGCCAAGACTCACGTGCGTTGCATCTGTCACGTGAAATGTTAGGGGACGGCGTTCACCGTCCGTCTCCGGTCCGAAACAGGATGGTGTGGATGGCTTACACACTTGGCGAGACCCACTCACTATCTGCTCATCCTAGCCGGCTCTTGCAGCTCTCATTCTGCCACCGCCCCCAAACCAGCCTCTCACGTGCCCTGGTGTGCGGAGCTTACAAGATGCTGGTGCCCTCCATCTCAAACCCTCTTTCCTCCTCCTCACTTTCGTTGCGCCCACACATTCTCGCACTCAGCCTTCCGACCCCATATTACCTTGTGCTTACTACCACCCCAACCACTCTTCACTTATCTGTTCCTTCGTCCCACCCACCATCATCACTACCATTGCGCCTCACATTGCTCTCCATCATCGTCGTCGCTTCAAGTGTGACCTAGGCTATCGCTAATCGCTTGCTCACCGTCTGTTCAATTGTGAAACAGACATTGTATTATTTTTCATCTACTGCTCTTAGACTACTAAACAAACAGTAACCATGGGTCTCAACTACTATGCCTCATCACCAACCGTCGTCCTACCGCCCCAGCAACCGCAGGGCTACTTCCCGCCTCACCTCCGCGCGCACTCACCATCTGCTATGGGTAATCTCCGTCCCAAGTACCCTACTCCGCCATCGCTCAATTATCTAGCGGCTGTATCCAATTCTTCCGCTGGGCGCAAACGATCCATCGCCGATGTTGACGACCCTGAAGAAAACCAACCAATCGGATCGATTGTTACTCAATTGCCTGTGAAGCCAAAGCCAGAACCTGTGTATGGCCCAGGCATGACGCTCATCTATCCTGGTGAGCCCGGTTTCAACATCGCTGCCGAATCGCAATCCGGTACGTGGTGCGAAGAGAAGAACGAGAAGGAAGAGAAGGCACAGGCCGTCCGACCCATTGCTATATCACGCAAATCAGCACGAATGAGTCCAACCGCAAGCATCGACATACCATCACTCAATGACATGGACGCGCAAATAACTGAGGGCATCATCGACGATAGTGGGAACACAATCAACGCCCTGATTGCGTCGCTCGGCGTAGGTTGGAAAAACGTCATGACCAACCCAAACCTTCGCGACGCAGCGCGCGCCTACTCACGTGTTATTGAACGCCATTTCGATCTCACCAACGCGCTCGTTATGTTAGAGAAAGAGTCCTTGTCAGCGTATTTGGTACGCGCCAAGCAACACGGTGTTCAAGGCTATTGGCTATTCTCTGATAGCCTTCAGTGGTGTCAGCTCGTTGGCTGGTCGCTCGAACGCACTGTCAACAACCTTATGTCCAGTCCAGTCCCTCGCGTTGAAGGCGAACGCATCAATGCTCGTCATCTCACTCCATCAGAACCTTCCCCGTCAACCGTTCAGCCTGACGCGATGGAGATGTGAAAAGCCATCGTACGCTCTATCTCTTTCTTTTCCTTTTCCTCTTTGCATCTCTACTGCAATACGCACTCTCGGTTTATCTTCATTACCGCATTGATCAATAATCCGATTTTCTTGGTATCTTTCTGGTAAATCGGCGTTCGGCGGTGGGTTCGGCTGTACCCACTGAAGGAGTGCATTTATCATCGTGTACTATATATCATGCCCGTGCTGCGACGACTGATCGACCATTACTGATCGTGTCGCCTATGCTTCATGCCACTAAACCCGTCAGGCAGATGAACAATGAATCATTATCTTTATATGCATATCCTACAATCGCTTCTCAACGTGACTCCCTTGACCAGTGGCTTATTTATGATTTTTCCAAGGTTTGGGGGCTGCTCACGTGCCATGGTAAGTAGTGCTTTCCAGCGCGAGAATGGCACGCTACTGTTGCCGCCTTATCCTTTGTGCGCTGCGCAAGCCATCACTGCTCCGCGTTCACGCGTCACATTAACTGTGTTCGACAGACGCTTGGTTAAATTTGGAAAGATCTCGGGTGAGAGCGATTATCGTTTCATTCTTGACCTTTGGTCTCCTGAGCAAAGGTGAGGTCTGAACGATCCCAACAACACAAACGACCTACGATACACTTCTATTCTCAACTTCAGCAGGAAGGACGACACACAAAAAGTGCGATATTGGTGTGCACACGATAGCATTTTAGGAGCCACGAACCATGCGATACTCTCCCATAGCCGATACAGCCGATGCAAATTCCGTTGTTGCCAGGGTGACATTACCAACACCTGTCATTGACTTACGTACCCTGAGGAAAGTGCGACAGTTTGTGCGTTAATAAATATATTTACAGACGAAGCCGGGTCTGCTAGTTAGCACCTTGGTGCTTCATCAAGACGAGACAAGAAAACACCTGCATAATGCAGTCGCAGAAGCCTCGTGGCTGTGTTTCAACTGCTTCAAATACACAGAGAAACCTTTCAAAAGTTCTTGCCCATGTTAAAAAAAAGCCACAACCTTGGCACACAATATGGAGGTCTTCTGCCTGTCAATTCGCTCAATTTTCAATAGCTATCTAGCTATTTCTCATCTCTATTTGGCGTCTAATTACGATATTTCTACTCGAGACATAGTTATTGCCTTTAAATCACGACCTAAGGGCAAGACTGCACTATGTGGTCACAATCACTGGACTAGAAATGTGGCTTTTTAGTGTCTTGGTGTGGGCAAAGACTCTTGAAAGGCACTTCCGTACCGCCACAGAAATATTTGGCCGGGGCATGGAGCCACACCAGCTTGGATCGGATATCCATTGTAGGCTTGCAGAGCGAGCTTCTGATCGCAAAGTACACGGCATGGCCGCCAAACACAGCCACGCGGGGCCGATGATCTGCACGCCGATTATTGAGTCGACCGCCAACCAGTCTCTTGTTCAGCTTCGGAAGCTGAAATCAAGCCAATGAAACTTTGCCTTCCAGCTAGCCTCTTTGCAATGCTGCGAAGAGAACTTCGGCTTATGATATTTGTGCTTTTATGAGTACAAAGGAGCCCATTTTTACTGAGTTGCAGGCTATTGCGCTAAAGTAGTACGGGCCTACAACTCAATCAATACGGGCTCCTTCGTAAACATAGGTATCAGAGTCTTTAGTTTTGTTTGAAGAAATCCTACAGTAAGCGATACGGCTGCAAACTACTGTGTCAGCCTGCATGTATTTTCGAGTTTTTTGGTCGGGTGAGAACTTGCATTTACCGACCATTCATCATCACTGTATCTTTCCACATCAAAGTATGGTAAGGCGATGCGCTGCTCATAGGCTAGAGTACAATCATCTAAGCAGCGCGCAATTCACAACCAAGATCGCCAGCACCAGCAGAAGCCTCGCCAAGCGCTAACGTTAGTGCTTACTTTAGCACGCTTACCCTTTCCTAGTATTCTGAGCGATGGGTTGCGATACGTCCTGCCTGGGGAGGCTGAGTAGGCCTAATGGTAAGTGATTGCTAGAACCATGGTAAAAAGAGACTTGATAAAAGAGTATATATGGCATTGAAGTGCTGTAAGTCATCTATAATTCAACTCACATTCAATTACCACGCGTTCGGTTCGACTTCTCACCATCGCTCATCACTCGATCATTTGACTTGACATATTTACTCGCCTCGCTTTACCGACATGGATCATTTTATGCTGATATCTCGAGAGGATGATTCCTCGGATCCAAAAGACAATCATGGATGTCCTATCGAGAACACCAGTGGGCCTACCATCGTTCCTTTTGTTGGCAACCTTACCTATCACCAATTCTCCACAATCATCGCGGGAGCCTGCGCCTTATTGAGTGCAGTCATAATTTTCGTACTCATTGGTACTCATGCCTTCAATTACTCGAATCCTGTCCAACAACGCCAGGTCCTTCGCGTTCTCTTGCTCATCCCCTGGATAGCATTATTCTCATTCCTCACTGTATGGCAACAAGATGCAGGGCCATACTTGGAACAAGGACTTGATTTTGGCTGTGCAATCGCACTTTCAGCCTTTCTCCTGCTGATGTGTGACTTTGTCCTATCGCATCCAGGTGGCTTTGAAGATCTATTCGGGGCAGGGGCAGAGTCTCGAGGACCGACTAGTAAAGGAAAGAGCCCGGTTTCGCTCAGGGTATGATATTTGTTCTCTACCTGGCTGTGTCTTCATCATTAACTTACGAAACAGCGAATGTGGTACGGCGTCCTTCAATTCATTCCTACTAGTATCATCATCTGGCTCGCAACCGATATCTCCCTCGCAGTCGGAACATATTGCGAGCAATCCAATAGCCCTCACTTCGCTCAAATCTGGATAACCGTCCTCGAAATCTTCGTTACGACCATCGCCATCTTGAATTGCTTGAGGTTTTACGGACAGCATAAAGAGAAGTTACGGCAGCACAAAATTCTGCTCAAGTTATTTACGTTTAAGGGCATTATTGGATTAAATGCCATCCAATCAGTATGTGAAGGGATTTATGGGGCCATGTTGACTCGTTTCTAACACAACCCAGTTCATTATCTCTATTCTCAGCGGCCACGCCGTGCTCAAACCTACGCAATACATGACCTACCACGACATCAACACAGGCCTCCCTGCACTCATACTTGCATGCGAATTGCCCATCTTTAGCATCCTCCTGCTGTTCGCTTTCCCGCTAATGACATATAGTAATGGCGGTGCGGCAGCGGGCCCACTGTCTGCGATTGTCGACGCATTCAATATTACTGATTTGTTATCGTCTTTTTTGCGCGGGCCAATGAGGTTGGTTAAGGATCAGCAGAGGCAGATTCTGCGGCAAGATAGCGTGAGGGTTGATTTGGTGGATAGACGAAGGCGCAGGGGCCAGAGTGGAAGGGTGAAGGATGCCTGGGCTGGTAATACTATGTAGCGTGGTTCCGGGGCTGGGAACCGGATGATAGATTATAGATGGGTGGAGTTTGTGATTTTGGGGAGGCATTTTTTTCTACTATATTAGATCGGTAACTGCTGTACGAATATGATCAGGCTTGGTGACTGCCAGTTCCTACTTTGCACCCACTATGATACTAGTAGCGTAGCCTATTTAAGAACTGAGGGGCACTTTTAAGATCTGCCACTCACAAAATAAGCAAGTGCTATCATTTTCAACTCTGTTCCTACGACGGACCTCATTGGTGCAATATATGATGTCGAGCTGATCAAGGCCATTGCCCCTTGTGGTAATAAAATACATGCAGTGTGCAATCATAAACACATTAGATCCTGATGATATGTTACTTCAAGGGCTAGGGAACTTGGGTCTTTTGCGAGTACTCGCCAAAAGAAACTGAAATTTGTTCGAAACTATTTAGTTGGAAGGCAAAGGGAGTCGGATTTGCCTATGGCAGCTTTGGAAGCATAGAAATTTGTGACACAGGGTGCTAGTAGTCTTTCAAGGAATGTAGCATATGATTTATGTTATAATTTTAAACTATTATCTGTTAATACATTATAATACGTGAACACTGCTAGCTTGGAAAGGTTTGTCGAACACTCTCAAGATCCGGTGAGGCAAACCGGGGAGCAGGCCGGGGGTATCTCACTTTGCTTAGTTCCCAAAATATTCTTTAATAACTTCCAAAGATGAGCAACAGGCTGTTTAAATAATAGAATCGTGTCTACATAACAATGAGTTCCTCCTATCCTCATAAGCTAATGTTAGAACGTTTGAAGCTACTACTAAACCATCATCAATCACACCTTACACGCATTTTGCCCGTACTTGAGAAAGTTTAAACCGTACAGCTTGGTACACAAACACAATAGTAGCCCAAAACATGCCTTTCCAAAAATGGCCCCAGTTGTCTACGGAGAAAGAAAAAGACGTTGCACAGAAAAGTCGCTCAAGTGGTACATACTCCAACTATTGCACTTCGTTGTTCCATCGTCGTGGCCCAGGCGCGGCAGGTAGCCCTATTCCTCCGTTTGTGGGCGGTCCTCTTGAGCCGGGTCGAGAGTTTGGTCCGTCTGATGGCGCCGGCGCCGGCCTTATGGGGAGATTCATGACGTTCGAACTGCTGGATGTTCGAGCTGGGTATGAGGGGCGAGGGGGCGCAGGTGCTGAGCCGTTGGGTGCTTGTGATGATGCTGAGCCTCTCCGTTCTGGTGGTGATCGTTCTCGTAGCTTTTCTTTGATGGTTGCGGCTGGGGCTGTTGGGGCAAGATAGGATTTACGTTTGTTGTGTTCCATCATGCTGATTGCCCATGCTTCCAGATCAACTGGAGTTCGCTTGGCTGCTTGCAAAAAGGCGTCGTGTTCCTGGGTTTAGTCAGTGTCTGGATTATGTATACTGGATACATGGCTTACATATAACTCCTTAGGGGTCGGTCGTTCAGCGGGGTCCTTCATCAGGCATTTTGCGATCATGTCCTCTAATATGGAAGGGAAAGCATCGCTCTTGGGTAGCTTTGGTGCTGGCTCGAGGACAATTTGCTGCAGGAGATCCAGAATACCTTGTGGGCCACCAGCTTCGTCATCGTCGGCACCAGCGGCGAAGGGGAATTTGCCAATGGCCAATTCCATTAACGAGAGACCAACACTCCAGACGTCTGATTTGACGGTGTAAGGTGACCCTTGTATCCGCTCAGGTGCCATGTATGTACCCGTGCCAACAAAAGTCTCAGCGATGGATCCTTCAAGCTCACTGGACACTCCAAAATCACACAGCTTGATGGAGCCCTTGGAGTTGACCAAAATATTGGACGGTTTCAAATCTCGGTGCATGATACGATGTGCACTGTAGAGGTAGGCGAGGCCGCCAAGGACGGCCTCTGCAATCTTCCCCAGAACATCGACGCGGACGGGTCCAAAAGTTCGTGAAACCCAGTCTAATGCGCTGGGTGGCTGTCAGCTGGACTCCTACTAGGCTGTCACATTTGTGGCACTCACCCGACGTCCATGTACTCCATGCACATTATCACATCCCCGCTCTCGTTCTGGAAAGCGCCGTAAAAGTCGACAATGTATTCCGAGTTGCAGTCGTGCATGATGCGTAGCTCCCGCACTATTCGCTTTCGGACTTCATTCTTGGCCTCGACATGTATGACCTGCGATGGCCGGGTCAGTTCCTTCTTCGCGCCTTCTGACTGCACCTGCCGCGCCGACTCACCTTCCTCGCCATGACGACCTTGGTCGCCGCATGTTGAACTTTGCTGACTGTCCCGCCATTGCCCGAGCCCAGTTCTCGCAGCACTATCAGGTCCTCGGCCTTGAGATCCAGCTGGAACTCGACGCCAATTTCAAGCGTATCCTGCTTGTCGTCGTTGGCCAGGCCTCCGGGGACCTGTGCATCGCCAGCTGAAGGGGCGGGCTTTGGCGGAGGGGCACTTAGTGCAAGCCCCTTCAAGTTCTTCCTCTTCATCGTCTTGGGCTTAAATGGGTCGGCCATGGCTGTAGCTGGGCTTGTGGGATGCGCCGGGGGCAGTGGGCGGTTGTGTGCGGGGTGAGGGCGAAGGTGATGGCTCTGCCGACGGAGTTGGCGGTGTCGATGGCGGTACAGAACAAAGGCAAGCTGCCCTGCTGTGTGAGTAGGAGAGAGCGCAAGGCAGCGCTGCCCTTCGTTTCGAGTTTGCCGCCCGAAGATGGGTCGACAATGGGTCACCAATCACGGCAGAACTCCTGAAAGAGGACAGCGTCTATTGGAATAGCCTTTTTGGGGAAGCGCGGTAGCCGACCGTTATGGGACAGGAGACACAGGATTTGATTGGGAAGCAGGCAATATCAGCAAAGGGCTGTGTCCTGGGCGTGTTTTGCGTGCAAGACAGGACCGGCTCAGGAGATATGGTAGAAGCAGAAGCGTGGAGTTTGGGAGTCTAGCGGGGCGCCTTTCAAGGGTTGGTGGGGTGCACATGCAGATGCAGCAGGGCGGCGTCAAACAGACTCTGCAGGGCGGCGCGCAGGCTAGGTGGCTAGGTGGCTCGGTGTCTAGTTTAGTATGTAGCTATGGATAGGCGTGTGCGAGGACGCAAGCCCGTACGTGCAAGAGGAGAGCAGTCAAGTGCTCTGAACACGCAAAGACATCAAGCGATGCATCGCTCAGGAGGTTTCAGGCTTGCATGATATTCTAGAAAGCCGTGCTTCATCTTGTGCCACCGCCATGGCTCGAGAGATTGCACACATCACGAGCAGATGCATGCATGGGACAACACACATGCTTCGAGAAAAAGTGCTATGTTGGCCTGGTCCAAAGCTTCACGTGTAACGTGTAATAGTAAGATGATAGGTGCCCGTTCCGGAATGCTGGTTAGGCTTGACGTCACGTGCCTTTAGACCGGTCAAACGTTGTGCCAGCGCCGGGCGTCTTTGCGAATCATTGATGGAGCTGCAACTTTATCACTTTCTCCTTGCCACTTTCTTTGACTTTACTTTCTTGCCCTCCCTCTTACCACGATCGCCGCATTATCCCCACCATCGTCACCCCAGCTTTGCGCGACCGCCGCGTCAAAGGGGCTCCTTTGCGACACGCGTTGACCTAGTGTGAAAGAACATGTCTACGAGAGACTTGTTCGACAACATCGCCGATGTAGGCAGCGAGGAAGAGGAAGAAGAAGACGAGGACTTCAATGAAGAAACGGGCGGGGTCCGGCCTCGAAAGGCAAATGGCGCTAATGGCATCGACGATTCCAGCGAGGAGGAGGATGAGGATGATGAAGAACTACTAGCTCAGGTAAGCTATCTATTCGCCTTCTAATGGTGCAGTATTACTAACCGAATGACAGGAAGGCGCCGGATTCCTTGTCGACGATGATGAAGAGGACGAGGAGGCTGCACGCAAGCGACGTCGCAGAAAGAAGCGCAAGAACCGTGAGGTTGATGAAGCTCTCGATGACGAAGATTTGGATTTGATTGGTGTTGAAGTTGAGCGCCCAGATGAGACACAGGTAATGGAATCTGCTGCCTGACCACAGGCGCGCGCTGCTAACACTATCCCAGACTAGATTCAAGCGCCTGAAGCGTGGTCACAAAGAACGCGTCAGGTCCCGCGGCGTCGATGATATTTTCTCCGACGACGAGCCTAATGAGGACCTGGACGAGCCCCGAAGAGTTGGCTTCAACGAGTTCGACGACTTTATCGAAGACGACCAGTTTCCAGATGAGATCGAGGATGACCGAGATGTTACACAGCCCGGCATAAATTTGATTACACAAGGACTACAAGCTGCAGGGCTTGACGAAGGCGCCGAGGAAGACTACAGGGCGGCTTTTGGCGATGGCACCGACTACGATTGGGCATTGGATATGCAGGAAGCAGAAGAGGATGAACAGGCTGGCGAAGGTCGTGAACTCCAGCTCAAAGATGTTTTCGAGCCGTCGCAACTGCAGGAGCGCATGTTGACTGACGAGGATAACATCATTCGCGAGACTGACATTCCCGAGCGTCTTCAGCTGGCACGGAAGCCTTTCAAGGAGCTGGAGTTGACACCAGAAGATATGCAAGCACGGCTGACCGAGGAAGCACAATGGATTACTACGCTCTTGTGGCCTAAGAAGGGCCTTCAGGGGTACTTTCATCAGCCATTCCAGAAGGCGGTCCGTAAGGTTCTTGAGTTTCTCAATATTGAGGACTACGAAGTACCATTTATCTTCAATCATCGAAAGGATTACTTGATCCATGCCCCTGGCGATAACGACGATCAGGATGATCCGGACAATCCGCCTCCCCTAGATGCTCGGCCAGAGCGGTTGCTGAATCAGAGCGATCTCTGGGAAGTCTTTGACTTGGACCTAAAGTTTAGGGCGTTTGCTGAGAAGCGAGATGCACTGCGACTAAGCTATGACAACGTGCGAAGCGTTTACCCCGATATCGTTGACAATGAAATTGAAGAGTTGACACAGAAGGCTATTACCATTGAAGAAATTCAGGAACTACTAGACTATCTACATTACCGCTACTCACAAGAAGTCAATGAGGTTCGACAGGAGACGAACGGAATACAGAAGCGTGCGAACAACGCGCGCAGCTTTTACGACAAACTTCGCAGCAGCAAGGCGCATCTCTTAGTCAAAGCCATAGGTGTAACTCCAGAAGATTTCGCTAAGAAGGCCGAGGGTACTAGCAGAGGGGCGCATGTTATTGAGGATCCGCCTTACCAAGTCGAGGAACTTGCTGATCAAATGGCCGAAGCCCCAGAGACTGGTACTTCTCTTCTAAGGTCTACCAAACTCTTGTTTGTACAAGACCTGCAAATGAGCTGCCGCCTAAGACGATTTCTACGAGGAAGCTTCTACCAAAATGCGCAAATTGACTGTATACGAACCGACAAGGGTGCACGAACGATTACTGAGGATCATGCTTATTACGAATTCAAATACCTCCGACGACAGACGTTTATGGATCTACATGGCCGACCGGATCTGTTTCTCAAGATGCTCAAAGCTGAACACGAAGGTCTTGTCCATGTTAAAATCTCAATGGCAAATTATGCAGAGTTTAAAAAGCGACTTCAGGACAAGATCGTCTCTGACAATGTCAGTGAAGTATCCGATTCTTGGAACAATCTTCGACGGGAGCTCCTCAGCGAAGCGTTAGACAAGTTGCAGAAAGTTATTGCAAACGGTGTGAAGGAGACCCTGCGGGCACGTTGTGAAGATGAGCTTGCCAGCCGAGCAAGGGAAAACTACTATAACAGGCTTGATCAAGCGCCGTTCAAGCTTAAACCTGTAACAGTCGGAACTGTACCCAATGTTCTCTGCATGTCCAACGGTCAAGGCCACCGTGGTGATGCCATTCTTTGGGCATACGTTGAGAACGACGGGCGTGTATTGGAGCAGGGCAAGCTGGTTGAGTTCAGACTGGGAAACCAAGAACGTGGCATTCCCGATGGACAAGACATCGCCAAGTTTGTTGAGGCTGCTCAGCGCCGACGCCCAGACGTAATTGGTATCAGTGGCTGGTCGGTCGAGACACGAAAATTATACAAAGACGTTCAAGAAATCATTCAAAAGCATGGCCTGACTGGCCCAGCGTATGAAGACGAGAGTACTGGCACCGAAAGGAGCGATCCGTTAGAGGTTGTGATGGTCAATGACGAAGTGGCCCGCCTTTACTACAACAGTGGTCGAGCGGCGGCAGAGTTCCCCAAATACGCTCCATTGACGAGGTATTGCATTGCTCTAGCACGATATCTGCAAAATCCCCTCGCCGAATATGCCTCGCTTGAAAAAGACATTGTTTCGCTGCCCTTCATACCGAATCAGACGCTCATACCCCAAGAGAAGTTGTACGATCGACTTGAGACAGCCATGGTGGATATGGTTAATCTTGTGGGAATTGACTTGCCAGAGTCGTACGACGACCCGTACCTGAAAAAATTGTTACCTTATGTCTGTGGTCTTGGCCCACGAAAGGCGGACAGACTTATCAAGGCTATTCAGGCTAACGGTGACGAAATCCTATCGCGTTTCGATCTTTTGGGTGTTTCTGAAAACAATGCTCGCGACCTCAAGGCGGCTATGGGTCCTAAGGTACATCAGAATTGTGCCAGTTTCCTTTACATACCGTACGACGCCACCGAAGAGGCATCAGATTACCTCGACTATACGCGTGTGCATCCCGAAGACTACGATCTTGCTCGCAAGATGGTTGCGGACGCACTGAATATGGACGAAGAAGATGTCAAAGCAGAAACTGACGAGGGCGGCCCTAGTGCTGTCGTTCGCAAGATGGTCCGTGAAGAAACCACGGACTTGGTCAACGACCTTGCTTTGGAGGATTATGCTGTCGAGATCGAACGAAACTTTGGCCAGCGTAAGCGTGCAACGCTTGAGACGATTCGAGCCGAGTTGGAGACTCCCTACGAAGAGATTAGACAAGTGTTTGCTCTCATGAGTGGTGATGAGATGTTCACCATGCTTACGGGCGAGACAAAGGAATCCCTGGACGAGGGCATGGTTGTTCCAGTTACGATCAGACGCACCTTCCCTGATCACATCGAATGCAGACTTGAATGCGGCATCGAAGGTGGTGTTTCTGAGTCCGAATTCCCTGAGGGTGTAGGTAATGGTGGGCAGGAACCTCGTCACGTTTACCAACCACATCAAGTGGTTCGCGGTCGCATACTGTTCCTCAATCGCAAGGCACTTACGGCACAATTGTCGTTCCGTGAGGACCTGGTTCGAAAACCTGCCCCGCGAGCCAATGATCGCATTGCTGGTGAATGGGACGATGCACAAGAAGCGGCTGATAAAAAGGCTGCAGAAAAGGAGAAGGAAGTTGCCTCGGGCCGTCCTAACCGCGTCGTTAATCATCCTCTGTTCTTCTCCTTCAACGCGACACAGGCGGAAGAATATCTTGGCACGAAAGAGGTTGGCGAGCTTGTTATCCGACCCTCATCGAAGGGTTACGATCATCTTGTGGTGACATGGAAGGTTGGCAACAACGCATATCAGCACATCGATATCCTTGAGATGAACAAGCAAAATCAATTCTCCCTTGGCAAACAATTGAAGATTGGAAAGGCAACGTACACCGATCTCGATGAGTTGATTGTCAATCACGTTGAGGCCATGGCGCGCAAAGTCACTGAGCTGACACGAGACGAACGTTTCCAGACTGGCACAAGAGAAGAGACAGGTAAGTCTTCGAATGTGATCTCTATTATAATCACTTGCTAATGTGTATCATAGAACA
Organism: Ophiosphaerella korrae; assembly: GCA_028456385.1. Classification (NCBI taxonomy): domain Eukaryota; kingdom Fungi; phylum Ascomycota; class Dothideomycetes; order Pleosporales; family Phaeosphaeriaceae; genus Ophiosphaerella; species Ophiosphaerella korrae. Next base: position 54,991 of record JALNQF010000128.1, on the reverse strand, counting down.
ATGGCTGAAGAATTATTGCGAAGCCAACCCTCATCGTTCTATGTACGCCTTCTGTAACATGCCTAAGCACCCTGGCTACTTCTGGCTCTGCTTCCAACTTGGTAACGAGATGCCAAAGGGTGCATGGCCGTTCAAAGTAAGCCCGGGCAAATTCGAGATGCGCGGCCAGCCATACGGAGACATGATGGCATTGAAAAATGGATTCAAGATGTTTATTCAGAGCGGGGCTGCAGCGAGGGCAGCAGGTAGTGGTACGCTCCCTCGCCGGTGAGCAAGATGAATATTAAGTGGGAAAGGGAAAAAGATTTTGGAGGGGCGTCAGGCCCTCATCTTCGTGTATTGATAATGCTTTATTTTTCCTCTCATAGAGGGACTTGAGTCTGCAGTCTCTCTTGACCTACACACATTGCTTAGAACAGCGTGCTTGGCGCAAGGAAGAAAAAAAACGAGCGCCTTTGCTCAAAAATTGGCATTAGACAATGAGATAATTTCCTGACGCAATGCCCTTGAACATAACCGGAATTTCGATTCGCACCATCGTCCCGTCTCGTCGTTTCACGCCGGTGACATCGCCTCTTCGCGCAGCATCGTGCACCCATAGAACGCTCTTTCCTGTGCAACCCCGGATTCCAGATCGCCGGTCGCGCAACGCTAGAGCTAGATCGCCGCCAAGCCATGCACATCACACCTTGCGCCAAGACCAGACAGACAGGCAAAAGGACAATACATGTTGCAATCCATGACCGCCGTGAGCCAAGTCGCAAACGCGGACGGGTCAGCGCATCTCACGCGGCGCTCAACAGAGTGCGTGTTGCGTGCTGATGTCAGAGCACAGTGGGTGTTAGGTAACAAGTCAAACAAACAAGGTAGGTATGAGAGTGTGGACCGGGGTTGGAACGGCGTGTTCCCGTCGGAAAGGGAAGGAGATGTGTAACGTTAGGGCTAGTTTTTGTTTTGTGTATGCTGGCTGGACTGTTGAGTATTTCGCCCAGAAGTATAGCCTTGTATGGACACGTCGCAATTACGAGTAACTTGATGTGTTTCTAGAAAATAAATGGTCTAGTCGCACAAGTCACCACAGGTGATGCACATTTTGTCAAACAGTGTGAAATGATGAGTGGTTTTGATTCTTTGTATTACGTATGTTTCCAATCGCACAAGAAGCGTGCAAAATCACATCATCCTAGATAGATTCGCGGGATGAAATTGCATCCCCAAGCCATCCCTCCTTCCGTCGACTACAAAAGTTGTAAAATAAGTCCTCTCTCGCGAGACCAAGGTTATCCGGGTATCAATCAAAAAACTTTTTTTGATGGGACCGGTATCAAGCTCCTGAACTCCCCGATGGTTGTGTGATTTCGAAAATAAAAATAAAAATAGAAGGAACTTTTGTTGATACTGTGGTACATGGTAGAGTTGGAAGCAAGGAGATTCGTGGAAAATAAAACGCCAATGCAGTGCCGATGAAAATGCTTGAGGAGGGAATTTGGACCAGCTCTCGAGTTTAATAATGGTTGAACAAGTGGGACCGTGATTAAGTAGGGCTCCGGATGTGAAGCGAAGTTCGTGGCTCGTTGTGGAGAGGCAGTTGACTTAGTGAGAGAATTGCCGAGACAACCGTTGCCATGCGGTTTCCATACTGCGTCGGACGCCGTCCTTTTCAGACTCAACGGATGACGTAGAACTCGCGCTGTTCTGGCGCTGGGTGCGGGGCTTCATTTCATCGACGAGGTTGCCGGCGCCGCCGCGACCGACGTGGTAGACGGGAGCTTGTTGGGATCGTAGACGCTCTTGTTGTTGGAGCTCTTCGTCGAAGCTGAACATGGCTCGCTCCTTCTCGCGGTGCATGTTTCCGGCTCCGCCACGGCCGCTAGCGAAGTACGAGTTGGATGGTGGGGGAGTCAACTTGACGCGCGAGGCTGGGCCACTGGCAGTTTGGCCGTTGGTAAGGTCGGTTGGCTTGACGCGTGTTACGTTGCCAGCGCCACCGCGACCAGAATGGATGTATGAGGAGCCAACAGAAGGATGAGGCTCGGTGATGTGGAAAGAAGGCATTTTGGGTGGTGGTTGATGCGTTGCTGTGAGTTGGGTATTGTTGATAGTGTGTGAAATCGGGATAGAAATCCGGGGTAAATGGTGTGGACAGTAATAGTAGCTTGTGGAAGTAGTTCGGTACGTAGCAGTAAAACTTTGGTGATGATCCAAGTAAAAGGCTACAGTTGGGGTGTGTCTTATATACTGCAAATAAGTGACCTAGAAGCCACTTGACGCGGCAAAGACCAAGGCCAGCACTAGGGGCAAGGCAAACATGCTAACGCCGTCGAACCAAATCATCATGGCACTGCACGGGCAACCAGTTGTCCAAACATGCACTTTGCAGTTAACGGCACCCGCTTTCCAGTTAACGGCAATGTGGGATCATGCTCGCAACAAAGACTGTCGGTGGTACGCGACGCCGCCTTGGCCTGGTTTTCGATAGCGTAATAGCACGCTTGGAGGCCATACACCTGACCTCGTCCCAACGACCCGATTCGCCCAAAAGACTTTTCATTAGTGAAGAAAACTCATGATGCTCCTTGCAGAAAATTTGCGCTGGAGAACAGAATGCGCGTGCGTCTACCCAGACTGTGGAGGCGGGAGCCAACAGAGTTTTCGCTGGTAGCGCTTGCATCACCACGGCAGTACCTGAGGAGATCCATCGACGAAGGTAGATAGCGAAACCTTAGTGATGGCCATGTCTGATGCTATTCTGGTAGAAATACGACAGAATTGGATATTACACAGAACGGGTGCCTGTTCGTCTGGTCTTTTCTGCAGGTACAGAGCCTGCCCCCGCAAAACACGCCCCTTGCCACCAAAAGCAAAATTAGCCCCGTGGTCCATTCCGCCAGCTTCTAGTGGTAGCTGAGAAATCTCCTCGGTACTCCACATGACGTCGAGCATCGTGAAGTCCAGGCGCATGGTACGGGCATTCAGGTACAGCAGTCACCGGACCTGCGCTTACACGACCTAGTCATTTTATTGACGCTCGTTATGTGTCAAATGAGCTCATTTCAGCCGCTGTTCATTTACCGCTATTCCAGTATTCCCGCTTCACGAATAGGTGCATGACATGTTGCCATCTTCCGCAATTCATGTTGCGCATTGCGACTCGACCGGCTGCGGGGTGCGCTCAGTCCTGTCACACCAGCGCTGGCAACTTCACGATGCTTGGCGCCAGACCACGGCCAACGCTTGCACCGTTTCAGCTGTGCTTCGCTTTTGCACTTGCCATCGTGACTCGCCTCGCCCTGTGCATTGCTGGTGAATTTTGATCAATTGGCTATGCTCCAAAATCATAGGGGTATCCATTGCGCTCACATACAAACGCCATCATCGATGCACTTTGGTTGTCCTTGTCCTATGCTCCACCGCATCATCCACTCTACATACGCATCACTTGCCTGCAGAGTTGCACCCTCACCATGATGTCGCGGTTAAGTAACAGAAACAGCCTCGAATAGGCATCTCGCAGCAAAAGATGCGGGGAAATAAACTACCTCTTAGCCCTCCCGACGCCACCAACCCGCTGACACTGGCCACGGGAACAAGGCGTGTCGATTTGTGGACCTTGCTTGGTTGGCGCACCCTGGCTCCGGAGTCCGATTCCATGACTAACCACGGTCCACAAGCGTCATGCACTCTTTCTCCAACAGTGCGGAGGCGGGAAGGCGGCTGTGGAGGACTGGCGCTGCAGCAGGGTCCCAGTCTGCGAGCCCGTCACAAAGAGCTTAGGCGAATTTGGTATGGATAATGTCTGGGTTTTCTTGCCATTCGTCTTTTTCTACCCACATCTGCACACACGCGTCAGTTGCGCCAACGTAGCTGGTGAATAGGGAAAGTAAACTTGCCTTCTTGAAGGTACTGAGACCGGCGAGAATGCTGCCCCCCGTCCACGTGGTGTATATCCGCTCTGGCGGCGCCAGAATCTTGATCCTCATGTCTTTGACCGCCAGTCTTTGTACTTCGTGAAGCAGCCGGTTGCCAAAGTTCTTGGTCAGTGTAGAGCCGCCAGAGAGAACAATGTTGCCGTAGAGTGCTTTCCGGAGATCCATATCTGTTCGATGTATTGCTTCGACGACGATCTGATGCACGCCAGGGTACTCAAGACCAATGATCTCGGGATTAAACAGGATTTCTGGGGCACGAAACCTTTCCGCGCCGACCTGGGACCTGTCAGTCTAGAATTAGACGTGGTACTACATCTGCAGCTCACCTTGAGCTTCTGGCCATCGGGTAGTGTGTAGTCAACGCTTTTACCGTCTGATCGAGCAGCTCCAGACCACTCCTTCTCTTCTTTGGCAGGATCGAGTGCGACATAGCCTGTTACTTCCTTGATATTTTTCACTGTCTCCTTCTCTGCGCTCGTGTGAAATACCCTGCCGCTTTTTCGAAGTAGCTGCTGGAAGTGCTCGGTAACGTCTCGCCCCGCTACGTCTATCCTTCTGATGCTGTTGGGTATTGCAAAACCTTGGAATACAGGCACTGCGTGCGATACACCGTCGCCTGAGTCGAGAACAAGCCCTGTCGTCTTGCCCGAGGCGTATAAAGATAGCACGGCCTGGACAGAGGTGTAGAGGGCGGGGACGTTGAAGGTCTCGAACAGGATTTGAGCAGCGACGTCGCGGTTCTCCCGGGGATTTAACGGCGGCTCGGTAAGAAGGACTGGATGCTGTAAACCACCAATATCATTAGCTTTCGTAGGCTCTTCAACAGTACATGAAACTGTCATGTCATGCCATGACTAGACTTACATCCTCGCTAACCGTCTTCAATCCTTCTTGGTAGACATATTGCCATATTCTCTCCATGTCGTCCCAGTCTGTGACTATGCCATGCTCCAATGGGTAATTGATCTTGAACAGTCCCCTGTACTGCTGTGCCTGTGGGCCTATGAAGACATCGCCCTCCAATGCACCTGCCATAGTCCGCACATGCTTCGGCCGCCCAACATAGGAAGGAAAGTAGCATTTGGGTACGTCTTCACCGGCGAATCCCGCTCTAATTGTGCCACTTCCATTGTCGATAACGATGGGTGCATTGTGCAGTCGTGAGCCCATGGCGAGGGCGGGGATGAGCGATATTCAGTGTGCCGCAGATGGGAGGCTCAGTGTGTGGCGGTTGGGCGGAGAGGAGTTGTGCAGTGCTGCTTGTGATGGCATTTCCATTTTCAACCTCTCTCGAGTCGCGAAAGTTCACGACGCGCCCTCAAGCTACTGCAGGGGTATCCCTGCCGCGCACGTGATGTCCCCTCCTTCCATCTACGAACACCCAACTTCTTGTTATCCTTTTCATCTCAAGTCAAAGCCCACTATTGTAGTGTATTCTTCTTCGACGCACAGAGGATAGCAATTACATCAACGAGACAAACGGGTCTCTATTCTAATCTGCGTATCGCATCCAAGCCAACAGCGCAGCAAGAAGTTGCACATTTCACCGTCACAAGAAATGCAGCGGCCTCGGTTTACCCCAATGGTCACACGGATTGAATCTCCAACAGCCCCTATGTCTCCTTGAAAACCAATATGCATTCAAATACGGCAGAAAAAACGGCACAGGAGGGAAATCTGCGCTCCCCGGATACCCCTTATCAATGCACCCAAGAACCTGTGGTACCACCAGATACTGCCATCTTGTTGTTAGATGGAAATCGCCGTAGAGACTGCAACATCAAGACTTACCACATCCGCTGTTTTTACGCCAGTGTTCGCCGTCTCTGCCATTGATTGTTTGATTTTCTCGCCGTCGCATTTGTCTAGTTTGATGAGCGTGTCGATCTCGTCGTGGAGATGCTGAGTTAGGATCGGAGCGAACGAGTCGATGAAAGCTAGAAGAGTCTTGCTGTCGTATTCTTTCTTCCCCTCTCGAACTTCTTCCACCCACGCCAGAGTGTCCTGGACCTTGGGTTCGAAAGAGTGGTGCTGGTCGATGTTTGAATCCATACAATGGTCTGCTTGCCCGGCTTCCTTGGCCAACTCATGGATGCGTGGGAAGAAAAGAGATTCCTCGTGAAAATGGTGGTGATGTACAGTGTCGGCCCATGCTTTCGTGTACAGCATCAGGTCGGCAACGTCTGCTGGTTGGCTGACGTAGGGTGCTTGGAGATAGATGCTGTTCAGGCCGCGGAGGAGTGCATTGTGAACGTTTGCCATCTCGCTACAGACAGACATCAAGCCTGGATTGTTGCATGATGGTGCTCCTGGCTCGCCTGGAATCAGCAGAAGTTCGAATGGTTTGTCGGCCCACGGTTTCTCCATGTTGTGAAACCGAAAGGGGCCAGATGGCTTTCAAAAAGTGACTAATTATATTAATGCACTCGGATTGTTGATAGACTATTGCTTCAAGTGAGAAATAAACTGTGAAAAGCATCAAAATAAGAGCTTTTATCTCAGCCCTAGAATACGACATGCCTTAATACGTACCCACTTGCGGCGATGCCGCACATTGGGGCGTAACACGCTGCTCAATGTGAGGCTGACATGGCCAATAAGCGTATCGCAGTTCCTGGGCATAGTAAGCCGTGCATCACAAATGCACAAGTTGCTAACCTCATCGCGACCTTAGTTGCAATAATTCTTTTAGGCGTCCTGCCCTTATGTTTGGGTAGTGCTTTCGTGTTGCGATTCATTCGTTATGTGTGGGATATTTGGCGCGAAATCCTTCCATTTTCAGCTCGCTGCATTGAACCTACCAGGGTCAGAGGGTAGCTTTCGTTTGGCAGGCTTGTATGTCTAAGCATGATAACAAAAGGGGTCGTTTAGGTTTGCTGTTTGGGATAGGACGATGAACATGCTACGCAGAATGACACAGGTCTTTGATTGGAAATTAAATGACACAAATTACATTTATAATATCACGCCCTCCAATTCGAATGTTATTCTCTGGTCCTCTTTCAATCCTCCAAGGATATTATATCGCATGTTCGTCAGGTGCAAAGCCACACGTCCAATTCTAATTATGCCACCTTCTTCACCTCTGGGAAGCTTGCATCACCACGCAACAGTATATCCTCCGACCCAGACTTGAAAACCACATTCAAAAAGGCAGTAGTAAAGGTTGCGGTGATGTTGGACATGCGATTACCCTCCACGGTACCCAAGACTTCTCCAACCTGCGCCGGCAACATGCTTTGGAAGCCTAAGACTGCTGCGATGATAGGCAGATCGGAGAAACTGTAATGTGCTGCACCCTGAACCTCAAGCTCAGCCTTCCACCCCTTGAGTTGCGGCCAGACTGCTTTCCATGATGGATCTGTCTCTTGCGTCTTGTTCTCATGCCCAATCAGCATGAAAGGACGACCAAGGCCAGCCGTTAGGACTTCTCCAAACATGCTGCCGTCAATATTCAGTCCAGCTTCAACAGCGGGATCATGCAACATAGCCGCGGCAGCAGCAGCTCCACCCAAAGAATGGCCAATGAACGCAGTATTTGAGACCGAGTGTCCTCGCAGTTGCCCGGGAAAGAGAATATCTGTGATGGTAGCATTCGACATCTGTCCCCGTACAAAAACGAGGTCTTCGGCGCGCGTAGTGAGAGTTCGTTCAATGTCGGCGTCGCTGTCGATATTGACGCCTGTGATAACCGTGCCATTGGGAAACTCAACGAAATCGGTATCATATGGATGATCTACCGACACGACCAAATATCCAGCCGCAGCAACACTTTGGAGGAGGTTGGTATACAGCAGCCGAGATGTTGCCAAAGCGCCAGAGAAAACTACAAGCGGTGGAGAACCAGAGTAACAGCCTTCGTTGCTCACACTGTCTTTGCAGCTCTCTACTTGCAGGGACGGAAAAGTTCCGTTGGGAAGACCATAGACGCTGAACTTTTCGTCTTGGAAGGCCGCTGTTTTTGATGGCATGTATGGCTCGACTTGCTTGTTTTGGCACAAGGCGACAGGGCCGTAGCTGGAGACCATAACTGAACGAGGTCGACCATCGTTCGCGAATGGATCAAGGCGATCGGTATCGGTCAATAAGGCGGATTTAATTGCTACATCATAGCGCTTGGTTCCAACGACTGGAACTACTGTGGATGTGGCAAAGACTGGCCAAACTGCAAGAGCGGCGATCAATTGGGAAGCTCGGACTGCCATGGATGCTGTGATAGAACTAAACGCGGTGAAAACGAGAGAAGACTAATATGAAGATGAGATTTCTTGTGGTAGTATATTCAAAACTATTATATGCTCAGTCACGAGTCTTTATGTAGTGCAATGGGGGCAGTGCGTGTATGGCCTTTCCCCGCCCGCACTTTCATGTCCCAGAAGGGAACAGGTAGAGCTAGGCTACATGAGCCGTCATTGCTTGATCCGCAGCAGGAATAAGACGAAGGCCTATGCGGAGCTTTCGTATCATAGTAGAAATTTCCATCCAAGCTTCCGTAGAGCCTTAGTCTTAACTCGATATGGCTTAAGCGCGCCCTTTCGTTGCCTATTAGAGTCAAGCGCACCTAGATATGCATTGTCCCTGAAAACCACCAGCGCGCTATATCACTTCCCGAAAGCGCCTACTCTCGTCCTTTTTTGTAGAGTTCCATTTGAAACTTTCCACGCATTTTGAAAAATTTGGCTGACGATTCGCCTCCGCGTAAGCCATTGAGGCTTTCATGCGGATCATCTTGTTCCGGGGACATGACTTCGATTATAGGGCCTCGCGATGGGCGCAAAGCCCGGAGAACGCGTTGCGATGCCTGTGTCAAACGTAGAATTAAGGTAGGGTCTCGTGTTTTCCACGTCACGAATTTGCTAACCAGGTCAAGTGTCGTGAAGGCGTCCCATGCGAGTACTGTAAGCGAGTTGGTATCGCATGCACGATGCCCTCCAAGCCAACGGTATTTACGCCAATATTTGTTGGAGAGAGCTTGAGTACCAAGGCTAGTCCTAGAAAATATCCGCCTCTCTTGATCGAAGGATCTGTCGTAACCGTGTCTCGGCCTGTGGGTCTAAAGGACATTGATCTCGACGTTCTTTATTTTTTCAAATCCTTTTTGCCAATGAACGTTCTCATGAGCGACAAACTGCCATTAGATTTTGAACTGCTCACGATGGCGCGATCATCAGCGACGCTGAGGGACGCCATGCAGGCCGTGGCGACACTGCATCGTAGGCAGCAGGATCATCGTAATGTCACCGGAGAGAACAGAAAGTGCGACACGTATAAAGCATTAAAAGCTTATGATCGGTCTGTTCGTTGTATGAGAGATCGTATTGCATCAAATACTTTTCTGGCAGACCCTTCTGCCCTTTGGATAACATTCCTCCTGGGGCTTTTCGAGGTATGATTCACATCCTATTGTCTTTCTAAATTTGACATGAACTTATCAGTATGGCTTAGTTGATGCGTGACTCCACTGGAACCAATTGGCTGTCTCACTTCCTGCATGGGACGTGCACATTACTTCGGCTTCAGCATCCTGAAAGCTTAGCCTGTCCGGGTGTTCACAATCAACAAAGGCGGGCATTCTTCCTTACAACAAGAATATTTGAAATCGCTCGCTCTCTTATATATACCTCACCCACATTCCTCAATGAACCAAGATGGATTGCTTCTGTTGCGCAGCTCTGGGAGAATGGAGGTGAGAACCTGTGGCATCCAAAAGAAGCCTTGTTCGATATTCTACCACAATTTTCAGACTTAAGCATTCGCGTGCTTAAGTTTTGTGAAAATGAAGAACAATGTTCGGCAGGCACACAATATGCTCAGAGTGTATCGTTAGCCAACGAGGGTCTCCTGCTCCAAGACTTACTCCAACAGTGGTGGATAGAAACAACTGAATGGGAGGCTTTGAGAGATCCAAAAAACCCAGTTGATGCCGAGACCTTGACCGCCTACCTTTACTACAACGCTATCAGTATCTACCTCTCAGGCACATTCGACTACCATAAACCCTGGAGCTCAACCAGTGCGCCATGTGCGCCTATCTTGCAACAAAATGAAATCACTCAGCACGTATCCAATATTCTTCACATAAGCCAAGAACTTTTAGTAAAAGGTGTTTCTGGGGTCTTGCTGTTTTTCCCCCTGCGAGTGGCAGGAGCAAGAGCGAATGATGTGTGTTCAAGGAACACTATCTTGAAGCTTTTGAATACCACGAGAAATCGAGGTTTTGCTGTAGCTGAGGCTTTTACCATCGATTTAACAGGCCTTTGGGCAATCAAGGGTATTACTCTATGAGTAAATGGGATAGGGAAATCATAATAATAATGTGGAAGGTGGGTGGTATCGTAGAAAAAAAAATCAGAATGAAATGCTGGCAACAGTCAGACCACAGGATATACTTCAAAATGTTACTTAGCCAAAGTCAAGTCCAGATGATTACCCCATATTCCAAGTATTCGTCTCGAAACCTTCGCGTAAATTCTTGGCCATTGCCAGGGTGACCATTTATGCATTCGGGAGAGGAAATGTTTCGAAACGAGTCTCCACTCCCATTTTCTGCCTATCACAGCATTGCATTCCGCGCTCATCTTCGGTTGAAACATGCGGCACGATGGTCGCACCCTCACATCATCTCCACTAACGGGCGGTTGGTGATCAATCTGCACATGGGAACATGATATGCGATATAACTACTATCTAATCGAAGCGGATGTGACGCTCTTTGTCGCGATTGTTGCAAGGTCCTAATGTGAAGGACTTCACAGCTAGTCTTGGCCTAATTCTTTACATGGCCTACTGCCAATGGTGGTTGAATACAGAGACTGCTAGTCACAGTTATGCGGGTCTGTCGAAAACCAATAATCATTTCTCCAGCATTTTAAAGTCAATGAATTCCTACTCACGGATTGTGGCTCATCGCATCGTTGACCCAAACGTTCATTTCTCACTACTCGCTCCCTTGCTTGGTGCACACCTATTTTTTATCATAAGACTGGAAGCTAAGCCACCTATTCGTGAGCCCTCCCCATCCACTTGGGCTTCACTTTTGTATCCAGTATCCTTACAATATTGGTGCATCAATCCATTGCCACGGCTTGACCTGATTGACACAACTACCATGTACACAAAACTGGTTCTCAGTGCTTTATTCGTAGGGTCTCTTGCATGGGATCCTATACCTGGCTCTAAAGTATCATGTAATACTACTTCCGACAAAACCATTAATTCCCACAGTGGCCCGCAACTTCAAGCTAGCATCAACGACGCATGTGCGGCAATCATGCTACCTTGCGCCTACCCAGAGCGCCAGCCGAAAAGCACTATCTGTATTTCAACCATCGATTGGTTACTTCCTGGCCTCCTGAAGAGCATACAACCGGCGGATGTCACGGCACTACCCCTGGGAAACAGTATTTCTGGGTGGAATATACAGTGTAAGCCTTCGCTGTGGCTAAATTCACTTCATTTGCGTGCTCATTCAATCCTGCAGTTTCGGTCACTCCTGCTCCACAGCCACTCCTTTCCCCTAGCGTCTTCTGGACGAGGCAAGATTGCTATGGGTATTTTTCGTATATGCTCGGGAAGTGGGATCCGGATGGTTGCCATACTGGTAAGGGGTATGGAATTGGCAATATAATAGTTGGAGATGGCTCGACGTTGAAAAATACAGTGTTTGAAGTGAAGTTTGTGCCTAAGTGATGGGGCTCATGGATTCGAGGACCTTGGTTTCTTGGTGCATTTATTTACCTATCTAGCATAGGCATGGGTGGCAGGATATCAACAAGTCATTCAAGGCTATTCAAAATATCTGCTTGAAACTACTAAATACATCTTGCCTGCCCTGTGCTTCCTAAATATGTAACACCCCTTTGCTAGTCCGGTCATTAAGAAAACGTATTTTTGGCATATATAGCTTTCGAATGGAAGAGTACATTTACTTCCGCAAGACTTTGATTCTGCAGCAAGAGTGATGGATGATTCCAAGACCATTTTTGGCCGTGAACCGACTAGCATGCCCCTCTAGGCTGGCCACATAGCCTGGAGCGAGCAACGGCTCTATGGAATAACTCTTGGTTAGTTGGTTAGTATTAATTATCGTCCCGGGACAGGGTGCTATTCGCCCCGGCCTCAGCGTCTTCCGTAGGGCATATTGGAAAGTTAAGCTATAGATATTTACAGTGGTGACTCTCGCTCGTAAGAAAGGTTTCCTGCTGAATGCTGGCCGTAAGCCCGTTCCTGTACTGTCCTTCCGCCGATCAGACGGGTCAGTAAGCAAACAACTTACAAGTACTTGCTTGTTTTACTTGGCAAGCCGAGTACAAGTCAAGCAAGTATAAAAGTTGGGAAGTATTTGGTTACTTGCAAGTTACTTGGGAGTAAAACTTTAATATTGTTGAGTTAGCTGTATAATCGATCTCACAATCTTACGATAGATTACGGGTGTTGAGAATCTATAAATAAATATAGTGGCCGTGCGTACTTAGAGGGAGATATTTCGCGACTAGATGCGCGACGGATGCAGATTGTCAATACTGGTGACTTCGCTCTTGAATTTCCGTGAAAATGTAGAGAAGGGACGCAACAAAAGGAGATATGAAGCATGGTTGGTATCTCTTTTTTTTGAATATTGCTAACTACACAAGGAATCGGGGCACTATATACGGACAGACTTACGCCCTTTTCTTTCTTTTTGAGTTTGCTTCCTTATTCCCTTAGGGAAGGGGGGGGGAGCACTTAGTTGGCAGGTGGGGGGTTATGTTCGTCCGGTCTGTGAGCCGCGTATCGTTTAGTAGCAGGTGGGAGAGATATGGAAAAATTTGCAACCTTCCTCCTTAGAGAGGGAAGGTTGTAGCCTTATCTGTGATGTATTCCAAACATATTAAGGAAATAACATTTGCTTGTTCGATTTCTTATACATGTATGAGATATTTACCACAAAATCAGATATATTTGGCAACTACCACAGTCCATCATGGAAATTGATGTTTTGTTTTAATTTGGAAAGCGTTGACCAACAAATGCTTTCACAATGGAAATTGCAATGGTGGCAGTATCAACAATGTGTGCACAATGCCTAAGTACGGCTCTTGATTTGCTCTGGCTACATTCAATCTAAAATCCTTTCCCTTGCGCAACTTTTTCGGTTATCTGTATCTCTACAATACACTTTAGACTTGAAACCCTTAAACATGGAGTTACTATCTGTACTTCGGTCTTTCGATGTTCTGCACGTAGCATTCAGCATGCCTGAGAACCTACAACAAAAATTGATGAATACGAAGGCTGGAACCTCTTCTTTATTTGCCCAATAGCAAGAAATACTGCCAGTGTTGATCAAAGATTATACAAATTGGCCACAAATTGCGGAAAGAGCACTAAACACACCTCAAGCACTTAGCAATTATCGTCTTCGTGCTCCTATTCCTCTAGAAATTTCTGGTGTTTTAGAAAAAGAAGAGGATGCAGTCGCCATGGCGGGATATTATATCATATACCCATTACTGATAGCGATCGGGAGCATATACTGTTAAAAGGCAGCTCTACTCCACTACGACAAACAACCAAAAAGGTTCGAATAATCGACAACATTGATTACTGGAGTAGAACAGTATATATTGTCCAAAGACTCTCCGGGCCTCTACCGGCTTGCGCATTTGCGCAGCTATGGCCTACAGCGGCCCGTAGCCTAACATATACGGCAATAGCTTTACATGACTTTCCGAAATTCACATGGAAAGCAATCTTCGAGACGATTTTTCTATCAAGAAAAATTTTAACCGGAATACAATCGTGATTGTGGAATAAAGGTGGTGCTATTATATTCATGACCATGAGTTCTAGGAGGCTCTTCTCGAGCCATGGGAGATAGAAGATGGGCCAGACATGATGAAGGCATCTGCTTTTTCTGAAAAATTGCTACGAGGAAATAATGCCATACAATTTCTCAAGCAGGCAGCCGCGTATTTTGTAGAGACGGGATGTAAATATGTTGCGCTCTGCGCTTATGAACACCCCATCTTAATCGTATTCAACGATGACATCATCTTCGATACGGCTAAGGTAACTGTTGTGAACCGTCAGCACATTCGGAAGTTTCTTCTAGGATTCCCCATTGCCGCATGCGATGCTGCGGGTGAACCCGATGTTGAAGAGTTGACATTAGAATGGTTCAGCAAAATGTAAGCGTCACGCAATCGGCTCAATTGGGACCATAATTGCGCATTTGGGTATTCTCTTGGAATATCAATTTGCATGATAGGACGATGGAAAATTTTCGGATATTATTCAAAAACGTTGTGTGTTGGCGTCAAGGGTAACAACTTGTTTAGATAGGGCAAGGCTATTACCTGAAAGGAGCGTTTTCTTTGATGTCGCAGTCGATTAATTCCTGATGGCATTCAAATTCAAATCTGCTTCCAGCTCATCCCCCGTGCTCCCTTTGCCTCTTTTCGTAACTATATTGAATTTTTGAGAGACTTTAGTCCACGATGAGGACAGGTAGTAGGAAGCTGGTCACATCTGCGAAAACCTTGTCGCAAAGGCTACGAGTGACTAAGAGACTCAATATTGGAGAATTTTCCTACGCTTGGTATAGTTTCACGACCATGCTTCATACTTGTTGAGCATTGCTAGGGTAAATTGCTTTATTTGGCCTCCGTAACTAAGAGAACCCGGGAGTACCTTAATGACTCCTTCGGCCAGGAGTAGCTAGAATGTAGAGCTCAGAGGACAGAATCCAGAAGCAATAGCGCCAAGTTCATTGTGCGACCAGGTCTTGTAACAAACTATCTTTAAATCCCCCCCTTGACCCCTTGACCTATGACAGAACCAACGTATTACACCAGCGTGTGACTTTCATTATCTGTAACAATACCAGTATACACGATCTATCCGCTAAGCTTGTCATTATGGCGGAGGAGCTCTAGAAGATTATTGGCTGTAACATCTGGCCTCCCTAAGATTTCTTCGACTTGTTGGGGAATGTGATGTAGTAGATTATTCACAACTCCACCAGCCCCAAGCTTGCTGAGCGCGATTCGAAGTCTACCGGAAGCGGCACATCATTTAGGCTTGGAGAGATGGTCAGCCTGGCCAAGCTTTCTGGGCCAACAAGGATTTCTTTGAAAAATAGCCACCGTACTCAGCTGGGGCAAAGTATTATCCTAATACATATTATCTATGAGAAGAGATAGCCTGGTCCCATGCGTCGCTCCAACTGTTGGTTCATTACCTGGCATGTCGGCTCTTTATTTTACATGTACATAGGACCTGGGCGCGATGGTGCGACGGGTTGATTTTGACAATTGGAATTACGACTTTCTCAAGAAAAATGTAGCAGCGTAGAGACGCCATCATACATGTACACTGGTTATCTATCGCTCGACAAGCAAAAAGATCAGATTATTCCAATTTTAAGACCTTAGAGAGTTTGTCTGTTGAGGAAGACTGGACATGGTATTTCATATTTCTACTACAATATAGAGGAAAGCCAGCCGGGGGCCAAAAAGAAAATTTGCTGCTCCCTGCCAGACTCGAACTGGCGGCCTTGGGATTACTCTAGACAGTGCTAGATCATATACGGAATATGAGACCCACGTGATAACCAACTACACCAAGGAAGCTGTTGTTGCTTGATGTAAAGAAATCCAAATATGATGATTATAACGTAAACATAACTGTAGCCAAAACTTATAGGCAAGTTGTTAGCCTCGCGCTATCGATTTAGCCGAATATTTTCCGGGACAGAAACCAGGTTGCTTCGCTTAAAAAGAAAGTACCAATCAGAGTGGCGGCCTCGCATGAATCATTTTCCTTCTGGTGCAACAGGGCGATAAATGACCTGCCAGCGTGGTCTTGAGGCCCTGGTAGACGGATATCGTACATAATAAGACTTGAGGAGTGACCAAGGCTTAGTGTTGGAGCTACCATAGAGGTGTACTGTTCTGCTACAAAACAGGACCCCTGTGATCTAGACCGCGATGCCGACGAGAAGGATAGATGATATATTGCCGGGTCGCGATGGCTAACATTACGGGGATACGCTTTTAGTATATAAACCTAAGTTAGAGAATAAAAAAAGGTAAATGTTTAGAGAAATTTTGTCACTGCACAGTCTGCGTCCTATTGGTTTTCTCGTCACAGCAAATCTTGCGACGTAGTAATAGACAGTATATAATAATCATTTATCATATCAATTTTAGTAATAATTCTTCATACTGACCTTATATTTTCTCCCTGAAGTTTTCTCCCCACATTGCGGTGGTATGTTTTTACAAAGCTAGTCATTTGAGCCCGTCATGCACCGAGACGATTGAAGTTAAGTATTGTGGCATACTAGGATACACGCAGGAGTAGAAATAGGTGCCGACCCGCAGTCGGTGAGATGGGTTGAAAATATGCCATTGAGTAGCTACTTGACGAGTTGGTGTTGGTGTCTATCTGCCCTATCCGATCTTACTCGGAGCCCCCTATAGAGCCACAAAACTGATCTAATATCCCCCGATTATGTGCGGTTCTACTGCATTAAGTATATCGCCTAGTATATAATGGAGGATGTGGATTGTTCCAAAGGGGGCAGCGATTCGTCTTATGCCGATATAAATATAATCCTCCATCCTCTCTTGTAAAGATCTACATCCCACACTCAGGACTAGGGTTATTTGAGTACCTCACCTATCCTCGTTGCACTACTCTATATTTCCTCCTTTTGTCTTCCACTCCCCCTTCGCCAAGACTACCCTCCACGGATGTTTATACAAATCATTTGGATTCCTATCCACTGGCACATAATTTTTTTCCTTTCCTCCGTCGCCCCATGTTTTCCACATCCAGTCCTTCGCCTCTTTTTCTGAAGGAAACCAACTCAAACCGAACCAGGATCTGCAATCTCCCCATGAATAACATAGCGGATTTTGGAAAAAGCGTGGAGTTGCCTGCCCAAGCTTAGTGAAGGCAAGACCTATGATACAGACACGCATCTGCATATCATATAATTGCGCCGACATGTCTTTCGGGGTTAAAATGATATTTCGTGGCATGAGATCCCGATGCTGCATGCCTTGAAAAAGAAGGTCGATTTCTGCTTCAAAAAGCTTCATCATGACCGTTTCTCTTTCCCCGCTAGTAAGAGACTCCGGATCGAGATCGCACATCGTTACACCAGATACATGCTCCATGAATATCATCCGCACTTGCCGGATATTTTCATTTCCATCTACGATGACAGGTACATCTAATGTCTAAGATCCATGGTACTCTGGTATAGGCTTCCTTGACTGACGTGCCGCTAAAATTCGAATAAGCTGCTACTTCAGTTATGTATTCTTTGTCGGCTATATCTACAACATCTATAATTTGTCCCTTATCTATACCGGGTACATCATATCCATATTCTTCGTCATACCAGAAAGAATTTTTGACGTAGAGGGGATCGTATATCTTGGCAACAAGATTGTCGCTTGTCAAAATAACTGGAGCACCACAGCTCTCGCCAAATTGAATCGGTTCAGCAAATTTGATATGTCGTGTATGTTCGGAATGTGTGATACCAGGAGCTGGGAAATGTGTTAGACACCACTGCAATTGGGAAATATCTTCATTGACGTATGGAGTCTTCCGTCACACTGAGTTATAGCCCATCTCATCTAGCATCGGCGGCTCATGTTTCTTTGCGATGAACTTTGAACCAGCAACATATGGAACACTTGGAACACGAGGTGGCATAGATGGTGGGTGGGTGCAGATGTACGCGTGGCTGTTGATATAGTTGAAGGCATATGGGAGCCTGACGTTGGTCGAGGACTGGCAGATCTCGTTATCAAGGAAATGGAAAGGCTTGTTGGAAAGGTTGTGATGGGAGTGGATAGTCGTTGCATTTGTAAGTTGGCCTTGTGAAAGAGGTGAGAATAGGCGTGAATTGACAATCATTAGTCATAAAGATTTGTTTCTGAAAAAAGAAGAGATTTGCACAAAGGACTATTAGATAAAGAGGGCGAGCCAAGAATAACAGAGAAAATCTCTCAGAGGATCAATAGGACTGAAGGTTCCGGACCAAACAAAGACGAAAACCTGCACTAAAAGCAACTTTGAGGATTAGCTGCTATCGTGAAAATTGATTTCTGGAGCATTTGCGAGAGATCGAAAACTCTCACCAAGTGTCCAACATTCATTTTAGATATCGAGGCTCTGGGAGATTGTCATGATGATGGATGTTTGTTTCTTTGGGTTTTGGAAATCAGAGCACCTACTGGTACCTAGGCAAGTGCTAATAGCAGCTTGTAAAGTGGGTGCGTGACCACAAAAGTCGTCAACATTGAATCTTGCCTTCGAACGTTGATTGGAATATTTATTACATACAATCTTGTGCGTAAGGTTGATGTGCAACTACGTCATGACAGACCCCCTCCATCGCGAACGTAATGTCGCCAAGCACAGCAATGCCTGCGAAAATGTGCCCATACTCACTAACAGAGGTCTAGGCGTGGCTCATTTCCACAATTGACGAAAGAGAAGCGGTTCCGTTCTTGGCAAACCTCGCTTCCAATCTCTACGCGTGCTACTTCCCCGTACTCCATACCATAGGGAGCGTGGCTCGGGTAGGAAGCCGGCAAGGTGCATCACCATGTCTCTGGGTTCCTTGTATGCGAAGGTGGCTGGGGACCCTACAAGCAGAAGATGACGTTAATATGAGAAAATATAGCACTAGTTATATGAAATAATATGAATACAGTTGAACTCGGGACATCCGCCTTTTCTAACCTCTGCCGGAACACGCCTGTAACCCAACACCAAATATACTCTTGTACATCATCATGCGTTTTACTACAGGTTTAACTGCCCTAACATCTGTCGCCTTGGGTATGATCTTTGCACATGAGGAATCAAGTAATAAGCCAAACGTTGTCCCCTCACAATACGATGGGTATGTTCTCCTGCCATATCTAGCGAATCGCGCCAGAAATTTACCCTAGGCAGGGAGTGCTTCTACCCCGTGCCAGATGCTCATTTCAACCTCAAATCGTACCTGAGGACGTATTACCAAGTTGCAGGCACACCATTTTGCCTTACAGCAGGAACGCGATGTGTAACCGCAAATTACGCCCTCAACGTATGGTTCTTTTCATATATTTGTGTCATAATGGGTTGCTCATTAGACAGGACAATGGCACGGTGCGAGTGTTGAATACTGCTAGACAAGGCAGCGTCTCAATTGACATCGTTGGTACCGCCACACTTGTAGATAATGCGTATGGTGCCGGCGGCGCATTTGTTGTCAGCTTTCCCAGGACGCCAGCTGCCGAATGCCCAGGTCCAAATTACATTGTGCAAGGTGCGCACCAAAGGATTTAGAGCAACATCACTTAATGTTGACGAACGACAGATTACGCGGTAGATTGGGCAATTGTGCAGGCTCAGGATTGGGGTACATTGTACATCCTTAGCAGGGGTAGGCAACCTGCACCTGCTAAAATTGATGTGGGTAAACCCTGTGAAGTAAACAGAGCCGGTATACTGGCAGGGCTTTGCAGGCTTGGATTAGCCGCGCTGTTGCTTTCGGTTCAGATGCATCTGCAATCATCAAGTTCAATCAGACAGGTTGCGAAAGTACATAAAATCGGGGCTGCATCTAATTTAATAAACTTTATTCAACGTAAATATCATTATTCATAAAATTCCTATCTTGTAGGGTTGAATTATTTGGAGTCTATGCACCTTTAAGAGGAGCTTTAGTCGCGGTCCCAACGTTCTAACCCATAAGGCCAACTCTCGTTTCCTAATTAGCTTAGAGCCGTTCCCTCTTCCATTGTTAGCATCACGATTTGATTCTGCATGAACATTCTAGCCTTTATTTTCTTGCTGACGTGGCCTTTTAAATGGATAAAGAGGATCCCAGATCACTGAAATGAAGCGCGGATCATTGTGAAAGTGATTCCATAACCACTGTTCAGCACCATAGTTCCCATCGTTGTTTGGACACCAACCCACCGTAGAGGATGCTGCCATGTGCCCAAAATATCGTATAATGGGAGAGTCGAGCTTTGAAGACCAGGCATCCTCAGAACAGTCCTCATACCAATCGCGTCTAGTGTGACGTAGATGACGGAGGACTTCGGCAACATTGAAATCAATCACCTTTACCTCCACCCGAATGCCTTCCAAGGCGAGGTCTTCATTAGTGTAGTTTGATCCGAGAATCATGGCGTTGCGAGGCGCCAAATCGCGGTGAAGAACATCAGCCTGTAGAACGACTGTTTCGGCATAGAGTGTCTTTTGAGAATGAGCGAACGAACGGCTTTCGCAATTCTTCAGGCTCCGTCCACTCCATAGATTTACCGTGCAGGCGCCCCATAAGAATTAGATGCACTTGCCACTTATGGTACTCTAGTGCTCCAATCTTGATAACTTTCGTTATTATCTCCGTAGTCCAAGCACCAAAGAAGCCCGGAGTGACTTTGCGAGCTGTTGGCGATTTGTGCAACTGCATGTAGGCGACCGCCACGCGACTATAATCGCCTAAGGCGTTGCAAACAACATCTTCGTTGCCCCTGTACTCGGTGAACTCTGCGTAGTAAAGTGGATCATATTATTCTGGCAACCATGCTTGTGTTGACCTCAACTAACTGCGCTCCTCGATTGTAGCCGGTGCGGATGATGGCCATGATGATCAAGATTTGTGAACCGCCTACAAGGTATATGGCCTCCTATAGAAGAACTTGACAAGCAATATTCGATTTGTGATATTGTAGCTGATTTTCCTTGTAATTGCGGAGCCTCGGTGCTGTAGCAAAGACCAAAAGGCTCTGGCGGCTCGTGCTCCATGGCGACCATGCTGTATCCCTTTGCATAGGGCAGTTTTGGCCTTTGGAATGCATAATGGTCGCTGTCTTCTGATGCAGTAACAGGAAGATCTGAATCGCCTTCTTTCGAGTGCCGAACATCGCTCAAATCCTTGACTAAGTTAGTAGGAGATCTAGAACGAGAAGACGCCGCATGAGGTGCAGATGGTTCCTCACTTTGAAGAGGAACATCTGCGCTCATAGTTGCTGCCATCATAATTCTAGTTGAAGATTGGGCAAAAACTATCAAGCGATGTAGAGAACAGTAGCTAGGTAGGTATGGTAGAAGTAATAACGCGGAACCTTGGAAGCGCACGATCGCAAATCAAGCTTGAACGATTGAAGCTAACTACCTTCCATACCTGGGTACTTAATTGCTGCTTCCCATCTTATCCAATGTCAACTACTGGTGAGCAATTCACTTGCTTCCAGAATGCGTACTTTTCAGGACCCCGGGATCTTCAAGGTTCAAAAGCTTGTTAAAAGCAATGACGGACTGCTTCCGATTGGACGTGGGAACAGGCGAGTTTATGTCATCATCAAACATGTGACAGCGCGGGTTGTTCGTGATCAGAGATTGCAATATTTGAGCTTAGCCACATACGGCGCAGTAGGCACATTCTTACGTTGTTTTGGGGAACTCATAGCCATAGAACGTTCCTTGCCAAGCATTGCCCGTCGCAAATCCTTCAGGCGACCCATGGCGAGGCGACCCATGGCGCGGCGCAGACCACGTCGCGGTGATGGACAAGACCGTTGTTGTACGGATAGTGGACGTGTCTTCGCCACACATGTGGCACTAATAACCATCCCTCAACGAGTCCGAACATACCTGGGTAGAGACGTTTACGCACCATGCACGACCGGAATGGCTGCCGCGTGTTGCCCCTGTTGACACCGCCGTTATTCCTCCTCCTCCCGGTGGGCATCGTCACCTATGCCCTTGAGCGCATCTCCAACAGCCTTATATATTCGCAAACCCAGCGCAATTCTCGAAATGGCAACTTCGAGATCACGCTCAACGGACCCACAAGCACCGGCTCAAACAACTTCGCGGATAAAGACGTAGCTCTTCGTTTCGACCTTGCCTCAGAGTTCGCTATACTAGGTACATGCTCTCTAGCAGTGCTTGTCATTGTGATAGGGGTATTTGGTATATGGGAATTGCGAAGGGTGATGGGCACAGCAAGACATCAGCGATTATGGAGTTGGGCTGTGATCATCAGCAATGTGGTCATGATCGGCGTGAGCTTAGGGGTGCTGGGCTATATGAGCTCAGTACAGAGCAGCGAGAAGAGGTGGAAACGCTATGAAGACATTGGCAATGACGACGAGTTTACGAGAGAAACGTGGGCCTGTCAGATTGCAGAATTCTACCCCCAGCAAAATTGGGCTGGTGCAGCTTGTGGGACCGCAAAAGCTGGGCGATTTATGCTCATTCCTATGGCTATATCCGCAGCATTAGTCCTTGTCAGCCTATCTGTGCTTGTACGTGACCGAGGTGGTCTGAAGTGGCTTTTTGGAGGCAAAGGGCGATATGCCGGGTTTGATGGCATTTACGAAATGCAGCCAACAACGCCAAATGCTTCGTACAATGTTCAAGCAACGCCACAGTGGCCGCCTCATCAGTTCCAACAATTCCAACAGTGGCCGCCAGGGCCAGTTCAACAGTGGGCACAACAGCCAATCCATCCCATACCACAAGAACCAATCCAGCCTGTGCAACAACAGCCAATGAGTCAGGTCCAAGAGTCAGGTGCAAAGACCGGTCAGCAACACGTCTTCAAATAAGATTGACGGCGTAATGCCTGCTACATCTGCTTATCAATGGATCGTTATTACCACAAATGTTGCTAGTAGTGGAAGCCTAGTTGTGCACTTGTTCTCGCGTGTGCCGAGAGCTGCATATGCGCTCATTTTCAGACACCACGTAGTTTGGTGTCAAGAGACAACTATCCTGATAGGCAGGCAATTTGACTGCAGGTACAATTATATCCATTCTACTAGTTATCGAATAGCAGCGTATGAAAGGTGGAATAACCTGGCTGAAAAAGCAGGCATGAGCAGAGCCGCGATCCTGCGTTACTTTCCTGGAGATCGACTCGGATTTCTACATTCGCAAGCGACCGACCTGTGAACCAGTCTGACAATCATATTCCTTCTCGATGAGATCCATTTGCAGGACGATTATGCGAGCTAGTTTACCCGGTAAGCATACCATGCCCATAAGAAAAGCATATCCCAATCAACGTCACCGAAGACTGTTAGCGATTATTAGCGACTTGATGCCGGCGTGGGATGCTTACCAGGTATTAGTGTCATCCTGTGCTCTCAGACCACCATGTGGACCCCCCTTGCCGTGCCGGTCAAATTTCATGTAATGCGCGTGAGTGCATGCCAAACAAAACACCAATAAAATCAATGGTGTGATCCTTCCGCTCGCGGAAGCGGCAGGCTGCGGCACAGTATGCAGATTGCGGGCCGCAGATAGTTGACGTTCCGGGGTGTGACGTCCGTTGAGGACTTTCCAACGGAGCGGAAGTGGTTTGAAGGGCTTTTTGTCGAGGTCCATTATAATTACTCACGTTCTCAGTGCTTCAACATAAACTTTCTTCCTTTGTGATAGCACTCATCATTCCGCGGTGATGGCTAGTCAGCAACAACACGAGGCGTTCAAGTTCACTAGATGCATTTTGTCAGATTACTACATCACGAAGGTGCACAACATCATACGGGCTTGACTAACTAATGTCACCAAATGCCACCAAATGTCTACGCCACCTCAACAAGGGCCCGTCCCATAAACTTGGATTGCTTGCCGTCGTGTTACGCAGAATAATGCCACCAATCGTCGTCGGCACATCATCTCATGAGGCGTATGCAGGTCGCTATCAAGATCTAGAATGAAGAATCTAATTATGAGTGTCTGACCAATATGCTCTTCAGCTACCATAGACAACGAAGCTCTCATTGGCATCCATGAGGGAGGCCCCTGACCACACCGCTGTAGCTCACCTTTCATGACGTGCTATTTCCCCTACAGCTTACTCCTAGGCCTTTGACACCTTCTAGAAATGCCCACAACTTGCTCACACATCCGCACTCACCAACACTGCCAAGAGTTCGTCGCATTCCATCTATTCCAACCTTGGAACCAACGCGCCTCTCTTCACGCCACTGGTTCCCTGACACTGGAAATTCCGCTTGACTAAGAAAGCATCTCGTATAGCTCAAGCTATCCATGGTAATGGATACATTCGAAACTTTCAATTGGTGCGTGCCTCGCACCATGGTCCTCCTGATGGGCAGACAAGGCGCACACACCAGAAGGATGCATCGCAGACGTACACCAACACCATCCACCTCAGCAAGACCTCTCGCTCCATCGCGCCGTCACTCCGCAGCGAAGCGATGGCCCGTCCCAAACCGGCCCTAACCTCACTGCCATCTGCGTCGCCCTCGAATGTATAAAAGGAGTGCCCGATATCATCTCAGTTATTACCAATCTACCACTATCCCTCCTCCATCTCCATCTCCATCTCCATCTTTCGAACCACCACTTCCAAAATGCACGCCCTCACCCTCCTCCTCTCCGCCGTGGCCGTCTCCGCCTCACCCTTCATCTCCCCGCGCCAAGTCGCCGCCGTCGCCTCTGTAGACCGACACACCGGCAGCGGTTGCACCGGTATCATCTGCGTACGTCTTCCCCCCCCCCTCCTCCACGTCACATACTGACTTCTCCCAGAACAAAGCCGGCTCCGGCGACCTCCACGCTGGCTGCAACGTGATTACCGACACGTGCAAAACAAGCGTTTCGCTCAACTACGCCAACGTCGGATGCAAAGGTACCCTCTTTCCCCCTTTCCCTCCAGCCCGTGAGCCAAAGTCCTTAACGCAAACCCCCCCACAGTGACCATCTGGAGCGACACCGAGTGCAAGGACAAGTCCAAGTTTGCGGAATTGCGCGACTACGAGTGCTACGAGCTGGGCGTGCCGATCAAGGGGATTTCAGTCAATTGCTAGAATATATGTCGGAAAGGGGGGGGGGGAGCGCAGTGCAGTGTAGTGTAGAGTAAAGTAGAGATAGACAAGTGTTGCGAGACACGGCGTGGCGTCCCATCCAACATGGGGCGCTGCGTAGAAAAACCACCACCTTCTCCTTTCCCTTTTTTTTTTTTTTTTTTTTTTTTTTTTTTTTTTGGGCCGCCTTGATGTGAGCGTGAAAGGGGGTAGACGTGGGGGCGTGCGGGGGTGGGAGTGTGTATTTTGCAAGCGTGTGTGTGGTCGAAACGAGGCACCATTTGTTCCCAGTGTGCGCACACCAGTGTCCGGGCTCAGACCCCGTCATGTGGTGTGTCGATGTGGCGAGGGTGAAGTAATTTGCACGTGACGTAGACTGCCTGCCTGCCTGCCTGCCTGGCTGGGGGAGAATACAGCGTCGGAAGGAATCGATTGATTGGTAAGTTGGGCAGACGCGTAAATACGCACGCACTAACTCGATTGTGGCCGGTACGCCTCGCGTGAAATGTTTCCTCGCACCCAATTTGGGCCACTCGGCCTCTCATGAACTAGTATTGTTATAGCCTGGCTACTAGAGGGCTGAATATGTGCGCTATAAAACTGATTGAGGACGTACAAATATCTCGTGAACAAAGTAGAGTTATGTGAATCTAAAAAAGAGCACCACCACAGCTTCACGTGCACACACCCTTCAAGGATACGAAGTAAACATGCAAACCATAAAACGCGTTTTTTTTTTTTGGCTTATTACCACTTGCCCCCATACACCAACCAAAAAAATGCCCCGTTCTAAAAAAGCGAAAAAAAGCGAAAAAAAAAAAAAAAAAAAAAAAAAAAAAACCCCCCTTTGCCCCATCCACAACTAACCCTCCCTCAACCCCTCCAACACATCAACCTGCCTCTTCAACATAACCACAGCTCCTAAACTAACTCTCTCCAACCCATCCCTAACACCATGATCCTGTTCCTCACTCCTCTCCACAACCCGTTTCGCTGCCTCAATCGCCCTCTCCAACAGCCCCGGACCTCCCCTATACAAAAACTGGACATCTTCCTCAAAGGGGTGGATAGGATGCGTCAACGCATGCGCAATAAAGCCGCGTGCACGAAAATACGCGCGCTCGGTATACAACGCAGAGCTAATCCTAGTCTCGGGGGCGGCGCGGTGGACGTCGTAGCCCGCCTCGTTGTAATAGGGTTCCTTGACGAGGACGAGACCGAGGAGGGAGACGAGGACCTGGAGGAGCGTGGAGGCGGGAGACCAAGAAGCAGAGCGTTCATCAGCGTGCCAGGTGTTTAATAACGAGAGGCAGATTTTGCCGTCTTCGTAGAGATTGGGGTTGATGGGGCCGGATGCGGCGGTCCAGGAGTGGAAAAAGGCAGTCGGGGGGACGACGGGGTAGGATTGGGGGAGGTAGAAGTCGATGAGGAAGGGGGCGTATTCGTAGGGGGTGGAGGAGGGGCCAATGAGGAGGACGCGGACGAGGTCGAGGCGCGAGTCCCAGGTGCGGACGAAGATGTTGGGGGGTAGCGAGGTGCGGAGGATTTTGTGCTCTTTGGCGATGCGGCGGGTGAAGGCGGCAGAGGAGGCGGCAGGTTGGGGTTGAGCGATGAAATGGTGGGTTGGTGGGGGCGGGGTATCGAGAATGAGGAACGGGGCTGGGTTGTTGTTTGGTGGAGCAGCTTCTAGAATGTCGTCAGGGGTAGGTGAGGCTGCTTCTGCGTCTGCTTCTGCGTCTGCTTCTGCGTCTGCTTCTGCGTCTGCTTCTGCGTCTGCTTCTGTTTCTGCTTCTTGTACTGGGTCATCTGGTGGTGGGTTTGAGCGGCTCGCTTGCTCTTCCTTGACAGTAGTGGGCGACTTGCTCTCTGGTGTGGTTTTGGATGTATAGACGTCTTCTTCTATGTCTTCGAGGTCTGGCATGGATGTGTCGCTTTCAATACCACTCTCCTCGTCCTCCTCGGTCGACCACTCCTCGTCATCCCCAACGGGGTGCTCGCCTGCCATGCCCTCGTACTCAGCCCACATGTCGTTGAATGACGCCGAGTCATAATCGGATATGTCGTCTTGATCGGAATAATCCTCAATCGAGTCCATTTCATGCATGTGCTGGAATTCATCATCCATATCGCTGCTGTAGGCGAGCGTGACGCCCTCGTAGGAGACTTTGACGTCGACCACTGGCTTGGCCGCACCCAAGCGAACTGTCAATTTGCCGTCCAAGCCAAGATCAACGACTTCGCCAAACCAGTCAGGGCCGGTGAGATTCAGCGGCTCTTGCAGGTTTTTTTCGATAGAGCCTGGGTGAATGAAGACAAAGTCGTTGCGTCGCCGTGTTAGCGCTGGAAAGGAGCAGATGTCGTATAAGCTGACCTGGTCGACTTGCTCGCCCAGCTCTCCGGTTTTGGAGGGGTGTAGGAGGTCGGGGCCGAATATTTCGATCAGAGGGTCCTTGAACCAGCGGACCTGTGCGATGCGGTCCCGTGACCTGACGGCCTGGACAACGCCGACTTTGGTTAGTTTCTCGACCTGCAGCTCCGAGGCGTTGTTGCTGTTGTTGTTGCTGTTGTTGTTGTTGCTGCTGCTGTTGTTGTTTTTGCGGCCGTCTTTTGCAAAGACGACTTCGCCGGGCCAAACCTCGTCGTCGTCCTCGACATTTGGGTCTGGAAGCAGGGCTATGGTGAGATGCTCGCTGACGGTGAGGTCTTGCCATTGGACCGTGACTTTTGTGTGTGTCTGCATGACGATAAAGACGTTGAGGTCGTAGCCCAGCGACTCTGTTCGTGTTATGCGGGCCAGCTTCCCCTGCGGATGGCCGTCGGCGAGGGTGCGGGTGCCGTCGTACTTGACGGCCGCGGCGGCCAGGTCCTTGAAGCGCACTCTGTCGCCCACGGCCACGTCTGCAACGTGGAAGGAGATTTGGTTGCCGTCGGCAAGCAGGGGCAGGCTCGCAGCCGAGCTGGGCGAGGCGTCGTACCTGCAGAAGGAGGGGCTCTCAAACTCGTCGCGGCCCAGGGTGGCGGGGGGCTCCTGTGCGGAGAGGCGGGTGTTCCTGGCGCCAATGCTCCGGGCGAGCCACTGCACGTCAATCTCGACGGGCCGCGTCTCGACGACGATGCCCTCGGGCCTGACGTTGGGGTCGAAGGCGCCGTATTTCCAGCGGCCGCGCCGCAGATTGCCCTTCTTCGCCCTGACGCGGTCGCCCACGCTCAGGCGCTCGACCGTCATGTCGTCCTGCTCGAGCTCGGCAGGGTCCTCGACAACGACGACCGAGTTGTTGGGCAGCCGCACGGCGACCTCGTCGTAGACATTCTCGACGCGGCCAACCCAGTCGCCGTACAGCACGAGGGCGCCCTCGGTGAACTCGTGGTCGTTGAGCAGCTCGCAGGCCGGCACGTCGCGGATCGACAGGTCGTCGCTGAGTGCCTGCGTGATGTGGCCGCCGTTGTAGTGCATGGCGGGGAAGAGGGTGCAGAGGGCGACGGTGGCGATGACGGTGCCGCTCATGTGCTCGTCGGGCGCGCGCTTGACCACGTCGCCCACATACAGCGCGCGGTCCAGCAGCTGCAGACAGGCCTCGGGCAGCAGCTCGGTGCGCAGCTGCGTCTGCCACGAGACCAGCACCGCGCCGCGCGGGGGGATGCCCGTCTTCATGAAGTCGGCAAACTGGCGGGCGCAGATGTCGGCGTGGCGCTCAATGTCCTCGCCGTAGTCGCGCTGCGGCCGCGGCTGGTGGCTGTCGACGTCGCCAAAGCAGCGGTCGACGATGCCCACGCTGAATTTGTCGGCGAGCAGGCCGACCGTGTCTTCGACGCAGAAGATGGGGCGGGCCATGGGGGCGGGGTCTTGCCGTAGTGGTGGTGGTGGTGCAAAGTGCTCGACAGCCGCTTCGCATGGTGTCGCTGGCGCATGCAGGCCGCAGGGCTGAGCAGGCAGTGGGCAGCGGGCAGTGGGCGCATGTGAAGCAGGCAGAAAGCGTCCGCACAATTGCTGCGCCGGTTCGCCTCGCGTGCAGTGCCAGCCGCCAAGCCCCACCCCCGACAACTCCGCACGCCCATCCACGGCCCATAGTGCTGCTTGCTGCCATGTGTGTGCCGGGCGCCCCAGGCAGACAGACAAACAACATGAACGACCCGCTCTACGACCTGCTCGTGCCCTACCTCGACGGCGCCCGCGCCCAGGACGCCCTCGCCGCCGCCTATCTCGCGCGCCTGGCCGCCCTCCCCCTCGACGCCCTCGCCGCGTCCGAGCAGCACTCGCTGTCGCAGAGCGCCCACGCCGTCCTGCGCTCGCTGCAGGCCCTCTCCAAGCGCTCGCGCCGGCCCGTCATCGCCTCGACCGACCGCCTGCGGCACCTCGGCCGCACCCTCCCCCGCATTGCCCACCACGCCGCCGCCGTCCACGCCGCGCTGCCCGCGCTCGAGGCGGCCGCCCAGGCCTTTGCCCACAAGTACGCCAGGGCCGCCGACAACGCCCTCCTCGACCGCCGGCGCAAGGCCATGCTGCTCGCGCGCAACGTCGACCGCGTCGCCGACATGCTCGACCTGCCCGCGCTGCTGTCCGCCGCCATCTCCGCCGCCTCGTCCACGGCCTCGACCAACGCAAACTATGCCTCCGCCCTCGACCTGCACGCCCACGTCAGGCGCCTGCACGCCCTCTACCCGCACTCGCCGCTCGTCGCCCACCTGGCAACCCAGGCCGACCACGAAATGAAAACCATGACCGCCAGCCTCATCCTCGCCCTGCAGTCCCCCGCCATCAAGCTCGCCGCCGCCATGCGCGCCATCGGCTGGCTCCGCCGCGTCGCGCCAGACCTCGACTCGCACGCCGCCGCCGCCGCCGGCGAAGGCAGTCTCGGCGCCCTCTTCCTCGTCTCGCGCCTGTCCTCTCTGACCGCCACCCTCGCCGCCCTCTCCCCGCTCCGCGACCTCGCCGACCAAGAGACCGTCCAGCCCGCCACCGCGTCCTGGGCCGCCGGCCACCCGACCGAAAAGTTCCTGAAAAAATTCCTCGAGGTCTTCCGCGAGCACTCCTTCGCCATCATCTCCATGTACAAGTCCATTTTCCCCGCCGCCCTGCCCCCGCCCGACGCCGACGCCCCTGCCGCGCCCCCGCGCATGCCCTCCGCCCTGGCCACCTTCCCCTTGCACCTGGCCTCCATACTGTTCGACACCCTGCGCGCCTATCTGCCGAACGTGAGGGACCGCACCGCCCGCGAGTCCCTGCTTACCCAGGTCTTGTACTGCGCCGCGTCGCTGGGACGGCTTGGAGCGGATTTTAGTATGATGATTGCGGAGCTGGGAGAGGACGAGGAGTGGGTGGGGGTCGTGAAGAAGCAGCGGGTCCAGGCGTCGCGGCTGGAGCTTTTGGCTGTGGGGGTTGGGGGCGGGAGGGTGGGCAAGTGAGAATGTGGAAAAGCAATGGTTTGGTGCCTTGGGGTTTGGGGCTGGTTTCGAGATTATTATTATTATTATTATTATTATTATTATCTTATGGGGAGGTCATCATGGGATGGCGTAGGAAGTGGCTATCCTGGGGCTCGGGGGAAGAGAAACTTGACTGGGATAGATGGAATCAGTTACTTGGACTCATAGCCGGTACATGGCTGTAGTAATATTGACGAATTGACGAATTGACGAATACGCCCAATCGAAATGCTTGGCTGCACCTATGTCGCAAATTTCGTGCTTTTGCCAATTGCCATGCACTCACCACTAGACATCTAAATATATATACACACCCATGTAATGATGCCCCACGCAACTCGCCAAGAAAACACCCACCTTCCAACCACAACCACAACCACCACTCCAGTCTACTACCTACCAACTACCGAATTCCCATTCCTCCATAACCCCCCCGAATTCCCGCCTTATTGCCGCCCCACTCGCATCGCCCAAGTCCGAAAATAGCGGCTGTCAGCTACTAGCGCGAATCCTAGCCGCTCATCTAGACGTGTCTTCACACCCAACACTAACTGCTCTTTGAATATTTACGCGAAAACCCAATCTAGATGTGTGACACGATTTATTGCCGCGGGGATGTCCGGAGCGCGGGAGGGTATTTGGGAGCGCGAGGCTGCCAGACTACTAATCGCTCTGCACAACTTTTGGGCAAATTTTGGCTGCCAAATTTAGGCCTGGGTTTTAGACTGCGGATATGAATTATGATCCGTCTGCGCTGTTGCCAATGGGGTGGAAGGCGGTTTGGAGCGCCGAGTCGGCGCGGTAGTAAGTTTGACTGAAGCGTTTGTGAAGGAGACTGACGACTGTAGTTTTTATGTTAATGAGTGGACGAAGGAGAGTACGTGGAGTTTTCCCGTGTTGCAGCAGCCACAACAGGTACAGATGCCGGCGAGGAAACCTGTGCCTGGGAAGTATGGACAGACTCAGGGCGTGATACAACAGAGTAATCCTCAACAGCAGTTTCCTCAGGTTGTCCAGCAGCAATACCAATTGCCTCAACAACAGTACTTTCAGGGGATGCAACAGATTCCACAGCAAATGCCTCAGCAGATCCCACAACAATTCTATCAGACTCCACCAAATAACAGCCAACAATTCACTCCTTCTGCAACTCCAGTATCCTTCCAACAGCAGCAGCAAAGAAATTACTACTCTCCACCAAATATGCATGTCAACAACAACATCACTCCCATAACCCCAAGCCCACAATATACACAGTATCAGCAACAGACAGTCAGTCCGCCACCTACACCCAACAGCTACAACTCACAACTACCACCCGCTTATATACCGCAACCTATATACAATCAACAGACCAACCATATACCGCCCAATGCAAACCCACCAGCTCAATACATCCTACAGGCTCCAGGATACCCTTCCTACAATCCACAACAACTCAACGGCATGGCTTACTCTCCACCACTACAAGGAATCAATTTCAGTCAACCTCCTCCACAGCAAATAAATGCCCCCGCCCCACCACCACTCGAACTACAACAACAAACCAGCTACCAACCACCCCACATGCAGTCCCCACCCCCTACCCAATCACAGCAACCCCACTGCACCTCCGTGATGGACGGCACCACGATGGGCAAAATGTCCTCCAAATTCGCATCCCTCCAACGCGGCATGGGCAGCACACCCAGCACACCCAGCACACCCGCCAACGCCAACGCCAACGCCAACGCCGCCAAACCCGCCAGCGCCCCCACCGACTGGAAAAAATGGGGAAAGCGCGCAGCCATCGGCGTAGCGGGCATCGGAGCCATTGCTCTGGGCGTCGACGCTGCGGGCGACATGTTTGCGGGCGCGGAGGGGCTGGAGGGCATGAGTGGCGGAGACTTTGGTGGCGGTGGGGATGTAGCCGGCGCGATGGATGCGCAGACGGCGGTTGATGCTAGTGCTGCACAGTTGCAGATGGAGGGGATTGGGCGGGATAATGCGCTGATGTTGCTGGATCCTGTGGGGACGACGTGTGAGTTTTTTTTTTTTTTCTTTGTTTTGCTTTGTTTTCGTGGGGTTGAGTTTTGTGGGCTGACTTTGTGGAACAGATACTGTGGTTGGGGATCCGACGTCTGCGCAGGTTGGGTATGGGTTGATTTAGATTTGGGGGTTATGGGCGAGTAATCGACTCTTGTATATCGTAGTCTGAAAGCTCGCTGTCATCGTCAACCTCAGCGCCATGCTAACGAGTTCGTGGCCGCGCTGGCCATCATCCTCTCCTGGGGTGTGGACATCTTCTTCCCACAGGGTAATCAGGTGCTAGATAGGTTCTTGATCCCAGCCACAAGTGCTGGATGAATAGCACATTCTATATTCACCATTTACCATGTTCTATTTGCCCATGATGATATCCTCCCTTGTTGCACACACAACCACTGTCTATAGAAATATAGATGCTTGTGAAACTAACATTCAAGCTACTATTAATCATTTTTCATTCTAGCGTTTTTACAAGCAAATGGAAAGTTGCTAGTGCGTACATCTTATATATAACAGACTATCTTTATTTCCGTAATATCGTCCTGCACCACCCGAAATTACCTACAAATTAATCGCTATACCTACCGCTACCTTGTCCTTAAATTTCAACTCTATACAATGTCTATAGCTATTACTAGAGCTCTACAAAGTTATTATTTTCTATCTATACTTACTTGATTTTAAACTTTAGTGTTGTAGTTAGTGTCCTTGTTACAGGCGTAACAAGGGAAATCGAGATAGAACCAATTAGTCCCGACTCAAGTGCTGACGAAGCATAGGATAAGCGGGGTAATGACCTCGATTGGGAAACAAACTACAACCTAGACACGTAATCTGTAGAGTAATCTATAAACACGTGCAACAGATTAAAGTGATCTGTAAACACGTGCAATAGATTAAGAGTAATCTATAATGTTACACAAACAGATTAGTACGAGTATATAGTTAATAGAAATGCGCATTATTAGTGTAACGGGCCTCTTGTTATCGACTACAGGTACCTGTCTTAGAGGGGTTAGTGGATTGTGAGGTAATAACAAAAGTTCGTGTAGGGATCTGCAATAACTATAAACAATAGAAGATGTTTCGCAACTGTCTTGTATTGGCGTTCCGTAGTTAAAGGATTAAATTACTAATACTATCCTAATAATACGCGTCCTACTAACTATATACTTGTCGTAATCTGTTTGTGCTTTACTATAGATTACTACTAATCTATCTGTACGTAACCTTAGATTACCCTGATCTGTATGTGCGTTATTACAGATTACTATTAATCTATTCGCACGTGACTACAGATTATTGCTACGTGTCCTAGTTATAAGTAGTCTCCTAGTTAAGGTTGTTACCCTACTCGTCCTATGCTTCGTTAGTATCTGAATTAGGATTGATTAGCTCTATCTTGATTTCTCTTGTTACAGCTGTAATACTATCTCCTCTTCTAGATAGATCCTAGTTTGTCCGTCCTAGGGCTAAGGTTATTAATCTAGTTTCTTTATTAATATAGAGTTCTTTATCCTCCCTTATGCCTACTAAGTCTACTCTTTATTGTCTTTAATTAGCAGATTGTGTATTACGTTATAGTATTACTATATTTCTTTATTCTCGTTGTAAGTCTATAAACCCTCCTCTAGTATATATTTCTTTAAAATATAGTAAGGCTTATAAGGTATATATTTGTGCTAATACTCGTACGTCTTATAATCTTTCTAGTATTTCTCTTATAGAGTGTAAGTTAATAATACTTATTTGTGCGTCTATACTTATTTGTAATAAGGAGAGCTATTAACTATACTTAAGATAAACTATCTAAATAGATTACTAAGGCTAAAAGAGAACGTAATCGTATTCTAAGTATATAAGTAGAAAATTACGCTTGTTTAGTTTGTCTTCGTAAGACAAAAGCCCTAAATAATAAGAAGTCTATTACGCAGGCTATCCTCGTAGAGTCTAAGCTTAATTTTAAGGCTGTAGTTAAGGCTACTCTTACTATACTAGGCGCTCCTATCGCCTCTCTATCTAGCAGTAGTATCGTTAATTTTCTTAATTTACTGCAAGGCGTTCTAGAGGGTTTTAATTTTAGAAGTCCTCTAGTTTCTTAAGGTAATTAAGATTGTCCTCTAGTTCCTATATTTTCTCCTATAGTTATCCTTTTTCGTCTATACCTATCTATTCTACTATATAGTAGTTTTTTCTATTATAGAACTAATGTACTAGGATTTTCTTAACTTCCTATTCTTCCTATTCTCTATACGTGTCTACTTTATATACTAGTAGTTCTACGTTTTATAGTACTTATTCTAGTAGGGCTACGTAAAATATTAGGTGTATCCTTATCTTATTTAGTAGCTTTAATTTAAATATAACTAGTGTAACTTCTTTCTTAATTTTATATAGTCCTATCTTAACGTAGTCTAATTTTAAACTTAGTCTCTTACTTTTAACGTTTTTTCGCACTAACTATACTTTTTCTCCTTCTCTAAATTAGGGTCCTTCTTTGTACTTCTTGTTATAGTACTTAGCTATACAATTATATAGGAATTCTGCGTCCTATCTTAGTTAATCCTATATATTCTTAAGTCTATTAGCGAAGTTTTCTCCTCTTAGAGACTAAGATATTTTAGTTCTTAGTATTCTATATACGCTAGGTTTAAATCCGTAGTTCGCAAAGAAGGGTAATACTCCTATTACTATATTCTTTGCACTATTGTATGCTAGTTATACTATAGGTAGTAACTATACCTAGTTATTCTAGTTGTAGTTAAGGTAGCATCTTAAGTACTATTCTACTGTCTAATTCATTTGTTCTAATTGTCTATCTATTTATAGGTAGTATACTGTTAACATTACATGTTTAATTCCTAATTACGCTATTATTATTCCCTATAGTTTTAATATAAATCTTACGTCTCTATCTATAATAATCTTATCTAGTAGTCTGTGTTAGCTAATTACAGTTCCTAGAACCTAGTATACTATAACTTCTATTCTACTTTTCTCTTTATGTAGTCTAAAGTATAAGTACTTTATAAGTTTATCTACTCTTATTAGGATTCTATCGTACTTAACTCCTAATATTAGGTCCTTAGACTTTAGTAGCTTTATAATAAAGTCTATTGTAATAACTCCCTATAGTTATTCTAGTACTTCTACTAGTTGTAATATTCTATATAGTGCGTGTCTACTATACTTATTCCTCTAGCATTCTATATAGTCTTGTAGTACTTCTATTACTAGTTGTCTTGCTTTTAGAATATAGTAATCTTGTAGTAACCTATCTAGGGTCTTATTAATTCCTTAGTATCTATATACTAGCAATTCGTAGAATTGTCGTATAAATTCTCTTTAGATCTTTCCTAGAATATATATTCTTCTATAGGCTTGTACTAGTCCTTCTTAAGTTTCTAGTTTTTCTATTTCTTTAGATGCTTCTTGCGTTATTTTCTAAATCTATTCGTCTAGCTCGCTACTCGTTCTTTTAAGTGTTGCGGCTATTTTAAGTGTATTTAGGATTAAGTATCCTTTCTCGTTCTTAACTAGAACTATACTAGTAGCGCTTACTTCCTTTTATAAGTCTAGTCTTCTACTTAGAGCGTCTATAAATTAATTGTCTTTGCCTTTTATATATATTATTTCTATATCAATTATTAATAGAAACTCCTACTATCTTATATAGCGTTATAATAATTCCTTGTTTATTATAAATCCTATAAGATTCTTATAGTCTATATAGACCTTCGTCTAGTATTTTACTCCTTATAAGTATACTCTCTATTATTTAAATACTTTGTAGATTGCTAGTATTTCCTTATTGTAGATTAGGTAGTTAAGTTCTACTATCTTTATTTTCTTAGAGAAGTATTCGACTAAGTATTCTTTTTTAGTCTCTAGGTCTTCTTGTATTAGTGCTATTCTATAGACTAAATTAGATACGTCTATTTTTACTATTACTAGTAGGTCTAGGTTATATATTCTAATAACTAGATTTTCTATAAACTTCTTTTTAATCTTATTAAATACTTTATCGTATTCCTTTATCTATTTAAATAGCGTGTCCTTTTTTATAAGTCTTATTATTAGTTCTATATCTTTAGACTATCCTACTATTAACTTTCTACAAAAGTTAGCTAGCCTATAAAATTGTTATACTTCTTTTAGGTTTTTAGGTATTAGCTATTTATTAATTAATCTAATCTTCTCTAGGTTAATCTTAATCTTTCCTAGTTTAATAATAAATCCTAGGAAGTCTATTTCTTTTGTATAGAATTCGCATTTTCTTATTTTAAGAAATAGTTTATTTTCTACTAGTTTCTTTAATACTTTGTATACGTGTTGTACGTGTTCCTCCTCTATTTCTAAGAATATAAGGATGTCGTCTAAGTATACAAATATAAATATATCTAAGTACTCTCTTAGTACTATATTAATCCTTTCTTAGAATGCTACTAGTGCATTTGTTAAGCCGAATAGTATAACTAAGTATTTGTATAGTCTATACTATATTCTAAAAGCTATCTTCTACTTATTACCTTCTTTAATTCTAATTTAGTAGTAAGCGTTTTAGATATCTAACTTTGTAAAGATCTTTGCTTTCTATAGTCTATCTTGTATTTTATCTATTTATAGTAGTAGGTATTAGTTCTTATTTATAATTGCGTTAGTTTTCCTAAAATCTACGTAGAGTCTCTTGTTGCTTATTCCCTTTTTATCTACAAATATAAGTCCGTACGCTACTAAGGATTTAGATTCTCTTATCTATCCTTTTTTTATTGTATTCTAGATAAATATTCGTTTAATTTTAGATTCTTCTTCTGTTTTCTAGTAGACTAGGCTCTATCCTACGTCTTTACCTTCTACTAGTTCTATCGCTAGGTCTTATAGTTAATGTTCTAGAAGGTAATCTTTAGGTTCTATAAGTTGTTTTTCCTATTTTTTGTACTCTTTAGGGAATTCTCCTTTATAGGTGCTTATATTAGCTTTTAGTATATTAGTTTTACTATAACTAATTTTTCCTATTCTCTAGTTAATGTGTAGGTTAGTTATCTATAACTATAGCATTCCTAGTATTATATCTTGTTTGTTATTGATTGTCGTTATATCTATAACTATATTCTAGATTTCTAGTCCTTTTAACTTTAGTGTTAAGGGTACTATCTTAAACTATATAGGTTCTTAGAATAGTTTTCCTTTAATTGTGCTTAATTATTAAGGGTATTTCTTCGTTATATACCTTATTCCTTGTATTTCTATAAACTTTTTTAATATAAAGTTTCTTGTAGCTCTACTATTAATTATTAATTGTACCTTTCTTTCTTAGTAAGTACTTGTTTTTATAATATATAGGCCTCCTACGCCTTTTAGTTATTCTTACTTAGGCATCTTTGCAAACTATCTATCTTTCTTAGGCTATAGGCCTACTTTAAGCTTATATTCTTTGTGTTTTAGGCATTCGTCGTATATGTATTTATACTATAGTTTTCTTTAGACACATTTTTTTAATAGTTTTAGACTAGGTCTTACTACTACGTATCTATCTTCTAGGATTATTTCTTATCTTTAGATATCTTCTACTAGGATTACTCTTGTATAGTTATAGCCTCTCCTTCGTGTAAGCTATATATTATTGTCTACTTTAGAGTTTCTATATATAATACAATTCTTGTCTAGGTATAATATCTATAATACTTTAAAGTATACTAGATGTTTTAGGTCTATTATTTTGTTATCTCCTTCCTAGTACTTATCTTTTCTAGGTGTGTCTATTGTTAGGATATAGTACACTATTAGTACTCTTAGTATATAGGCTTTATTAATCTATCGCGTTTTTCTTACAAGGTACTACTATTCTTTTTATATAGGCATTCTCCTTACTACAACTATATATTACTTTATCTATTCTTAAAATAGTGTAAACTTTGTTTCTTTAGGATTACGTTCTTTCTAGTCTTTGTACGCTTCCTCTATACTTATAACTATTAAGTATATTTAAACGAATCTCTATTCTTTATTTCGTTCTTCTATATCTATTGTTGTATAGCTATTGTAGCTATATATATCTTGCTAGGTATACTCTATACCTCTTATACTAACTTATCTCTTACTTCCTTGTAGTCCTTTAGAGGGAGCTGTAGTAGTCTCTTTATCTAGTACTAGTCTATTAGCCTAGATTAATAGGGTCTAGGGTTCTTCCCCTTCTAAATCTTCTATTAGTAGGTCTATTACATAGGCTATCTCTTCTAGCTATACTTTTATTCTACTTTCTTTTATTATAGCTACTCTATATCTCTATTTCTATAGGAACTATGCTACTCCCTATTTACTAGAAAGATATATATAGTAGTTATCGTTATAATAAAAGGTCTAATAGAGTATTATATATTGTACTTCTTTACTCTCTACTACTTTCTCCTAAGGTTTAGCTTGTACTTTTAGTACTTCTTTCTTGTTCTTAGTTGTTTTTAACTAAGTTTCCTTATCTTTTCTTAGGTCTTTACTTCTATAGTCTTTTGCAAAGTGTCTTAGTTTCCTATATTTATAGTATACTATATCCCTTTTCTTTTATAATTAGTAGTCTTTCGCGTAGTAGCCTTTCTTACTATAGTTAAAGTACGTAAAGTCTTTGTTCTTCTTCCTCTTCCTATCCTTATTAGCGTCGAGGATTATAGGGTCTCCTTTATCCTAGTTCTAGGTGTAACCTCTATACTTGTTCTTCTTCTATTCTCAAAGATTATCGTTAATTTGTATTACCTATTGTTTTAGAGCTTCTAGTGTCCTTAGTTTCTCTATATAGATTATTTTATATTAGATTTTTAAGTTTAGTCCTTATTTAAATTATAATATTAAGGCTAACTTATTTTACTCTATGTTTTGTAATAGTTATTTAAACTATAATACGTACTCTAGAACACTCTAGCTTTATATAAGCTTTTCTAGCCGTTCTTTAGCTTGTTAGGTAACGTCTATGTCTCTAAATACTACTCTTATTTGTCTAGTAAAGTATTTGTAACTTCTAAAGATAGCTCTTATTTTATCCTTTTAGGTTATTAGGGCGTGTATCGTATAATCTATCTAGTAGGGTTCGAACTATCTTATCGTATTTTCTTCAAGATGTATTCTAATATATATTACCTTCTTTTCTTCTATATTAAAGTATAGTGCTTGTACGTCTATCTAGAGTTGTACTAAGGCTATAAAGAGTTTTAGTTTTTCCCTTGTCCTATTAAACTTCTTAAGGATAGGTATCTTAGGTAGTTTCTTTGTTGCACTTATTTCTAGTTATTAGGTAATTAATTCTATCTAGTTCTAGCCTTTAATAACAGCTTTAATTTATACTTCGTTCTATTTTAAATAGTCTTGTAGTTCCTTATTCTACGTTTCTAGTACTTCAATTACTATCTTTATATCTTCTTTATTATTAATTAGTTTATTTATGCGATCCTTAATTGTTTCCTATATAGTACTATCTAACTTATAACTACTCCTAGGGGCTTTACTTGTTAAGCTTTCTACTATTATATTAGCTAGACTGTGCGCTACTTACGCTTTGCTTCTTGCAATAACTAAATTAGTAAGGTGTAATAGGCCTCCTGTTATTAACTACAAGTACCTATCTTAGAGGGGTTAGTAGATTGTAAGGTAATAACAAAAGTTTGTATAAGGATCTATAATAACTATAAATAATAGAAGATATTTTGCAACTATCTTGTATTAGCGTTCTATAGTTAAAGGATTAAATTGCTAATACTATCCTAATAATACGCGTCCTACTAACTATATACTCGTCGTAATCTATTTGTGCTTTACTATAGATTACTACTAATCTATCTACACGTAACCTTAGATTACCTTAATCTATATATACGTTATTATAGATTACTATTAATCTATTTGCACGTAACTATAGATTATTGCTACGTGTCCTAGTTGTAAGTAGTCTCCTAGTCGAGGTTGTTACCCCGCTCGTCCTATGCTTCGTCAGCATCTAAATCGGGATTAATTAGCTCTATCTCGATTTCTCTTGTTATAGCTGTAACAATTAGGATAGTATTAGCAATCTAATCTCTAACCTAGAACGCTAATACTTAACATTGCATACACAAATTAACTATTGTTTATAGTTATTACTAATTACAATACAAGCTTTTGTTATTACCTTCTAATCTACTAACACCTTAGTAGTTATCTGTAGTTAACGACAGGTAACTCTATTACACCTTACTAATTTAGATATTAGGAGAAGCGAAGCGTAAGTAGCGTATAGTCTAAGCTAACACGATAGTAGAAAGTTTAACTAAAAAAAGAGTTAAAGTACTCCTAAGTAGTTATAAATTAGATAATATAGTATAGAAAGTAATTAAGGATTACCTAAACAATTTAATCTTAGAAAAAGAAGATATAAAACTAGTAATTAACGCTTTAGAAACGTAGAATAAAGAACTATAGGATTATATAAAGTAAAATAAAGCCTAGATTAAAGCTATTATTAAAAGATAAAACTAGATAGAATAAATTACCTAAAGACTAGAAATAAGTATAATAAAGAAGCTACCTAAGATACTTATACTTAAGAAATTTAATAGAATAAGAGAAAAATTAAGACCCTTTATAGTAGTAGTACAACTTTAGATTAATATATAAGTAATCTACTAT
Organism: Ophiosphaerella korrae; assembly: GCA_028456385.1. Lineage (NCBI taxonomy): Eukaryota > Fungi > Ascomycota > Dothideomycetes > Pleosporales > Phaeosphaeriaceae > Ophiosphaerella > Ophiosphaerella korrae. Next base: position 14,115 of record JALNQF010000128.1, on the reverse strand, counting down.
AATAGAGAAGATAAAAAGGTAATATATATTAGAATATACTTTAAAGAAGATATAATAAGATAGTTTAAATCTTACTAAATAAATTATATAATATATACTCTAAGAATATAAAAGGATAAAACTAAAGCTATCTTTAGAAGCTATAAATACTTTACTAAGTAAATAAAAGTAGTATTTAGAGATATAGATATTACCTAATAAGCTAAAGAGAAGCTTAAGAGACTTATATAATATAAGAGTATTTCTAAATATATATTATAGTTTAAATAACTATTATAAAATATAGAATAAAATAAAGTATCTTTAATATTATAATTTAAATAAAGATTAAATTTAAAAATTTAATATAATATAATTTATATAGAAAAACTAAGAATACTAGAAGCTATAAAATAATAAGTAATATAGATAGATAATAATCTTTAAGAATAGAAGAAAAATAAGTATAGAAGATAACCTAGGAATTAAGACACTAGGGATCTTATAATCCTTAATACTAATAAAGATAAGAAAAAATTTAAGAAGAATAAAGACTTTATATACTTTAGCTATAGTAAGAAAAGCTACTACGTAAAAGACTACTAGTTAAAGTAGAAAAAAGATATAGTATATTATAAATATAGGAAACTAAAATACTTTATAAAAGATTATAGAAGTAAAAACCTAAAAAAAAAGATATAGTTAAAAATAACTAAGAATAAAAAAGAAGTACTTAAAGTATAAGCTAAACTTTAAAAAAAAGTAGTAAAAAGTAAAAAAATATAGTATATAATACTCTATTAGACCTTTTATTATAAAGATAACTACTATATATATCTTTCTAGTAAGTAGAGAGTAGAATAGTTTCTATAAAAGAATAGAGTAGTAGTAATAAAAGAAAAAAGAATAAAAAAATAGCTAGAAGAAATAGTATATATAATAGACCTACTAATAGAAGATTTAGAAAGAGAAGAACCTTAGATACTATTAATCTAGGCTAAAAGACTAGTACTAGATAAAGAGACTACTATAGTCTCTTTTAAGAGATAGTAAAGAGATAAGATATAAATTAATATAAGAAGTACTAAGTATACTTAGTTAAAGGTATATAGCTATAATAGCTATATAATAATAGATATAGAAGAATAAAATAAAGAATAGAAGTTTATTTAAAAATACTTACTAGTTATAAGTATAAAGAAAGTATATAAAGACTAGAAAGAATATAACTTTAAAGTAAAAAAGTTTATAATATTTAAATAATAGATAGAATAATATATAGTTATAGTAAAAATAATACTTATATAAAGAGAATAGTAGTTCTTTATAAAAAAGACGTAATAGATTAATAAAGCCTATATACTATAAGTACTAATAGTATACTATATTTTAATAACTATAAGACCTAGAATAGATAGTTACTAGGTAGAAGATAACAAGAGAATAGATCTAGAATATCTAGTATATAGTAAGATATTATAGATATTATACTTAAATATAAATTACTATATATATAAAGAATATAAGGTATATAATTACGTATAGCTTATATAAAGAAAAGGATATAACTATATAAATATAATTATAAAGAAAGATACTAAAAGTTAAAAAATAATTAGAATACTTAATAAAGAATATATAGTAATTAGACTAGAACCTAAACTATCTAAGGTGTAATAGGCTTCTTATCGTCGACTACAGGTACCTATCTTAGAAGGGTTAGTAGATTGTAAGGTAATAACAAAAGTTTGTGTAAGGATCTACAATAACTATAAATAATAGAAGATGTTTTACAACTGTCTTGTATTAGCGTTCTATAGTTAAAGGATTAAATTACTAATACTATCCTAACAATACGCATTACTACTAACTATATAGTAATAATATCTTAGCGGCTTTATTACTTTGTATTTGCTAAGATCGCAAATTTACAAATTCGTTATATAATAGCTTTGTAGCTTTGTGTTTACTAAGATTACGAATTTACAAATCTATTACGTATCTATATTATAGTTAGCTTCTTAATTGAACTTGTTGTCCTATAGGTTGTTACCCTACTTATCCTATGCTTCGTTAGTAGCTAAGCGTAAACTAATTAGTTCTATCTTAGTTTCCCTTGTTACTACTATAACACTATTCTCTCTTCTACGTAGTCTCTTATTTCTCTATACTAGTGCTAAGGTTATTAATCTTATTTTTTTATTAATCCTTAGTTCTTTATTACTCTCTATACTATCTTAGTCCTATTATAATAAACTTCTCTTTGTAGCTCGTATTGTTTACAATAGGGTTAAGATATTTCTATATTATTATTGTGCTAAATTAGGTCTTACTTGTCTTATATCTTTAAAGGATAGTAAATACTATAACAAGTGTATTCTCGCTAATATCTAGTATAAGTGTATTTCCTCTAGGGTTTCGCTTATAGAGTATAAGTATTTAATTTCTATATAGTCTCCTTCTACTAAGTTATATAAGGCGAGCTGTTAATAGGGCTTAAGCGCAATTATCGTTATAGCTTACTACTACTAAGGCTAAGCGCAAGTTAACTCTTTATAAGCTAGTAGAGCTTTATTCCTATATTAAGCGTCTTTAGAAGATAAAGGCTTATAATAACGCTAAGTCGTCTAAATAGTCTCGTGCCTTAGAGGCTAAATTAGATTTAGATAATGTAGTAGAGGTTACTCTAGCTCTTATTGTATTAGGCGCTCCTATCGCCTCTCTATCTAGCAATAGTATCGTTAGTTTTCTTAACTTGCTACTAGGCGTTCTAGAGGGTTTTAACTTTAGAAGTCCTCTAGTTTCTTAGGGCAATTAAGGTTGTCTTCTAGTTCCTATATTTTTTCCTATAGTTATCTTTTTTCGTCTATACCTATCTATTTTACTAGATAGTAGTTCCTACTATTACAGAACTAGTGTGCTAGGATTTCTTTAACTTCTTATTCTTCTTATTCTCTATACGTATCTACTTTATATACTAGTAGTTCTACGTTTTATAGTACTATCTTAAGTAGTACTACGTAGAAGGTTAAGTGTATCTTTATTTTATTTAGTAGCTTTAATTTAAATATAACTAGCGTAACTTCTTTCTTAATTTTATATAGTCTTATCTTAACGTAGTCTAATTTTAAGCTTAGTCTCTTACTCTTAATATTTTTTCGCACTAACTATACTTTTTCTCTTTTTCTAAATTAGGGTCCTTCTTTATACTTCTTGTTGTAGTACTTAGCTATACAATTATATAGGAATTCTACATCTTATCTTAGTTAATCTTATATATTCTTAAGTCTATTAGCAAAGTTTTCTCTTCTTAGAGACTAAAATATCTAGTTTCTTAGTATCTAGTATATATTAGGCTTAAATCTATAGTTTACAAAGAAGAGTATTACTCTTATTACTATATTCTTTGCGCTATTATATACTAGTTGTACTATAGGTAGTAGTTGTACCTAGTTGTTCTAGTTGTAATTAAGGTAGTATCTTAGGTATTATTCTACTATCTAATTTATACGTTCTAATTATCTATCTATCTATAAGTAGTATACTATTAACATTATATATTTAATTCCTAATTGTACTATTATTATTTCTTATAGTTTTAATGTAAATCTTACGTCTCTATCTATAATAATCTTATCTAGTAGTCTATATTAGCTAATTACAGTTCCTAGAACTTAGTATACTACAACTTCTATTCTACTTTTCTCCTTGTATAGTCTAAAGTATAAGTACTTTGTAAGTTTATCTACTATTATTAGGATTCTATTATACTCGACTCCTAATATTAGGTCTTTAGACTTAGGTAGTTTCGTAATAAAGTCTATTATAATAATTCTCTATAGTTATTCTAGTATCTTTATTAGTTGTAGCATTCTATATAGTGCGTATCTATTATATTTATTTCTATAGTATTCTATACAGTCTTATAGTACTTCTATTACTAGTTATCTTACCTTTAGGATGTAATAGTCTCTTAAGAGTCTATCTAATATCTTATTAATACCTTAGTGTCTATATACTAGTAATTTGTAGAATTATCGTATAAATTCTTTTTAGATCTTTCCTAGAATATATATTCTTTTATAGGCTTGTGCTAGTCCTTCTTAAGTTTCTAGTTTTTCTATTTCTTTAGATAATTCTTGCGTTATTTTCTAAATCTATTCGTCTAGCTCGCTACTTATTCTTTTAAGTGTTGCAGCTATTTTAGGTATATTTAGGACTAAATATCCTTCTTTGTTCTTAATTAGAACTATACTAGTAGTACTTACTTCTTCTTGTAAGTCTAGTCTTCTACTAAGGGCGTCTATAAATTAGTTGTCTTTCCCTTTTATATATATTATTTCTATATTAAATATTAATAGAAACTCTTACTATCTTGTATAGCGTTATAACAGTTCTTTATTTATTATAAATCCTATAAGGTTCTTATAGTCTATATAGACCTTTGTCTAATATTTTACTCCTTGTAAATATACTCTCTATTGCTTAAATACTTTGTATATTACTAGCATTTCTTTATCGTAGATTAGGTAATTAAGCTCTACTAGCTTTATTTTCTTAGAAAAGTATTTAACTAAATACTCCTTATTAGTCTCTAGGTCTTCTTGTATTAGTGCTATTCTATAGACTAAGTTAGACGCGTCTGTTTTTACTACTACTAGTAGGTCTAGGTTATATATTCTAATAACTAGATTTTCTATAAACTTTCTTTTAATTTTCTTAAATGCTTTATTGCATTCTCTTATCTACTTAAATAGCGTGTCTTTTTTTATAAGTCTAGTTATTAGTTCTATATCTTTAGACTATCTTACTATTAACTTTCTATAAAAGTTAGCTAACCTATAAAATTGTTGTACCTCTTTTAGGTTTTTTAGTATTAGCTATTCGTTAATTAATCTAATCTTCTCTAGGTTAATCTTGATTTTTCCTAGTTTAATAATAAATCTAAGGAAGTCTATTTCCTTTGTATAAAATTCGCATTTTCTTATTTTTAGGAATAGTTTGTTTTCTACTAGTTTCTCTAGTACTTTGTATACGTATTATACGTGTTCTTCCTCTATTTCTAAAAATATAAGGATGTTATCTAGGTATACAAATATAAATACGTCTAAGTACTCTCTTAGTACTATATTAATCTTTTCTTAAAATACTACTAGTGCGTTTGTTAAGCTAAACAGCATAACTAGATATTTATATAGTCTGTACTATATTCTAAACGCTATCTTCTATTTATCTCCTTTTTTAATTCTAATCTAGTAGTACGCGTTCTAAATATCTAGTTTTGTAAAGATTCTTACTTTTCGTAATCTATCTTGTATTCTATCTATTTGTAGTAGTAGGTATTAGTTCTTGTTTATAATTGCGTTAGTTTTCCTAAAATCTACGTAGGGTCTCTTGTTACTTATTCCTTTTTTATCTACAAATATAAGTCCGTGCGCTACTAAGGATTTAGATTCCCTTATCTATCCCTTTTTTATTACATTCTAGATAAATGTTTATTTAATTTTAGACTCTTCTTCTATTTTCTAGTAGACTAGGCTCTATCCTACGTCTTTACCTTCTACTAGTTCTATCGCTAGGTCCTATAGTTAATGTTCTAGAAGGTAATCTTTAGGTTCTATAAGTTATTTTTCCTATTTCTTATACTCTTTAGGGAATTCTCCTTTATAAGTGCTTATATTAGCTTTTAACGTGTCTATTCTATAGTAGTTAATTTTTCCTATTCTCTAATTAATCTATAGGTTAGTTATTTATAACTATAGTATTCCTAGTATTATATCTTGTTTATTATTAATTGTTGTTATATCTATAACTATGTTCTTAATTGTTATTCCTTCTAGTTTTAATGTAGAGGGAACTGTTTTAAATCTAATAGGTTCTTAGAATAGTTTTCCTTTAATCGTACTTAATTATCAAGGATATTTCTTCGTTATATACTTTATTCCTTGTGTTTCTACAAACTTCTTTAATATAAAGTTTCTCGTAGCTCTACTATTAATTATTAATCGTACTTTTCTTTCTTAGTAAGTACCTATTTTTGTAATATGTAGGCCTCCTACGCTTTCTAGCTATTCTTACTTAGGTATCTTTACAAACTATCTATTTTCCTTAAGCTATAGGCCTACTTTAAGCTTATATTCTTCGTGTTTTAGGTATTTATTATATATATATTTATACTATAGTCTTCCTTAGACGCATTTTTTAGATAGTTTTAGACTAAGTCTTGCTACTACGTATCTATCTTCTAGGATTATTTCCTATCCTTAGATGTCTTCTACTAGGATTACTCTTATATAGTTATAGCCTCTTCTTTATATAGGCTATATATTGTTGTTTACTTTAGAATTTCTATATATAATGTAATTCTTGTCTAAGTATAATATCTATAATACTTTAAAGTATACTAGATGTTTTAGATCTATTATTTTGTTATCCCCTTCCTAGTACTTATCTTTTCTAGGTGTGTCTATTGTTAAGATATAGTATACTACTAGTACTCTTAGTATATAGGCTTTATTAATCTATTATATTTTTCTTGTAAAGTACTACTATTCTTTTTATATAGGTATTCTTCCTACTACAACTATATATTACTTTATCTATTCTTAAAATAGTGTAAACTTTATTTCTTTAGGATTGCGTTCTTTCTAGTCTTTATATACTTCCTCTATACTTATAACTATTAAGTATGTTTAAACGAATCTCTATTCTTTATTTTATTCTTCTATATCTATTATTGTGTAGCTATTGTAGCTATATATATCTAGCTAGGCATACTCTATACCTCTTATACTAACTTGTCTCTTACTTTCTTGCGTTTCTTTAGAGGAAGCTGTAGTAGTCTCTTTATCTAGTGCTCGTTCTTTAGCCTAGATTAATAGGGTCTAGAGTTCTTCCCCTTCTAAATCTTCTGTTAGTAGGTCTATTATATAAGCTATCTCTTCTAAGTATACTTTTATTCTACTTTCTTTTGTTACAGCTACTCTATATCTCTATTTCTATAGGAACTATACTACTCCCTATTTACTAGAAAGATATATATAGTAGTTGTCGTTATAATAAAAAGTCTAATAGAGTATTACATGTTATACTTCTTTACTCCCTACTACCTTCTCCTAAAGTTTAGCTTATGCTTTTAGTGCTTCTTTCTTATTCTTAGTTATTTTTAACTAAGTTTCCTTATCTTTTCTTAGGTCCTTACTTTTATAGTCTTTTACAAAGTGTCCTAGTTTCCTATATTTATAGTATACTATATCCCTTTTCTTTTGTAATTAGTAGTCTTTTACGTAGTAGCCTTTCTTACTATAGTTAAAGTACGTAAAGTCTTTATTCTTCTTCCTCTTCTTATCTTTATTAGCGTCGAGGATTATAAGGTCTCCCTTATCCTAATTCTAAGTATAACCTCTATACTTATTCTTCTTCTATTCTTAAAGATCGTTGTTAATTTATATTACCTATTGTTTTAGAGCTTCTAGCGTTTAGGGTTTTTCTATATAAATTATTTTATATTAGATTTTTAAGTTTAGTCCTTGTTTAAATTATAATATTAAGGCTAACTTATTCTACTCTATATTTTGCGATAGTTGTTTAAACTATAATACGTACTCTAGAACACTCTAGTTTTATATAAGCTTTTCTAGCTATTCTTTAGCTTATTAGGTAACGTCTATGTCCCTAAATACTACTCTTATTCGTCTAGTAAAGTATTTGTAACTTCTAAAGATAGCTCTTGTTTTATCCTTTTAGGTTATTAGAGCGTATATTATATAGTCTATCTAGTAAGGTTCAAACTATCTTATTACATTTTCTTTAAGATATATTCTAATATATATTACCTTCTTTTCTTCTATATTAAAGTATAGTACTTATACGTCTATCTAGAGTTATACTAAGGCTATAAAAGGTCTTAGTTTTTCTCTTATTCTATTAAACTTCTTAAGGACAGGTATCTTAGGTAGTTTCTTTATTACACTTATTTCTAGTTATTAGGTAATTAATTCTATCTAGTTTTAGCCTTTAATAATAGCTTTAATTTATACTTCGTTCTATTTTAAATAGTCTTACAGTTCCTTATTCTACGTTTCTAGTACTTTAATTACTATCTTTATATCCTCTTTGTCGTTAATTAGTTTATTTATACAATCCTTAATCGTTTCCTATATAGTGCTATCTAACTTATAACTACTCTTAGGGGCTTTGCTTATTAAGCTTTCTACTATTATATTAGCTAGACTACGCGCTACTTACGCTTTACTTCTCGCAATAACTAAATTAGCAAGGTATAATAGGCCTCCTATCGTTAACTATAAGTACCTATCTTAGAAGAGTTAGTAGATTATAAGGTAATAACAAAAGTTCGTGTAGAGATCTATAATAACTATAAATAATAGAAGATGTTTTGTAACTATCTTATATTAGCGTTCTATAGTTAAAAGATTAAATTACTAATACTATCCTAATAATACGCATTGCTACTAACTATATAGTAATAATATCTTAGCGGCTTCGTTACTTTGTATTTACTAAGATCGCGAATTTATAAATTTGTTACATAATAGCTTCGTAGCTTTATGTTTACTAAGATCGCGAATTTACGAATCTATTACGTATCTATGTTGTAGTTAGCTTCCTAATTAAACTCGTTATCCTATAGGTTATTACCCTACTTATCCTATGCTTCGTTAGTAGCTAAGCGTAGACTAATTAGTTCTATCTTAGTTTCCCTTGTTACTGCTGTAACATAAGGAATATATTTAAAGAAAGCTATAGTATAAATATACTTATAATAAATATCTTAAATATAAAAACTATAAACGTAAAATAGAGTAATAGCTCTTAAAGAATAGATAATTTAAAAAAAAACCTAAGTAAGAAAAACTATAAAGTATAAAAAGCTTATATATTATAAAAATAAGTATATACTAAAGAAAGAAAGTATAAATAATAATTAATAGTAGAGCTATAAGAAACTTTATATTTAAGAAGTTTATAGAAAATTAAGGAATAACTTATATAATAAAGAAATACCTTAGGTAACTTAGTATAATTAAAAGAAAACTATTCTAGAAACCTACTAGGTTTAAAACAATACTCTCTATACTAAAGATAGAAAAATTAAAAATTAGAAATATAGTTATAAATATAATAATAATTAATAATAAATAAGATATAATATTAGGAATACTATAGTTATAAATAACTAACCTAAAGATTAACTAGAGAATAAAGAAAATTAGCTACTTTAAAAAAGAAATATTAAAAGCTAATATAAGTATATATAAAAAACAATTCCTAGAAGAATATAAGAAATAAGAGAAATAGCTTATAAAACCTAATAACTACTTTCTAAAATATTAACTATAGAATTTAATAATTAACTTAGAAGAAAAAAAAAATATAAGATAGAGTCTAGCTTATTAGAAAACTAAAGAAGAATAAAAGATTAAATAAGTATTTATATAAAATATAATAAAAAAAAGATAGATATAAGAATCTAAATCTTTAGTAGTATATAAACTTATATTTATAGATAAAAAAAAGATAAATAATAAAAGACTTTACGTAGACTTTAGAAAAACTAATATAATAATAGATAAAAACTAATACCTCTTACTACGTATAGACAAGATATAAGATAAGCTAAAAAAAGCCTAAATCTTTATAAAACTAGATATCTAGAATACTTACTATTAGATTAGAATTAAAAAAAGGCTATAAATAGAAAATAGTATTTAGAATACAATATAAACTATTTAAGTATATAGTTAAACTTTTTAGATTAATAAATATACTAGTAGTATTCTAAGAAAAGATTAATATAGTACTAATAGAGTACTTAGATGTATTTATATTTATATACCTAGATAATATCTTTATATACTTAGAAATAAAAGAAGAATATATATAATATATATATAAAGTACTAGAAAAATTAGTAGAAAATAAGATATTTTTTAAAATAAGAAAATACAAGTTCTATATAAAGGAAATAGACTTCTTTAGATTTATTACTAAACTAGGAAAAATATAAATTAATTTAAATAAGATTAAAATAATCTAAGAATAGCTAATACTAAAGAACTTATAAAAAGTATAATAATTTTATAGGTTAGTAAACTTTTATAAGAAATTAATAGTAAGTTAGTTTAAAATAATAGAACTACTTATAAAACTTATAAAGAAAGATATACTATTTAAATAGACTTAGGTATATAATAAAATATTTAACTAGATTAAATAATAGTTTATAGAAAACCTAGTTATTAGAATATATAACCTAGATCTACTAGTAATAGTAAAGAGAGACGCGTCTAACTTAGTCTATAGAATAGTACTAATATAAGAAGACTAAACTATAAAATAAGAATACCTAGTTAAATACTTCTTTAAGAAGATAAAGCTAGTAGAGCTTAATTATCTAATTTATAATAAAGAAATACTAATAATTTATAAAGTATTTAAATAATAGAAAGTATATCTATAAAGAGTAAAATACTAAATAAAAGTCTATATAGACTATAAGAATTTTATAAAATTTATACTAAATAAAGACTTATTATAATACTATATAAGATAGTAAAAGTTTTTATCTATATTTAACTTTAAAATTATATATATAAAAGGAAGAGATAATTAATTTATAGATACTCTTAGTAGAAAACTAAACTTATAAGAAGAAGTAAATACTACTAGTATAGTTCTAGTTAAGAATAAAGATAGATATCTAGTCTTAAATATACTAAAAATAGCTATAATACTTAAGAGAAAGAGTAGTAAGCTAGATAAATAGATTTAGAAAAAAATAAGAAAAACTTCTAATAAAATAAAAAAACTTAAAATCTAAAAAGGTCTTATATAAGCCTATAAAAGAACGTATATTATAAGAAAAATATAAAAAGAATTTATATAATAGTTCTATAAACTACTAGTATATAAATACTAAGAAATTAATATAATACTAGATAGACTACTAAAAGATTATTATATTTTAAAAGTAAAATAACTAGTAATAGAAGTACTATAAGACTATACTAAATATTATAAAAATAAGTATAGTAGATATATACTATATAGAATATTTATTAAGACCTTAGAACTAAGTAAGAGTAATAAAAGTAAGTAGGCTTTTATAAGATAAGTAAAGTTAATAAATAAGTTAGTTACTTAACTTAATTAATAGTTAGCTTTTATTAGAGTATTATAAGGTATATAAGTATTAATAAGTAGATAAGAATCTAATTAAAGTATTAGTTATAATACTCTATTAAGATAAGAAGTAAAGAAGAGATTAAATATAATAGTTTATAAAGGTCTATTAATATTCTTATATACTTACTATTTAGTATTTATTTTTAAGAACTTACTCTAGAGTATTTACTCTAGAGTACTTATTTCTAAGTATTTACTTTAGAGCGTTTACTCTAGAGTATTTACTACTAAATAGTTACGTATTCTACTATACTATATTACCTAGCCTAATTACGTACAATATAATAGCTTACTTACTACTTAGTATTATAATACTATCCCTCTATTTTACGCTAAGTCTATCTTTAAGCGTAGGCTTCTATTAGCTAAGTTTAGCTTATAAGTAGTTTACTTTACTTTCTAGTTAAAAACTATTTTACTATAATATTACCTCTTTTTTAGTCTTATAAACTTTATCTCTTATTAGAAATTTTTAATATAAACTATATTTCTAAAACACTTTATCTATATAATTCTTTTTTAAGTATTCTTTACTTTATTATACTAGATTCTACTCTAAAGTATACTAAGTATACTTATATAAAGCGTCTCTATATTAGTATAACCTAAGAATTTCTTAATAAAACTTATAAAAAGTTTTATAAAATAGTTAATAATAATAAAAAACTTTTTACTATTATTATTACTTATTTACTATATAATAAAAAAATATTAAAATCTACTAAAGAGTATACTTATTATAAAGCCTTATACTTAGTATTAGAATTAGAGTAAGAAAGTAATAAAGTTTTAGCGTAAGTTTTTAACTACTTTACTACTTCTATTAATATTACTTCCTTTTTTACTATCTAGTTTACTATTAGCTTATTAGATAATTTTATTATAACTAAGGGCGCTTTATAAGCTTTATATAGTTAGGCTTATTATTAAACTTTTTACTATTAATATATCTATTATATCTTAGCTATAGCTTTATATATCCTATATATCCTAGTATATTATACTTATTTCTTACTTTCTTAAGTATCTACTAATAATTCTATAGATTAGCTTTAAGTTCTTATATATTTTTACTTACTAAGTAGCCTTTTTATTTTACTAGCTACTTTTAGAGAAACTATATACTTTAGAAGGTGTTACGTTATATTTCTTAATATCTCTATAGGTTTTTAACTTTAAACTTATTATTTTCTTCTTTCTAATATTAGAATTATTACTATACTAGTATTTTTAGCTTAGCTAGTTCTAGTAAGCTTATATAGAACTTAGAGTATACCTTAGTATTTTTAAGTAGTTCTAGTGTTTTTATAACTAGCCTATTATTTTCTTTAACTAAAAATAGTCTAACCTTAATATAGTCTAGCTTTTTACTAAGTTACTTTATTTATAGATTCTTTATATAAAGATACGCTTTATCTCTTTCTTTTAGCTAAAGTACTATTTTTTATTTTTTATTAATATATAAAATACTATATTTCTAACCTTTTTTTAGTTTCTATCTTATTTTATTATAGAGTTCTTATATATCTTCTACTCTAACTAATACTACTTCTATCTTAGGTTCTAGTAATATTCTCCTAAATAAATTAGAGTATATCTTATAGTTTATAAAATATAGTATTTTACTTATTACTTCTAAGTACTTATTATTATAAGCTATTTATACTATAAGTAATAGTAATACCTAATTATTCTACTTCTAATTACTATAAATCCTTAGGTATATCTTTAATATTCTATTAGTTTATTCTATTTATCTATTTATCTATAGATAATAAGCTATTAATAGCTTTATTTTTATCTCTATTACTATAAGTAGTATTATCTAGTAATTAGATATAAAAAGCTTATCTTTATTACTAATAATACTCTTTAGTATCTTATATCTCTATATTAGTATATCTAGTAGTACTATTAGGAGGTAGCTAGAAGATAATAGTACTTACTATAAGCTATAGAAAATAGTAAAGAGATAATAGATAGTATTTAATAGTACTACTAGTATCTAAAGAAAAATAATACTTACTTTACTCTTTTTATAAGTATTAAGCCTTTTATATACCTATATAGTATACTAGCTCTACTTTAGATTATAACTATATAATATTATAATCTTTAGTATATTAGCTTTACTTCTAACTTATACTAGAGTTTATAAGAGTCTTAAGTATTTAATAAACTCTTATTATAGAGCTTTTTCCTCTAGCTAGTATCTTTACTAGCTTCTTAAAGTATAACCTTAATAAAATCCCTAAACCTTTAAGAAAATAGAAAAAAAAGTATTTATATACTTTACGCGCTATACCTATATATTAGGTATATTATTATTATTATACTTGTATATAATATTCTATTTATATTTTAATAATAAGTAAAAGATTATTACTTATATAATTATATTTACTTTTAGGAAACCTTATATAAAAAATATTTTTCTTTTATAATTATTTTACTTATCTTCTTATTAACTATAGTATATACTTAATATATACGTAGTATACGTTTAGTAATTATTACTATAGTTTACTATCTTTACCTAAAGTTTATTAAGAAAAGTAACGTCTATTAAGCTTAGCCTTTTAAGTAGAGTATAGATACTAAGTATACTAACTATAATACTTTATATACTACTTACTTATACTATACTTAAAGTATTATTAACTAAAAGGAAATATATAATAAGCTAGAAGAATATTACTATAAGTATTATTTCTCTAGTAATTATAGTAGCTACACTTTAGTAACTATAATATATACTCTTTATATATACTTTAACTAATATAAAGAAGTACTTCTTATACTTAATAGGCGCGTTAATTATCTTTATAAGCTTTATAATACGTATAATACTTATAAGGTAGACTTTACGCAAGATAACTTAATAAGGTAGTTTTAATAATTAACTAAAAAGAGTAAATAGTAGATAAA
>JALNQF010000127.1:0-125655 GCA_028456385.1 Ophiosphaerella korrae | reverse complement strand
CTCTACTACTAGGTTACTACTATTGTTAAGCTAAAATAGCCCTAAGCCTTAAGGTACTAATATTAGGTTAATATAACGTTAGTAGTTATACTAGAATGTAATTAGAATAACTTTATAATATATTTTATTAACCTACGTTTTATACTTAAGTCTTATAAACTATTTTCTAGTAGTATTGTATTATATACGTAGGAACGTATTATATACGTATAAACGTATTATAAACGTAATATTAACGTATTATAAAAATATTATATTAGGGCTAAGTTAAGTTAAGCTTGCTTAGAGCTACGTACGCGCTAAACCTAGCTTAGTATTACTATCTTAACCGAGGCAAATCTATAGTTAGTTAACCTACTAATACGCTAACTTACGACCTAGGCTACTCTACCTAACCTAACTAATCTATCTAATTAATTGCGCTATAACTACATACTTAAAGTAGCTAGAATTTAAGAAGAAGAGAGATTATATTAATTTACATTAGCGCTTATAATAGCTAAGTATATAATACTTGCTATAAGTTAGTAGTATACGTTAGCGCACTTAGGACGCATCTACTTAATAGCTCTTCTTAGCTTCTCTAATTAATCTCTATCCTTCTTTAACTTAAATTATACCTCTAGAAGCTATATAACATCTATACTTATCTTTCCTCTATATCTTGTAATAGTTTTTAGCTTTTAGCTAAGTATTTTTATAAGCTAAAATTATAGCTAAGTATATAGCTAACTTGTAGCCTTTAATAAGCTAAGATAGCGCTTAACTTAAAAGACCTTAAAATTAACGCTATTGTAGTTTTATATACCTAATGCATATCTAGAGCCTAAAGGCTTATTAGTCCTAGAGAACTTAAACTTTATAGCTAATCTAACTCTAAACATTGTTTATACTTGTATAAATTGTATTTTACAACCTAAAGGCCTATTAGCTTACTCTCTACCTATCTCTATTATATATTCTACTTTTCTTAGTAGCTCCTCTTTATAAGCTCTTAGTACTCGCGTTTCTCTAGTAACTACCTACCCCCTTTTTACTATTAGTTCCTTTATAATACTCTACTATAATACTAAACAAGATTCTTTAGTATTAAAGTCTATCTATAGAGCTAATTAATATTATAAGGTATTTTTATAACTAGTAGGCTTATATAGCTATTAATCTTATAAGATTTATAGTTATAAATTAATAGATATAAACTTAAGTATAAATTAAGTAGACTAATTAATCTCTTCTATATATCTATCTCTAGCCCTACGCTCTATCTATATATCTACGCTGTAGTAGTCTTAGCTAGGTCTCTTAAGATAGTAGTAGACTAGATCCTTAGCACTTTTTCTATTAGGGCGCTAGTTTCTTTATTATATTAGTTATACTAACGTAGTCTATCTCTTTATATATAAGATCCTTTGTTTATAAAAGCTAAGGCTACGATCTTTTAGCTATAGTAGAGTTAGTAGCTTAGTAATTATTATACGCTTATTTAATAAATCTATAAGAGGACTACTAGTAGTATTATTAGATAAGTTACACGATTAGATACTCGATACGCGATTAGATACGCGATTATATATATAATTACGAAGTCGCTAACTCTACTATAGCTAAAAGGATTATAGCCTTAACCTTTATAAATAAAGAATCTTATATATAAAGAGATAGACTATATTAGTATAACTAATATAATAAAGAAACTAGTACCTTAATAGAAAGGATATTAAGGATCTAGCTCGCTATTATCTTTAGAGACCTAGCTAAGACTACTATATTATAGATATATAAATAGAGCGTAGAGCTAGAGATAGATAGTAGGATTAATCTACTTAGTTTATACCTAGTACCTTTAAGTTATAGGTAATTAATCTAAAAAAAGGCTTTTCTAAAAGCCTTAGGAACCCTCTCTAATAAGGCTCTTATATAGCTATTATAAAAAAGCCTTTTTATTAAACTACTATAACTTCTTTTAAATCTAATAAGTATATACGCAATAGTAAGGTTAGATAAGACTCTATCTAGATTAGATTAAACTAGACTTACTACTTAGAATCTACTCTAAATTAACCTCTTAGAGAAGTCTAATAAGCGTATACGCGTATCTACTTTAAAATAGTAATCTTTATTAATATAAAAGACTTTTTAATATATAAAGTATTTAATTTTATTACTATATACTATCTTAAGAGGACTAAAGTAGCTTATATTAAGTAGTTAAAGAAAATATAATATATAAGCTAGTATATAGAGACTAATAATCTTATACTCTATATAGTACTAATTAAACTTAGGTATTATATAGCTACTATATATATCTAAAATAAGTAGTCTATATACTTAACTTATATAAAGCTTTAAATATTAGTTAAAGTATATAAGCTAGTCTAAACCTAGTTAATTAGTTACTTATCTAGTATTCCTATAGGTAGAATAATCTACCTAGACGCGTTAATATACTTTATTACTATTACCTATTTATAATTACTAGGCTATAGGTTAATTATATATCTTTCTATATCTAAGCTATTAACTACTTTATATATAGTAACTACTCTTATTATTAAGCTAGTCTTATTAACATTATATATATCTTTATCTAAAATCTTATACTTATTACACTTATTATTAAGAAGCTTAAACTACGCTCTAATTATAACTAGGTCTTTATATCTAGCTCTCTCTAAATTAAACCTTTAATCCTACTTTCTCTTAAGCTTAAGCTAGCTCTTAATCGATTATAACGCCTAATTGTATCTAACTAGTTTAGGAGGTAGATCCTATATATATATAGAGAGAGGAATATTAGTAATATAATATAAGTTAATAACCTAAAGTAGAAAGCTACGTTAATTAAGGTTTAAGATCTAATCTACTAGGGTATAAGGTAGACTTTATATAAGATAACTTAAATAGTAGTTTTAACAATTAACTAAAAAGAGTAAATAGTAGATAAAGAGCTATCTAAGTAAGTACTAGGTATATATACCTAGTAGCTTACTAAGTGCTAACTAAAAGTAGAAAGTAGCCGAATATTAGTAAGTTGCAAACTTACTAACATTAGTATATATTAGTAAGTTTGCAATATTAGTAAGTTGTAAACTTACTAATATTAGCGCAAAGTAAGAGATATAAGGGTTAACTCCTTTATAAAGGGACTCCTCTTTAGATAGTAATAGCTTTCGAAATATAAGGTAGGTGTTGCGCATAGACTAACACCCTATAAGCTAGTGCTAAATTGTTCTATAAGAGATATTATAGAGCGTTGTAGCGCAACGCTAGCTTTTTATATAATAAGTCTGTATAGCTTAGGCAATAAGAAGTACTCTCTCTTCTTTTTAAGGTAATTAGGCACGTTTTGTAGGCGCTATAGTAGATAGGATAGAGGAGAGATTTGTTAAACTAGGTAGGTAGCCTAAGTAGTAGGGTAGCCTAGGTCGTAAGTAAGCACGTTATAAGATTAGTGCAACGTTAACACGTGAGTCGCTATCCTAAGCGAGTTGCCACCCTATTAGCTTTCTCAATCCTATTACACTCTACTCCGAAACGGCTCTACATATAGCTAATAAATTCGCTTCAAATAAAGTAGACGTATAGCTTGCAGTTTTAGCAATTGAATCTAACAAAATACAAGGTAATCGATCTGCTAATAGAGTCTACAATGTTCCTCGATCTACATTACGCGACTGACGCACCGGCAAGCCTGCCTGACGCGATTGCATCCCCAACTCGAAGAAATTCACTTAGCTAGAGGAGAAGGTAGTTGTTAGATCAATATTAGATTTGGGTTTACATAGATTTCTGACTAACCTGGCTACTATACGTAATATAGCAGATACTTTACTAGGGCTGCGTAGGGCTCGACAGGCTGGACAGGACTAGCCAAAGAACTTATTCAAGCGTACAAACAGTCTTAAGGCAGGTTCTAATAGAATATATAAGCAGCAAAGAGCCTTGTGCAAAGATCTAGAGGTAATTAGAGCCTAGTTTACGCAGGTAGAACAGACAAAGGCCAAGTACGGCATCGTAAATAAGGACGTATACAACTTTAACGAAGCCAGCTTATAATAGGCAAGATTACAAGCTAACTTGTCTTGACTAAGTCCAACAGGAGGGGCAAGGCAAAGACAATCCAGCCAGGCAGCCGTAAATAGGTTACGTTAATCTATAGAACCAACGCGGCTGGACAGGCAATCCCGATCTACGCGGCCAAGTATCACTTATCTACCTAGTACAAGAAAGATAATCTCCTACTTGACTAAGCATTCGGAGTTAGTAACAATAGCTAGACTAACAATAACTTAGGGGTTCAGTAGCTAGAGCACTTCAACCAGGTACCTATACTACTTTCACAGGGCCTTCATTCCACACAATTGGATCAACATTAAAGAGTTTGTTAGGTTGCAGAGATACAGCTACTGTAGAAGATGTCGTGTAAACAAATCGCTGAATTCCAGCTGCAGTTGCCGCTTTCAATGCGTTGGCGACACTAGCAACAGTCATAGGAATAGCAACATTTGTGTTATTTAATGGACATGACTGATGTAGCGGTGTAGGTAAACTAGTGCGGCTTTTAACAGCTTCATCAAAGCCCTATTAGTAGCCCTGTCTAGTACAGAAGCTAGCACAAGAGAACTAGCTCCATACTTGTCGTTAAAAAGGCGCAGGTACTACGAAGCACACTCAAGGTTGTGGACTGTGCCACGGACCTAGCGAGAGAATCAGCTATTCGCATCTTAGCAAAGCAGAGTCTGAGAAACCTATATGCATTCTTAAGGAGCTATTTGACGATGTAGCTTACTATGACGCCGCTTATGCCAGAAACAAAGGCACGTGAACCTGGATAGATGATTGGGTTTTTCGAATTAGATGGTGTGGCATACTAGGATGCACGTAGAAGTAGGAGGCGGGTGCCGACCCGCAGTCGGTAAGATGAGTTGAATATATCGGTTGAGTAGCTACATGACGAGTTGGTGTTTTTCTCTCGCTGCCCCATCCGATCCTACTTAAGGCCGCCTAACCCAATGCTCACTAATCACGTGCGGTTCTACTACACCACAATGGACTCATTGCATCTGATATTGTACTTGATATTGGATCAGAAAAACAAGTACTGAGCTAAATCGTAGTATGTAGCTTCAAAATTGAATAGATGAATTTTAGACCTGCGCATCTTCAGATGAGAACAAATTTATACATCTTTACAATTGTAACTTACTTTGCACACCACATGTAATGTTCCTCTGGTCATTTGATCTGCTGTAAATAACCTGCTGCATGCGCGCATAGCTGCTTCGATTGAATATCTGTCACAATCTTTGCAAATACAAGTTATCTCCACTTATACTAATCATGTTGTGTTACTTCAATGTTGTGTTACATTAGCTACGCAATTTATCAGCGTTTGTTTGCTAATTCAGTAGCTTTCTCTTTGAGTTTTGGTAGTATATAGCCATTAATATGAGTGGTTTTTATGGAGTCACTGCTTAGTCGACGTATGTCAGACCTCGCCTAGCCGACTGTGCCTCGTTCGTCGCGTGGTGTTGCACTCGTCAACAGAATGCTCTGTTCTGCTTAGCGTGACAGCCTCTAATGGCAACCGTGAATCTCGCTCTATCAACACTATTCTTTTTTGTAGCTCTTCACTTTCGACAATTATAGTATGACATTGTGATTAATGTTCCGGTACTACTTTCGTATAGTGCATGTAAAACAAAGCTATAAGTGACAAATTGAACTAGCCATGCACTAGCATTCCCTCCGAAAGGACCGAAATATTTTAGATAACTAACTAGCTCATCAAGGCATATGTATAGGCATACTAGCCATAAATCCTGTTGTGGTTGGAATCTTATTAGATAGTGATGATCGGACGCACGGTAACCTTATCGAATGGCTCTAGCCTTGACCATGAGCTCGGGCTTATCCCACAATATGTATACGTTCTGATCAAACCACGAGTTACTCTCTAGGCACAACTCCAAATCGAAGTGCCACAATACGGTAGCGAATATAATTCGCATTTCGTGATATGCCAAGCTACAATATTAAATTAGCATCGGCTCCTCCAATCCCCTTTGTTTTATCCTTACTTTTTGCCTAGGCAGCTGCGTGGCCCTACGCCAAAGGGCTGGAGTGCGTCCCTCCTGTCGCTGTCATATCCAGAATTCGGCAGCCACCGTTCAGGTATAAAAGAATTAGGATCTTTGAAATTCAGGGCCGAGTAAGATGCAGCGTGCTGTGGCACAGCGACACGTGTCTTTATTATACCTCGAATTAGCTCTAAAATTCTGATGCGGCGATAATAAAACATACCCCTTCAGGAATCCATTCGCCGCATATAGCATTACCCCCTTTGGCCACTACACGGGGGATCCCGATTGGCACAGGTGGATACTGTCTCAGCCCCTCCTCGAAGCAAGCATTTAGATATGGCAACTGCGGCAGCTTTTCAAGTGACAACTCTTCTTCGGTAAGAGCACGCACTTCGTTGAGGACCTTTTGCATTTTTTCTGGGTTCTTTAGTAGGAGAAAGGTAAGGCCGCACAATAATGTAGCAGTGGTCTCTGTGCCTGCAATCATAAAGTTCGACGCGTGCGCATGCATCGAGCCCAGACTTAGTTGATCTTTACCTTTATCTAAAACAAGTTTCCAGATGTCCGGTTTGCCAATATCCAGACCCTTATCGATGCGACGGTTAACGCGCTGAACAGCGTGATCAAAGTGTGCTAGTGCGAGCTCATGGATGGCTTTGGGCGTGAGAGCGTTGATAACGTTTCCAAACCATGGATATTCTAGTGCCACGCGTTTAACATTAAAGAACTTAATGCTCCCGAAAACAGCCTTGACCCACGGCGTGTATTCAGATAATTCCAGCAAGCCTAAGGGCTCGCCAAAAGATAAGTCGCCCATGATATCGAATGTCGTAAAATTGTATAGCTTTACAATATCCAGGTGTGCATCCGGATCAGCAGCAACAGTGCGTTTTATGCTGCCAATAAGTTTATTAACATAGATTCGGATCAAAGGCTCTTGGAGCTGCAAGGCTTTGTTGCTGAACGCGTTCGAGAAGACTTTACGAAGGCGGCCGTGCTCCATTGGGTCGTGTGTACTGAATATGGAATGTACGCCATTCACTTCGGCGCCGTACGATTTTGGGTCCTTTCCGTTTTCGAGACGTCCTCCAATGCGGTGGCCGGAGATATCCTTCCAAGCCTGTGGACTGATGTAACTAATTCGGTCGGGACCAACACGAACTACCTCGCCGTACTTTTCGTGTAGCTGGTGTATCCAGCGGACCTCGTTGCCTTTGAAGCAGTTGTAAAAGTATACTAGGCCTGTTGCTGCGGCAGACTTAGGACCAGCGACTAGAAATTCTAATAAGCACAAGTCGTAAGCGGCCAGAAAGATGAACTTGCGTTTACTCAATGGATGAAAGTAAGCATTGTAGAAAGCAGTTAGAATAAACTTGAAAGCTAACTGGTCATATTAACTTTGTTGACAATATTATATGGTATAGCCTAATAATTACCAGACTAATTATAGTGCTGCAGTATAGCAGCAACTGCTCGAGTTTAGGAAAGTGTAAAAGAACGATGAAGCTTGAGATAGTTTCCATTTTGAGAGATAGTGATGTTTCAACAACAATATATTGATAGACAGGATTGTGTATGTCGTGATTTCATTTATTTATCATTGCATTAGGAAAAAGCGGGTGACTTATTGATCCTCGGTAGTTACGGGATCCGATGGCAAGAAACTCGTCGTCCGGAGTCTTTTATGGGGTACTACGAGCTAGGTATTCTCTTCTAGCTACAGTAAAATTACTACTTTGCAATTAGTAAAGCTAAGGTCAGCTAAGCTAACAGATGCTATGAAACTTTCTTGCCAAGCCACTAGGGAGTTGCAAGGCTCTCCCCAGAAACTATGCATACTGTGGTAGCAGGCAAAAGTAGTGTTCAGGCCGGCCTGCAATAGAGATGAAATATATAGCTAAATTACTCTAAGGTATTAAAACGTTTATTTCAAGGATGGGTAGATCAGTTTTACATAAAATAGTGCACATTATAATAAAATTTTGAGCCAACAGGAAATTTGGACTGATCTAATCTCCGGCGCAGGCCTTCCCTGTAAACTCTCGGTCCGAATACTACTTTCGCCTGCAACTACAGTAGGTACACCGCCTGACGGCCTCTCTACTATGGTCTCAGGCATAGGTTGCGTGGGTGGGTCGGCCGAGATGTGGTAGCGCTAGGGGTGGTACGGGTATCTCTGGCATCCCTGTGTCTGGATTTCTATAGGAACTTGTCTTACTGTTAGATCTAAGGGGTCTACAATCTCCTTGTGTTAGTGATGGCCTCTAGCTTCCAGGCTTGACTGCATGAACTTGGTCACGAGTAATAAAGGAAGCTTTTGTTTTTGGTGCTGCGGTAGTGGCAACTGAGTAGTTTGACTGGCAAGTACAAGATGGGTGGGGATAGGGAAGACAAGCGACGTGGGTAGCGGCCCTGGTAGAGGTGGCACCATGACTACAGTATTGACGAAAGAGACACGTTCAGACAGAGTGACTTTGTTTACTATAGAGAACTGGGTGGAGAGTACCGCTGCCCCGTGCCACCCCTGGCCCCACCACATCTTGGCCGACCCACCCACGCAACTTATGCCTGAGACCACAGTACGCTATACACAACCTTGTCGTAGTAGCACCGCACACAGAAATGATAATCGCTCTTCCTCTAACTCTCCTAAGCTGACTCACCTAATAATTTTCGCTGAAAAATGATCTCCTTTTAGTTCAAGTCTCCACTGTTCAAAGCAGCGTATGAATGCAAGCAATTCTTTGTCATATATCTCATAATTGTTCTCAGCAGGGCTTATCCTCTTTGAGTAGTATACGACCGGCTGGAGGGTTCCTGTGTCATCTCCCTTTTCTCCAAGTCAAGGGGACTATCTTGGTCCATTTCTAATGCAGCATTGGGGGTGTCAGGAGCCGGCCCTGGATTCTCCGCGCACGAGGTTCTTGAACTGCTACTATTGTCGCATCTTGTATCTCTTCGTCGTTCATCAGGCTGTTATGTACCTCGCCTTATTCTCTCACATTTGGCTGGATCATACGGAATGTTCTACTCATGTCGAGGTGGGTAGAGCTTCTGGCAGTTTCTGCTAAACGATTCATGTGGGCCTCCATACGGAACACACTTCAGGACTGTCTCGTTGCAGTTGTGGTGGTGGGCTTCTTTGGTACATCGCGCACATTTCTGCTCGTTCTTGCATTAGAATGCCTTATGGTCAATCCCTTGGCAGTTGTAGCATTGTTCCGGTCGTGGCCGGCGTTTGAATGCGCTGGTCGTGCCGGACTCTCCTCTAGCGTGGAAGAAGCCCTCTGTGATGAATCGCCTTTGCGTCATTACTTTAGGCCAGATATACGACCATTGATCCATACAACTTTGGAACGTCCCTCCTGCTCAACCATGAGATCTTGGTCACTATTGTTTCATTCTGCTCGCTAAAGGCATCTGCCACTCCTGCTCTGATCTCGTCATTTTCATCTAGTACGGCCGTTCGCTTGACGTTATCCACTTTTATCGGATACAACTCGTCGCGCAGCACCCATACGCCTGCTCTAATCTTCGTTACTGCAATCCTCTTAACCAGAAGGTGCTCGGCTTCGCCTCGGCAAACGGTTTTGATCCGGCTTAGGTTCTTCTGGTCAATGGTCACGGTGCAGCATCGCCAGTTTTCGTAGTCGGCTATTGCACGAACCTCTTTCTCGACTGCCGTTCTAGCCGTGCCTGCTAATATCCTAACCTCTTCGCTTCCCGCCCTCGACATGCTAACAGTGCAGTAAAGCGTATCGATAAGGGTATATGCTGTGGTATTGAAGGACGAAGCGGTTCACACGTTCGTTGCATGGCCGATCGGGCTTGCTGTTTCCCCGATGGTGGCGTTTGATTTTGTGGGTTCATCCGCCGCCACAACCGACGCCCAGGGGAGGGGGGGTTGTTGCTGAGAGGTTGTCGAGACCCATTTTGAGCTCAGAGAGCTCGTTGAAGAGGTTGATGCTCTGGTCTATAAGAATTTGCTGCTCTAGTCTGATTGCTCTAATTTTGCGTGCTAGTTTCTTGACTGTTTCATTTTGCTGTCGGGTGATTTCTGTTAGCGCGACGAGGTCTTCGACCTGGATGCATTCAATCTCACCTGAGGACGTGCCTGGTCGTTCCTGTGGTCTTCGATATTGCGCGCCCTTCTCGGTGCGCTTCCTTGTGCGTCCTTTCGTTAGTGCTGTTGGTTCGGCAGGGAATGGTGTCGTACTAGGATCGCGTTCAGGGGTTGAGACGGCGTAGGCATGTCAACTGACGATGAGATTCGGTCGGTTGATATTGCAGGGCCGTGCGCTCCGGTAGTCCTTAGTCATATCAGAATTTTAATGAATCTTTTAGTCATAATAGATGGGGATTGATGGGGATTAGGTTATTTTTTTCTCCATCGTCTTGTTCTTCGTAGTTCTATCCCCTGCCTTCATGGCTTCTTGTTGCGCAGCAAAATAGGAGCTTGAGCTCACTCAAGCTCGGTATTCTGCTGCCTGGACCGGTATATATACTAATACGCACTTGCGACACACCCCCTATATGCCGGGGCAGCATGTCAGCTACATGGAGGTACGTCACTTCGTACCCTGTGGATCCGGCGCGGGGCCTTGAAGGCCGGCGCAGCGCCAATGACCTAATCGTGCCACTCTGCTACTTTATTTGGAGCTATGTTCTCATAGCTGCTCGATAAGAGGTAGGTTCAAGCGAATAACACGCCGGCGATGCCGGTTGTGGTCACCCACCGCAGTAATCAACCGTCTAGAAGTTGCTTGCGCAGAAGACACCGCGCGAACCGGGCTCATAACTGTTGCGCAGCAAAATAGGAGCCGGAGCTCACTCAAGCTCGTTGTTCTGCTGCCTGGACCGGTATATATACTAATACGCACTTGCGACACTTCTCTATCGTAAAAATCTGCCAAAGTGGCCGCCGGCTAGTAGGGGCTCTGCGGATTGCGGGACAAGCTTAAATCATCCGTGATGACTCGTCACAAAGGGCTTATGTCGCGACTAATTTGAGCTCGGTTCAGGCTTCTCCGGTGTGCTCCGGAGAACCCTGTAGAGAGCTAAGATAACCGAAGTTATTAAGCTCGGTTAGCTATATATACTTAACTCGAGCTAAGATTATAGATAGTTAATAGATCTTTAACTCTCTCTACAATATACTAAATTTTCTTGTTATAGCTTACGAACAAAATTATATTATATTAATTCTTAGAAATCTATCTTAGTAGTTAAATATTACTTATATTAATTTTAAAGCTTAATATTACTCTATATAAATAAATTTTAAGTAAGTTTTTAACTTTAAATATTCTATAGTACTTACTAGAGTGCTATAAGTTAGGTACTTATAACGTACTTAGTATACCTTCCTATTATTATATTTAGGTTTTAATTAGTAGCTAAGACTATATCCTATACTAGCTACTAGTTACTTTAGTAGATTTTTATAATATAAAGAGAGTATAGGTATAAATTATAATATAATTTCTTTATACTTAAGTAATAGAATTTAATATAGAATTTCTTACTTTAATAGAAGCCTTTATATAATTTATAAATTAGCTATATTTTAAAATATCTAAAGACTAAGATACTAATATAGCTAAATATTTATTAATATAAGTATATAAACTAAGAGAAATTAATAATCTATACTCTCTACTATAATATAAGTAGGGGTTATTAAAATATTACTAAAGTAAGAAAAATTAAGTATAATAATATTTATAATTATAATAAATCTTAGATAATATATATTTAGTAAGCTTAAATTAAAGTTAATAACTTTACTTATTTAAGATATAAAGTAAAATAAAGAGGTATTATTAAAATTTATTAGTAGTAAATAAGTATTATAAGTAAGTTAAGTATATAACTATTAGTATATAAGTTAATCTATATTTAACTAAAAAGTTTCTATATAATATATATAAGTACCTATATACTTATTAATTTTATTAAGTTAGTAATTTAGTAATTTCTAACCTATAGATTTATTATATATTTATAAGGTAGACTTTATATAAAATAACTTAATAAAGTAGTTTTAATAATTAACTAAAAAGGGTAAATAGTAGATAAAGCTATCTAAGTAAGTACTAGGTATATATACCTAGTAGCTTACTAAGCGCTAACTAAAAGTAGAAATATAGTTAAATATTAGTAAGTTTGTAATATTAGTAAGTTTTACAATATTAGTGCGAAAATAAGAGATATAAGGGATAACTCCCTTATAATTATAGACTAAGAAAATATATAGAGTATAATTAATACCTTAGAAACATAGAATAAGAAATAATAAGAATATATAAAGTAGAATAAAGCTTAGGATAACGATATTATAATAGAATAAAACTTAATTAAAGTAATTACTTAATAACAAGAGATAAGTAAAATAAAGAAGCTACTAAAGATACTAGTACTAGAGAAGTTTAATAGAATAAAAAAGAAACTAAAGCTTTTTCTAGCTTTAGTATAAATCTAGATAGATATATAGGGACTATATTTTAATATAAATAAAAAAAAGTTATATATAATAGAATATACTTTAAAGTAGATATAATAAGATAGTTTAAAATCTATTAGATAGACTATAGCCCTTAATATAATAGGTGCACTAGGGTTAACTTCTTAATAACTATTAGGGTTATTAGTAGATTACAAGGTAATAGCAAAAGTTTATATTATAATTAGTAATAACTATAAACAATAGTTAATTTGTGTGTACAATATTAAGTATTAGCGTTCTAGGTTAGGGATTAGATTACTAATACTATCCTAATAATACGCGTCTTATTAACTATATATCTTTGCTAATCTATTTTTGCAACACTATAGATTACTACTATTCTATTTGTATATAATTATAGATTACCTTAATCTATTTATATATTATTATAGATTACTCTAATCTATTTGTACGTAATTATAGATTACTACTACGTGTCCTAGTTATAAGTAGTCTCCTAATTAAAGTCGTTACCTTACTCGTCTTATACTTTGTTAGTATCTAAGTTAGGACTAATTAGTTCTATCTTAATTTCTCTTGTTACGCCTATAACACTATCTCCCCCTCTAGGTAGGTTCTAGTTTATCTATTCTAGAGCTAGAGTTATTAATCTAGTTTCTTTGTTAATATAGAGTTCTTTATTCTCTATCTTTATACCTACTAAGTCTACCCTTTATTATCTTTAATTAGTAGATCGTGTATTACGTTATAGTATTACTATATTTCTCTATTCTTGTTATAAATCTTTAAATCCTCTTGTAGAGTATATTTCTTTAAAATATAGTAAGGCCTATAAGGCGTATATTTGTATTAATACTTATACGTCTTATAATCTTTATAGTATATCTCTTGTAGAGTATAAGTTAATAATACTTATTTACGCGTCTGTACTTATTTATAATAAGGAGAGCTGTTAACTATACTTGAGATAAACTATCTAAATAGATTACTAAGGCTAAAAAAGAACGTAATTAGATTCTAAGTATATAAGTAGAAAATTACACTTGTCTACTTTGTCTCTATAAGACAAAGGCCTTAAATAATAAAAAGTTTATCGCGTAAGCTACTTTTATAGAGTCTAAGCTTAATTTTAAGGCTATAGTAGAGGCTATTCCTATTACGTTAAGTGTTCCTATTACCTCTCTATCTAGTAGTAGTAATATTAATTTTCTTAGTTCGCTACAAGGCGTTCTAGAGAGTTTTAATTTTAGAACTCCTCTAGTTTCTTAGAGTAATTAAGGTTGTCTTCTAGTTCCTATATATCTTTCTATAGTTACCCTTTTATATCTATACCTATCTATTTTACTAGGTAGTAGTTTCTACTATTATAGAACTAGTATACTAGGATTTCTTTTACTTCTTATTCCTCTTATTCTCTATATATATCTACTTTGTATACTAGTAGTTCTATATCTTGTAGTACTTGTTCTAGTAGTACTATATAGAATATTAGGTATATCCTTATTTTACTTAGTAGCTTTAGTTTAAATATAACTAGTGTAACTTTCTTCTTAATCTTATATAGTCCTATCTTAATATAATCTAGTTTTAAACTAGGTTATTTACTCTTAGTGTTCTTTTAGACTAACTATACTTTTTCTCTCTCTCTAAATTAGGGTCCTTCTTTATATTTCTTGTTATAGTACTTTACTATTTAATTATATAAGAACTTCGCGTCCTATCTTAGTTAATTATATATTTCTTTTATTCTATTTACAAAGTTTTCTCTTTATAGAGTCTAAGATTCTATATTTCTTAGTGTTTAATATATATTAGAGTTAAATCTATAGTTTATAAAGAAAAGTAATACTCTTATTACTATATTCTTTACGCTATTGTAAAATAACTATACTATAGGTAGTAACTATACCTAATTATTCTAGTTGTAGTTAAGGTAGTATCTTAGATACTATTCTACTATCTACTTTATTTATTCTAATTATCTATCTATTTATAAGTAATATACTGTTAATATAGCGTGTTATATTCCTAATTATACTATTATTATTTTCTATAGTTTTAATATAAATTATATATCTCTATCTATAATAATTTTATCTAGAGTACTATATTAGCTAACTATAGTTTCTAGAACCTAGTATATAGAAACCTCTATCTTACTTTTTTCTTTATATAGTCTAAAGTATATATACTTTGTAAGCTTATCTACTATTATAAGTATTCTATTATACTTAATTCTTAATATTAGACTTTTTAATTTAGGCAACTTTGTAATAAAGTCTATTATTATTACTCCCTAAAGTTACTCTAGTACTTTAACTAGTTATAATATTCTATATAGTATGTATCTATTATACTTATTCCTATAGTATTCTATATAGTCTTATAGCGCCTCTTCTACTAATTATCTTACTCTTAGAATATAGTAATCTCTTAGGAGTCTATTTAATATTTTCTTAGTTCTCTAGTATCTATATACTAGTAGTTTATAGAATCGTTGTATAAATTCTCTCTAGATTTTTCCTAGAACGTATATTCTTCTATAGGCTTGTGCAAATCCTTCTTAGATTTCTAGCTTCTCTATTTTTTTTAGATACTTTTTACGTTATTTTCTAAATCTATTTATCTAGCTTACTACTTGTTCTTCTAAGTGTTACAGCTATTTTAAGTGTATTTAGGACTAAATATCTTTACTCGTTCTTAATTAGAACTATACTAGTAGCGTTTACTTCTTCTTATAAGTCTAGTCTTCTACTAAGAGTATCTATAAATTAATTGTCTTTCCCTTTTATATATATAATTTCTAAGTTAAATATTAATAAAAATTCCTACTATCTTATATAGCGTTATAATAGCTCCTTATTTATTATAAATCCTATAAGATTCTTATAATCTATATAGACTTTTATTTTATACTTTACTCTTTATAGGTATACTCTCTATTATTTAAATACTTTGTAGATTACTAGTATCTCCTTGTTGTAAATTAGGTAATTAAGCTCTACTAGCTTTATTTTCTTAGAGAAGTATTTAACTAAGTATTCTTATTTAGTCCTTAGATCTTCCTATATTAGTGCTATTCTGTAGACTAAGTTAGATGCGTCTATTTTTACTATTACTAGTAGGTCTAGGTTATATATTCTAATAACTAGATTTTCTATAAACTTCTTTTTAATCTTATAAAATACTTTATTACATTCTTTAGTCTATTTAAATAGTATATCTTTTTTTATAAGCTTAGTTATTAGTTCTATATCTTTAAACTATCTTATTATTAACTTCTTATAAAAGTTTACTAGCCTATAGAATTATTATACTTTTTTTAGGTTCTTTAGTATTAGCTATTTATTAATTAATTTAATCTTCTCTAAGTTAATCTTAATTTTCCTTAGTTCTATAATAAACCCTAAGAAATCTATTTCTTTTGTATAGAACTTGCATTATCTTATTTTAAGTAATAATTTGTTTTTTGCTAGTTTTTCTAGTACCTTGTATATATACTATATATATTCTTCCTCTATTTCTAAGAATATAAAGATATTATCTAAATACATAAATATAAATACGTCTAAGTATTCTCTTAGTACTATATTAATTCTTTCTTAGAATACTACTAGTATATTTGTTAGTCTAAAAGGTATAACTAAGTATTTATATAGTCTATATTGTGTTTAGAATACTATTTTCTATTTATTACCTTTTCTAATTCTAATTTAGTAGTAGGCGTTTTAGATATCTAGTTTTGTAAAGATTATTGCTCTTTATAGTCTATTTTGTATTACGTCTATTTATAGTAGGGGATATTAGTTCTTACTTATAACTACGTTAGTTTTTCTAAAATCTACACAAGGTCTCTTTTTACTTATCTCTTTTTTATCTACGAATATAAGTCTATATACTACTAAGGATTTAGATTCTCTTATCTATCCTTTTTTTATTGCGTTCTAGATAAATATTCGCTTAATTTAGGATTCTTCTTTAGTTTTTTAATAAACTAGGCTCTATCCTACGTCTTTTCTTTCTTCTAGTTCTATTACTAAGTCCTATAGCTAATATTCTAGGAGATAGTCTTTAGGTTCTATAAGCTGTATTTCCTACTTCTTATATTTGTCTAAGAATTTTCCTTTGTAGGTATTTATATTAGCTTTTAATATTTCTATCTTATAGTAGCTAATTCTTCCTATTCTCTAATTAATGTATAGGTTAGTTATCTATAACTATAGTATACCTAGTATTATGTTTTATTTATTATTAATTGTTGTTATATCTATAACTATATTTTTAATTATTATTCCTTTTAGCTCTAGTGTAGAGGGAACTATCTTAAACTTAATAGGTTCCTAGAATAGTTTTCCTTTAATTATACTTAATTATTAAAGGTACTTCTTTGTTATATAGCGTATTCCTTAGTTTTCTATAAACTTCTTTAATATAAAGTTCCTTGTAGCTCTACTATTAATTATTAATTATACTTTCTTTCCTTAGTATATACTTGTTTTCGTAATATATAGGCCTCCTATACCTTCTAGCTGTTCTTAGGTAATTTTGTAAATTGTCTATTTTTCTAGGGCTATTACCCTACTTAGAGTTTTCGTTCCTTATATTTTAGACATTCGTTATTCGTGTATTTGTACTATAGTCCTCCTAAGACGCATTTCTTAGATAATTTAGGTCCTAGCCTTATTACTATATATCTGTTTTTAGGTATTATTTCCTATCTAGTAATATCTTCTACTAGAATTGCTTTTATATAGTCGTAATTTTTCTTTCTTACTAGCTATATATTGTTTCTTACTTTAGAGTTTCTATGTATAATATAGTTTATATTTAAGTATAACAGCTATACTATTTTAAAGTATACTAGATATTCTAGATTTATCTTTTTGTTGTCTCCTTCCTAGTATCTATCTTTTCTAGGTGTTTCTTATATTAAGATATAGTATACTACTAGTACTTATAGTATATAAGCTTTATTAATCTATTACGTTCTTTTTATAAGGTGTTGCTACTCTCTTTATATAAGTATTCTTCTTACTACAACTATTTATTACTCTATCTATTATTAGAAAGCTATAAACTTTATATTCTTAGGATTGTATATCTTCTAATCTTTGTATACTTTCTCTATACTTATAACTAGTAAGTATTTCTAAATAAATTTCTATTCTTTGTTTTATTCCTTTATATCTATTGTTGTATAGCTATTGTAGCTATATATTAACTAGGTATACTCTATACCTCTTATATTAACTTCTTCTTTATTACTTCGCAGTTCTTTAGAAGCAACTGTAGTAGTCTTCTTATCCTCTACTAGTCCTTTAGTAGGGATCGATAAGGTCTAGGGCTTCTCCCTTTCTAAATCTTCTATTAGTAAGTCTATTATATATACTATTTCTTCTAGCTATATTTTTATTCTTTCTTTTATTACTACTACTCTATTTTTCTATAAAAACTATCCTACTCTCTACTTACTAGAAAAATATATATAGTCGTTATCTTTATAATAAAAGGTCTAATAGAGTATTACGTATTATAATTCTTTACTCCTAGCTACCTTTTCCTAAGGTTTAGCCTATATTTTTAGTGCTTCTTTCTTACCCTCTATCGTCTTTAACTAGGCTTCTTTATCTTTCTTGTAGTCCTTACTTTTATAGTCTTTTATAAAGTGTCTTAGTTTTCTATATTTATAATATACTATATCCTTCTTCTTCTATAATTAGTAGTCTTTTACGTAGTAGCCTTTCTTACTATAGTTAAAGCACGTAAAGTCTTTATTCTTCTTCTTTTTCTTATCCTTGTTAGCATTAAGGATTATAGGGTCTCTACTATCCTAGTTTCGTAGTTAGTTCCTTTACTTATTCTTCTTCTATTCTTAAAGATCGTTGTTAATTTATATTACCTAATATTTTAGAGCTTCTAGTATCCTTAGTTTCTCTATGTAGATTATTTTATATCTAATCTTCGTGTTTAATCCTTGTTTAAATTATAATATTAAGGATACTTTGTTCTATTCTGTATTTTGTACTAGTTACTTAAATTATAATATATATTCTAGAATACTCTTGCTCTATATAAGCCTCTTGAGTTTTTCTTTAGCTTATTAGGTAATATCTATATCCCTAAATACTACTCTTATTCGTTTAGTAAAGTATTTATAACTTCTAAAGATAGCTCTAGTTTTATCTTTCTATATTATTAGGGCGTATATTGTATAGTCTATCTAGTAAGGTTTAAACTATCTTATTATATCTTCCTTAAGGTGTATTCTAATATATATTACTTTCTTTTCTTCTATATTAAAGTATAGTACTTGTATATCTATCTAGAGTTGTACTAATACTATAAAAAGTCTTAGTTTTTCCTTTGTTCTATTAAACTTCTTAAGTACTAGTATCTTAAGTAGTTTCTTTGTTACACTTATTTCTAGTCGTTAGGTAATTAATTCTATCTAGTTCTATTATTTAATAATAGCTTTAATTTATACTTTATTCTATTTTAAATAATCCTATAGTTCTTTATTCTATATTTCTAAGGCGTTAATAATTATTCTTATAACTTCTTTCTTAGAGATTAAGATATTTATGTATTCTTAAATTGCCTTCTATACTATATTATCTAACTTATAACTACTTAGGGGTGCTTTAGCTACTTTTTTAGTTAAACTTTCTACTATTATATTAGCTAGACTATACGCTACTTACGCTTCGCTTCTTATAATAACAAAATTAGCAAGGTGTAATAGGTACACTAAGGTTAACTTCCTAATAACTATTAGGGTTATTAGTAGATTACAAGGTAATAGCAAAAGTTTATATTATAATTAGCAATAACTATAAACAATAGTTAATTTATGTGTACAATATTAAGTATTAGCGTTCTAGGTTAGAGATTAGATTACTAATACTATCCTAATAATGCGCGCCTTATTAACTATATATCTTTACTAATCTATTTATACGACGCTACAGATTACTACTAATCTATTTACACGTAATTATAGATTACTTTAATCTATTTATACGTTATTATAGATTACTTTAATCTATTTGCACGTAATTATAGATTACTACTACGTGTCCTAGTTATAAGTAGTCTCCTAATTAAGGTCGTTACCCTGCTCGTCCTATGCTTCGTCAGCATCTAAGTTAGGACTAATTAGTTCTATCTCGATTTCTCTTATTACGCCTATAATATATAAAGTCTAAGAATAAGAATAGATAAAAAAATACTTCTCTTTAGAAGTTATAATACTTTATATAACGAATAAGAGTAGTATTTAAAGATATAGATATTACCTAATAACCTAAAAAAAAAGCTTAAGAACCTTAGATAATATAAGAGTATCCTAGAGTATATATTATAGTTTAAACAACTATTATAAAATATAGAATAGAATAAGCTATCTCTAATATTAAGGCTTAAATAAAGACTAAAGTTAAATATTTAATATAAACTAATTTAGATAGAGAAACTAAAGATATAAGAAGCTTAAAAGAGATAAGTAATATAAGTTAATAATAACTTCTTAGAATAGAATATAAATAAATATAGAGGACTACCTAGTAGCTATAATAGTAAAGACTTTATAATCCTTAACGCTAATAAAGTTAATAAGAAAAAAAAAGAAAAACTTTATATACTTTAACTAGAGTAAGCTAGGTTACTATATAAGAAACTAAAATACTTTATAAAGGACTATAAAAGTAAAAACCTAAAAAAAGAAAATTAGTTAAAGATAACTAAAGATAAGAAAGAAGTACTAAAAGTATAAGATAAATCTTAAGAGAAAGTAGTAGTAAGGAAAGAATTATAGTATATAATACTCTATTTAACCTTTTATTATAATAATAACTACTATATATACTTTTTAAGTAAGTAAAAAGTAAGTTAGTTTCTATAAAAAGAAAGAGTAGTAGTAATAAAAGAAGTAACTTTAGATTAGCTAGAAAAAATACTATAGATAAAGGACTTACTAATAAAAGACTTAGAAGGAGAAGAACTCTAAAACCTCTTAGTTACTACTAAAGAACTAGTAAGTAATAAATACACTATTATAGTTACCTTTAAAAGACTATAAAGTAATAAGAGATAAGTTAATATAAAAAGTATAGAGTACACCTAGTTATATATAGAAAGTTATAATAGCTATAGTATAGAGAGTATAAAGTAACCTATTATATAATAGTAATTTATTTAGAAATACTTACTAGTTATAAGTATAGAGGAAGAATATAAAGACTAGAAAATATATAATCCTAAAGTAATAAAGTTTATAATATTCTAATATTAGATAAAGTAATATACTATTATAATAAGAAGAATACCTATATAAAGAGAGTTGTAATATCTTATAAGTAAGATAAAATAGATTAATAAAGCCTATATATCTTATATACTAGTAGTATACTATATCCTAGTAAAAATAAGATATAGTAAAGACAAGTACTAAAAAGGATATAATAAGAGGATATATCTAGAATAGCTAGTATATTTTAAAGTATTATAAGTATTATACTTAAATATAAGCTACTATATATATAAAGAACCTAAAGTGAGAAACTATACCTAGCTAGTAAAAAGAAAGAGGTATAATTATATAAAAGTAATTAAAGCTAAAAATATTTAAAGTTAGTAATTAATTAAGATATAAAATAAGGAGTGTATAGAAATTAGACTAAGAGAAAATATCTAAAAAATATATTTTAGGAAAACTATTGTATAAATATATAGAAGAGAAGTACCTAAAATATAAAGATAATAAGAATTAAGTAAGATAATAGCTTTAATAAGATAGATAATTTATAAAATAACTAAGGTATAAAAGGCTAGAAGGTATAATAAGTTTATATATTATAAAATAAAGTACCTTTTAAAGAAAAAGAATATAAGTTATAATTAATAGTAAAGCTATAAAGATTTTTATATTAAAGAAGTTTATAAAAAATTAAAGAATAAGTTATACTATAAAAAAGTACCTTAGATAATTAAGTATAATTAAGAGAAAACTATTGTAAGAACTTATAAAGTTTAAATTAGTACCTTCTATATTAGAGCTAGTAAGGTTAAAGATTTAGAACCTAGTTATAGATATAATAATAATTAATAAGAAACAAGATATAATCTTAGAGATAGTATAGTTATAAATAACTAACCTAAGAATTAATTAGTAAATAAAAGATATTAGTTACTTTAAAAGAAATATATTAAAAGCTAATATAACTATATATAAAGGAGAATTCCTAGATAAATATAAGAAATAGGAAAAATAGCTTATAGAGCCTAAAGACTATCTTCTAGAATATTAGCTATAAGACTTAGTAATAAACCTAAAAGAAAGAAAAGACGTTAGTTAAAGCCTAGTCTAGAGAAAGACTAAAGAAGAGTCTAAAATTAAGTAAATATTTATAGATAACGTAATAAAAAAAAGATAGATATAAAATTCTTAATCTTTAGTAGTATATAGACTTACGTTTATAAATAAAAAAGAAATAGATAATAAGAGACTTTATATAAATTTTAGAAAGATAAAAGTAATTATAAGTAAAAACTAATACCCTTTACTATATATAGATAAAATACAAGATAGGCTATAGAAAGCTTAAATATTTATAAAACTAGATATTTATAACGCCTACTATTAGATTAAGATTAGAAAAGGTAATATATAGAAAATAGTATTCTAAATATAGTAAAAACTATTTAAATACATAGTTATACTCTTTAGATTAATAAATATACTAGTAGTATTCTAAGAAAGAATAAATATAGTCCTAAAAGAATACCTAGACGAATTTATATTTATATACCTAGATAATATCGTTATATTTTTAGAATTAAAAGACAGATACGTATAATATATAAATAAGGTACTAGAAAGACTAGTAGAAATTAATTATTTCTTAAGATAAGAAAATATAAGTTTTATATAAAAGAAATAGACTTCTATAGATTTATTATTAAACTAGGAAAAATAAGGATTAACTTAAGTAAAATTAAATTAATCTAGGAATAGCTAATACTAAAAAACCTATAAGAAGTATAGTAGTTTAATAATTTCGTAAATTATTATAAAAAGTTAATAGTAAAATAGTCTAAGTATATAGAAATATTAATAAGACTTATAAAGAAAGACACGATATTTAGATAGACTAAGGAATATAGTAAAGTATTTTATTAGATTAAATAGAGATTTATAGAAAACCTAGTAAGTAAAATATATAACCTAGACCTGCTAGTAATAGTAAAAATAGATATATTAAATTTAGTTTATAGGATAGTACTAATACAAGAAAGCTAAAATATAAAGAAAGATTATTTAATTAAATACAACTCTAAAATAGTAATAATAGTAGATTTAAACTAATAAATCTATAACAAAGAAATACTAGTAATTAATAAACTATTTAAGTAATTGAAAGTATACTTATAAAGAGTAAAATATAAAACAAGGGTATATATAGACTATAAGTATCTTAGAGGATTTATAATAAATTAAAACTTAATATAAAACTATATAAGATAGTAAAAATAGATATTAATATTTTACTTTAAAGTTATATATATACTTTAAGTAGAAGACTACATTTATAAAAAAAAAAGTAAATACTACTAGTATAGTTCTAGTTAAGAATAAAAAAGGATACTTAGTTCTAAATAAGCTAAGAATAGCTATAACACTTAAAAGAAAGAGTAATAAGCTAAATAACTAGATCTAGAAAGAAATAGTAAAAGCCTCTAAAGAAATAAAAAGGATAGAAATCTAAAAGAGACTAATAAAAGCTTATAAAAGAATATATATTCTAAGTAGAATTTAAAAGGAATTTATATAATAATTCTATAAGCTACTAGTATATAAATACTAAGAGATTAAGAAAATTCTAAATAAGCTTTTAAGAAATTACTATATACTAAAAGTAAGATAGCTAGTAATAGAAGTACTATAAGATTATATAAAGTACTATAAAAACAAATATAATAAATATATACTATATATTATACTATAACTAGTTAAAGTACTAGAGTAACTCTTATAAGTTATTATAATAGACTTTATTACAAAGTTACTTAAATCTAGAAATCTAATATTAAGAAACAAGTATAATAAAATCCTAATAATAGTAAATAAGCTTATAAAGTACTTATACTTTAGTCTATATAAAGAGAAAAGTAAGATAGAAGTTACTATATATTAGCTCCTAAGGACTATAGTTAGCTAATATAGTATTCTAGATAAAATTATTATATATATAGATATAAGATTTATATTAAAGCTTTAGAAAATAATAATAGTATTATTAGAGATTATATACTAAATATTAATAGTATACTATCTATAGATAGATAGATAGTTAGAATAAAGAATTTAGATAGTAGAATAGTACTTAAAATACTACCTTAATTATAACTAGAATAACTAGGTATAATTACTACTTATAGTGCAGTTAGTATATAATAGCGTAAAGAATATAGTAATAAGAGTATTACTTGCTTTTATAAACTATAGGTTTAATTCTAATATATATTAGATACTAAGAAATATAAAGTCTTAGACTCTAAGAAGAAAAAACTTTTTAAATAGAATAAAAGAAATATATAATTAATTAAGATAAGTTAATAAGTTCTTATATAATTATATAGTAAAGTACTATAATAAAAAATATAGAGAGAGAACTTAATTTAAAGAGGAAGAAAAAGTATAGTAAGTATAAAACAATATTAAGAGTAAATAACTTAGTTTAAAACTAGACTACGTAAAACTAAGACTATATAAGATTAAGAAGAAAGTTATACTAGTTATATTTAGATTAAAACTACTAAGTAAGATAAAGATATACTTAACGTTTTATATAGTAATACTTAAGATAGTACTAGAAGTTATAAAACTACTTATATATAAAATAGATATATATAGAGAATAAAAAGAATAAAAAGTAAAAGAAATCTTATAATACTAAATTTATAATAGAAGAAATTATTACTAAGTAAAATAGAAAGGTATAGATAAAAAAAGGTAGCTATAAGAAGATATATAGTAACTAGAAAATAAACTTAACTACTTAAAGAAACTAGGAGAGTTCTAAAGTTAAAACCCTCTAAGCTACTTTATAGTAAACTAAAAGCTCTATTAAAATTCTAAAAAGAGCTTAAAATATACTTAATAGATAGAAAAGCGTTTAAACTACTTAAAAGAGGAGCTATTATAGTATCCTCTAAATCTAATTTAGCTTCTAAAGCTATATATTATTTAATAGACTTTTTATTATTTAAAGCTTTTATCTTATATAAATAGTTTAGATAAGCTTAATTATAAGATAGTAGTATCTAATTTTTGAGAAGTTAAGCCTAATATTCTTTTAGCGTACGCTAATAGGCCTTCTATAATCTATAATAATAGTTTCTCTTAAGTATAGTTAATAGCTCTCTTTATTATAAGTAAGTATAGCTATATATATAAGTATTCTTAACTTATACTTTCCTATAGAAATACCTAAAATATTACAAGAGATTAAGTATTAGAATAAATATACACTTTATAAGTATTACTATACTTTAAAAAAAGATAAGTAATAAAAGTATTTAAAAACTTATAGTAAGAATAAATAAATATTTTAATACCTATACGTAATATATAATTAGCTAAAGTAAAATAATAATAAGTTAAAAGAGTAAAAATAGGAGAAAGTAAAGCACTTTATATTAATAAAGAAACTAGATTAATAACTTTAGCTATATAGAAAGAAAATAAAGAACTACTTAAAGAAGAAAATAGTATTATAGTAGAAACAAGAAAAATTAAGATAGAACTAATTAGCCTTTCTTTAAGTACTAACAAAGTATAAGATAAGTAAGGTAAAAACTTAGTTTAGAAAATAGCTTATAATTAAAATACGTAATATAATCTATAGATCTATAAAGTATATAGATAGAAAGATATTATAGATTAATAGATTAGTAATCTATAATCTATAGTAACTAAGATTAGATATAAGTAATAGATTAATAGATTAGTAAGAGTATTTAAGTAGTAATAATATATATTAGGAAGATAGTATAAGTAATTTAATTATTAACTAAAAGTAATAACACTTAATATTACCTATTAGGAACTATTATATTGTTTATATTCTATTATATAATTACCTCTATTTCTAAACGTATTAACTCCTAATCTACTTACTTCTCTCTTTTAAAACTTTAAGTAGTTAATAACTTAAAGCTCTATTATAAAAAGAAGATATAAAAAAGAAAAGAAAGGAGAGGTAATAAAGTAGCTAATAAGCTTTTAAGTTATAAGATATAATTTATATAAGTATAAATAATATTTAGAATTAGTTTAGCTAATAGAGTTTAAGTTCTTAAAGACTAATAAGCTCTTTAGCCCTAGATCTATATTAGATATATAATACTATAATAAATAGTAACTAACGTAAAACTTAAACTTATAACCTTTAGTCTTAAGAGCGCTAACTTATATACTATTATATAAATAATAGAAATAGATAAAAATAAGTCTAAAAATAGAAATAAGTAGGTATAAGAATAGGAATAAGTATAAGAAAAGGAATAAGAACAAGTAGGTATTAAAATAAGAATAAATACAAGAATAAGAATAGTAATAAATAAGAAAGTAGAAGAATAAGTAATTATTAAAATAAGAATTAGAAAAGAAATAAAAATATAAGTATAAGTATAAGTATCAATATAAAAATAGGAATACACTATAAATATATAGTACTTAGGACCTAAAGAGTAATTAGTAGTATAAGAGGCTAGTAGTATAACTAGCTAAAAATAAAGAAGCTAATAAATATAAAATATTAGAGAAGCTCTTAATAAACCTTTAAGTACTTAGTAAATATCTAGTAAAAGTATAGATAACTAATAAAATATTAAAATAAAAAATAACTATTAAGAAAGTAATAAAGATAGAAAGAATAATAAGTAGTATAGTAAAAGAAATAGCTAGTAGTAGTAAATAGTATACTATAATCTTAAAATATATATATATAGAGATAGTAAAAGAAAGAATATTATAGAAAATAATCTTAACTATAGAATCTAACCTATTATCTAATAAAGAGACTATACTAAGACTATCTATATACTAGCTAAGAACTTCTTTATATAACTTAAGTCTCTTAAACCTAATACTTAAAAGACTTTAAAATATACCTAATAGAACCTATATACTAATAATAGATAATAGCTCTACTAGCGTAAGTACGCTCTAACTAATAATTAAAATATCTTTAGAAATATTTAGCTACCTTATAGTAACTATTAAAATAATAGAAGAATAGAATAGTAGAGTATATATTAGTAAATAAACCCTATTTATTAATAAGAAGTTTAAGTTTTCTAGTACTAATATAATAGAGTTTTTAGATAGTATTAAAAAATAAGTAATCTTTTATAAATATCTTATTAGAGCCTAGATCTATAACGTTATTATATTTAGTAATAAGATAAGAAAAAATATTATTAAATAAAGTATAACTAAGTTTATAGTAGTAGAAAAAGCTAAAGATTAGGTAAAAGTTAGAGAAATGATAAGAAATAAGTTCTAAGAGTCTAATACATTATAATAAAGGGAGATAGAAAAAGTACTCTAAATATAGCTATAGTAATACTTACTTATAAGTAACCTTTTTCTCTAAAACTACTTTAATAACTTTAGCTCTTAGTTTATAAAGTACTAAAAAGTAAAAATAATTATAAATACTATAAAAAGATACTATATTATAAAAAGACTTAATAAGTACAACTTCTAAAACGTCTTAATAAATATAATATAAGTAATAAAAGTATAGTAGACTTTAACTTTAAAACTATCTAGAAGTACTTTAATTAGCTAGTTTAAAGAGACTTATAAGTAAAACGTTTTAACTTAGCTTTTTAAAAAACTATAAGTATACTAAAGCTCTTAAGCTATAAGAAATAGCTATATATAATACTTAAAAAAATATATAAGTATCTTAGTATAAAGCTTATACTTAGCTCTTATAACTAAACTTAAGAATAGAGAAGAGTCTAAATACTTCTAAAAATAGAAGGTATATAAGTAGAAGTTAATAATCTTATAAATTACTTTAAAAATAATAAAACTTTAAGTAAATACTTTTATAGCTATAAATAACCTAAATACTAGAGCCTAAGAACTTATCTAGCTACTAAAAGTATACTTAGTTATAGAAATTTAAATTAAGATAAGTAAGTATCTATTAACTTCTTAAGCTATAGTAAACTTATAGTTAGTAATACTTTTTATTTTAAAGCTATAATTTTAAAAGAACTTTTTACTACTATTTTA
Source organism: Ophiosphaerella korrae (assembly GCA_028456385.1). Lineage (NCBI taxonomy): Eukaryota > Fungi > Ascomycota > Dothideomycetes > Pleosporales > Phaeosphaeriaceae > Ophiosphaerella > Ophiosphaerella korrae. The sequence continues at coordinate 97,793 of JALNQF010000127.1, read as the reverse complement.
GAATAGTATAGGACCTTAGTACTAGTATAATATAGTAAGTATAAGATTAGACTTTTAATATTATATTAAGTATAAAAACTTAAACTACTATATTAACTACTATAAAGAAAGAAAAGCCTTAATACTTAATCGATAGGTATAGTTTAATCTAGAAACTAGAAGCTACTAATAGAGTATAGAACTAACTTACTAAGAGTTTATTAAATAGATTAGAGTAAGAAGTAACTAGAATAATATAATAATCTAGTATATCTAGTAGAGAATATAAGACCTAAAGTATAGAGAAATAGACTTTTAGATAATATTAAACTTTATAAGATAATAGCAAGTATAGCTTTAGATAATAGTAGTAATAAACTAACTTAAAAGTATAATAAATAATTTAGAAAAAGATAGAATAGTAAGTATAAAAGAGTATAATAGATTCTAGATATAGTAACTAAAAATAGAAAAGAGCTTAGTAGAAGAAAATATTACTAAAACTATATATATTACTATAGTAAAGTTTAAAACCTTAGAGCTTTTAGTACTTACTCTTACTATATAAAATTATAATAAAAATAAAGCTAAATTCTTTAAATTTAAATAGACTTAATTTAATAATATATATATAAGAATAGATCTAGAATAAACTCTTAATAAAGTAGATAAATAAAAGAGCTATATAAAGAAGCTTAAGTAAATTAATACTTTAATATTAAATATTAAAGAAGTAATATAAAATAATATAAAAGCGCTAGTATCTCTACTTATATAAATACTTCTAGGTAATAAACTAAATTATTTTAAAAAGTTTATAAAGTTTACTTTTATAGTAAATAAGCTAAAAGAGTTTATAAATATAAAAGTAATAGTAAATATAACTAAAAACTTAGAAAAGGTACTTTAGAACTATAAAGGACTACTAGTAGCTCTAGCCTAGAATAGCTTTTACTTATATATAATAAATACTAATATCTTTAACTAAGTAATAGTTAAAGTAATAAATAAAAAAATTATAAAATATAAATCTTCTAAACCTTTAAACTCTTTATAAAAATTCTCTCTATTATATTTATATTCTTTACTATTTAAAAAGCTAATATAAACATAGTAAAAGAGTACTTAGAATATAACTAACTTTGTAAGATTAAAAGACTTAGAAAAAAATACTTAAAAGTAATAATCTAAGTCTATAAGACTAAACTACTAGCTTTACTTAATATAAAAGTAGAACTTAATATAATCTACTTTTATATAGCTTTAGCTAACGTATTCTATTAGCAAAGTAGCTATATTACCGAGACGGCTACTCTAAAATACACTAAAAAATCGAAAATTCAATATCTAATATCTCGACAACTATACTATAATAACTTCTAAAAATTTAATAGATTAAAGATTATATATAAAGTAGTAATCTATAAAATTTTTAGAACGTGCAGCCTAGTTTATTTAATATTATTAATAAAAAAGTGTTTTTTACTATAGAAAATTTTACTATCTTAAGAACTACTAGGCTACACGCTTTAAAAATTTTATAGATTACTACTATATATATAATCTTTAATCTATTAAATTTTTAGAAGTTATTATAGTATAGTTGTTAAGATATTAGATGTTAAATTTTCGATTTTTTGGTGTATTTCAGAGTAGCCGTCTTGGTAATATAGCTGCTTCGCTAATAGAATACGTTACTAGCTTAAGTATAACTTCTATACTTAAAAAAATAGCTAGAGTATAACTAGTTACTATAAAGAAAGTAAAGAAGTTTATTAAAGAAATTATATAAGGCGTACTAGTTATAATTAGTAGTATTAAAGTTTAGTCTAGCTTTTTTATTATAAGAGGCCTCTTTTATATAATAATTTTTTAGAATCTATTTATAATAGATTGTTAATACTCTTTTAAATAAAAAGATAGGAGCTAAATATACTATAAAGTTTATAGTAATATTTAATTAAATTAAAAGTATAGAATAAGTAAATATAATAATAGAAAACTAATAAGAAACTCTACTACTAAGAGTAGAGTTTTATAAATAAATACCTAAAAGACTATTAGTAGTACCTAGTATCTATACTATTAATTATAGAATAGTTTATAATTAGATCTAAGATTAATAAAATAAACTAGTATTTCTCTAAATAAATATACTTTAGTAATCCTAGAAGATCTTATAGAGATATAAGATTAAGTAAAAAGAAAAAAATAGAGATATAAAAGCTTATTAGAAATAAATCTATAATTTAAGTTAAATACTATATTTAAGTTAAAAAGTAAAAAGATTAAGTAAGTCTATAACTCTTTAGTATAGCCTTATAAAGTAGAGAATTAATTAGACTAAAAAGTAAAAGTAGAGCTTAGATAGCTAGAAAATAATAACTAAAGTTAGAAATAGTTCTAGTAATATATTACTAATAAAAGTACTTTTTTTCTTATAAGTACTTAGGTTATAGAAGAATAGCTAGTAAAGATATAGATTACTAACTAGCTAAAGCTAAAAGAAAAAAAGATACTAATTAAAGTTTTCTTATATTAAGAAGCTACGTTAAGATTTAACTTTATAGAGTTAAGCTATATCTACTCTAATATTATTCTACTAGTTTAAATTAATATAGTACTTTATAAAGCCTAAAAAGAATATCGATTCTCTATACTTAATAAACTAAAAGACGTAGTTAATAAGATAATTTAAAATTATTAACCTAAGAAGTTTTTAAATTAAGTAAAAGCCTATATAGTAACTATTAGTTTCTAGTAAAAAGAAAAGAGTAAAGATACTAACTTATTAATAATACTTAGTGTAGTAATAGTTTAACTATTAGAGATACTAACTTACTTCTAAACCTAGATAAATTTATTAAGACTTTAGAAATAAGTAAAAGTAATAAGAGTAAGTAAGCTTCTATAAAATAAGCGAGGTTAAGAAATAAGTTAATTACTTAACTTAATTAATAGTTAGCTTTTATTAGAGTATTATAAAGTATATAAGTATTAATAAGTAGATAAGAATCTAATTAAAGTATTAGTTATAATACTCTATTTAGATAAGAGTATAAAGAAAAGATTAAATATAATAGTTTATAAAGGTCTATTAATATCTTTATATACTTACTATTTAGTATTAATTCCTAAGCGCTTATTCTAAAGCGTTTACCCTAGAGTATTTACTCTAGAGTATTTACTACTAAATAGTTACGTATTTTATTATACTATATTACCTAGCCTAAGTACGTATAATATAATAGCTTACTTACTACTTAGTATTATAATACTATCTCTCTTTCTTACACTAAGTCTATTTTTAGGCCTAGGCTTTCTACTAGCTAAGTTTAGCTTATAAGTAGTTTACTCTACTTTTTAGTTAATAACTATCTTACTATAATACTACCTCTTTCTTAGTCTTATAAACTTTATCTCTTATTAGAAATCTTTGCTATAAACTATATTTTAGAAATACTTTATCTAGATTACTTTCTCTTAAGTATTCCTTATTATATTATACTAAATTCTACTCTAAAGTATACTAAGTATACTTATATAAAGAGTTTTTATATTAGTATAACCTATAAGTCTCTTAATAAAACTTATAATAAGTGTTATAAAAAAGTTAAGAATAATAAAAAGCTCTTTACTATTATTATTACTTATTTACTATATTATAAGAAAAGATTAAAATTTACTAAAGAGCGTACTTATTATAAGGCTTTATACCTAGTATTAGAATTAGCTAAAGAAAGTAATAATATTTTAGCGTAAGTTCTTAACTATTCTAATACTTCTATTAATATTACTTCTTCTCTTACTATTTAGTCTACTATTATCTTATTAAATAAATTTATTATAACTAAGAGTACTTTATAGGCTCTATATAGTTAGTCTTTTTATAAAACTTCTTTTTACTAATATATCTATTATATCCTAGCTATAGTTTTATGTATCTTATATATCTTAGTATATTATACTTATTTCTTACTTTCTTAAGCTCCTATTAATAATTCTATAGCTTAGCTTTAGGTTAATACGTATTTTTACTTACTAAGTAGCTTTTCTATTTTACTAGCTACTTTTAGAAAAATTATATACTTTAGAAGGCGTTACGTCTTATTTCTTAATATCTTTAAATATCTTTAACTATAAACTTATTATCTTCTTCTTTCTAATATTAGAATTGTTATTATAATAGTATTTTCTACTTAGCTAGTTCTAGTAAGTTTATATAGTACTTAGAGTATATCTAAGTATTTTTAAGTAGTTTTAATATTTTTATAACTAGCTTATTATTTTCTTTAATTAAAAATAGTATAACTTTAACATAGTCTAGCTCTTCCTTAGGTTATTTTATCTATAGATTCTTTATATAAAGATTTACTTTATTATTTTCTTTTAGCTAAAGTACTATTTTTTATTTTTTTCTTAATATATAAAATACTTTATTTCTAAGCTTTTTTAATTCTTTATTTTATCTTATTATATAGTTCTTATATATCTTTAACTCTAACTAATACTACTTCTATTTTAGGTCCTAGTAGTATTCTCTTAAATAATTTAGGGTATATCTTATAGTTTATAAAATATAGTATTTTATTTATTACTTTAAAGTACTTATAATTATATACTAATTATACTATAAGTAATAGAAATACCTAATTATTCTACTTCTAATTACTATAAATCTTTAGGTATATCTTTAACGTTCTATTTATTGTTTCTATCTATCTTTTTATAGATAATAGGATATTTATAGCTTCTTTTTTATCTTTATTACTATAAGTAGTATTATCTAGTAATTAGATATAAAAAGCTTATCTTTATATTAGTACATCTAGTAATACGTATTCTAGCTAATCTACTATATAGTTACTTTAGAATTTTTTTATCTTAGCGTATTTTATAAATTAGTCTATAAATACTATTATTATATTATATCCTATTCTTATTACTAAGTCCTTTAACGTTAGAAGTCTTATAATAAAGTCTATTATAATATTTAATATATTATTCTTTTAGTATATTTATTACTTATATTTCTTTATAAGGTATATATATCTTATACTTATTATTCTAGTAATTTATATATTCTTTAATAAATTATTTAACTTTCTCTTTTATTTAACTAAATCTATAATTTATAAAATCTCTAAGTTCCTATATACTAAATTATTATACTATTATTATATAATTACTTTTTATAATTCTTCTAGAATTTTATTTATAATCTTAACTAGGTTATTAATTTTATATTATTCTACTAGTTATATATTTAGTACTAAGTATCTTTATCTATTATCTTAGAGTATAGCTTCTTCTACTACTTATTTCTTTTCTATAATATTATATTTTTAGCTAAATTTATCTACTTAGCTATTTTCTTTACTTAGTATATACTAAATCTTAAACTTATATTATCTTAGTAGCTCTAACTATTATATTAATTTATCTTTTAACTTCTTACTTACTATAAAGTATATTAGGTTATTATAATCTATTTTAATAATTACTTCTACTATACTTTTAGTATATACTTTTAAATATTCTAGTATCTTAACTATTATAAGTAGCTCTTTATTATATACGTTATCTCTTTTTTTATATTCTAAGAACTTCTCTAAGTAGTATATAATTAGATACTATTTCTCTTTATACTCTTATAGCACTATTACTTTATAATCTAGATTTAATATATTAGTTTTAATAACTAGGGTTTTATTACTATAAAATTAATTTAAAACTAGTAATATAATATTAGGTTACTTTAGTTCTTTATATACTTACTTCTACTTTACTCTCTATTCTTATATTATATCTTTACTTATAAGCTTTATAAGTAGTAGTTCTTTTTTAAAAAATCTTTTTATAAAGTATTAGTTAAAGTTAATAAATTTTAGGAACAATTATAAATCTTTAACTACTTTAGGTACTTTCTATTCTTTTACTACTTTAATCTTTTTTTAGCTTATTTTAACTTTATTAATACCTATTATATATCTTAGAAGCTTTACTTCTCTTTTATACTATTTATATTTTTCTAGCTTTAATTATAGGTTATATTAGTATAAGTACTATAGTACTATTATTACTTACTCTATTATAGGTATAACAAGAGAAATTAAGATAGAGCTAATTAGTCTTAACTTAAGTACTAATAAAGTATAGGACAAGTAGATTAATAACTTAGATTAAGAAATAAACTATAACCTAAATACGTAATATAGAGTAATCTATAAATACGTATAATAGATTAGAGTAATCTATAAGGTTATATAAATAGATTAGTATAAGTAGATAGTTACTAGTAATACGTATTATTAGGATAGTATTAACAATCTAATCTTTAACCTAGAGTAATAATACTTAATATTACAAGAATCTTCTATTATTTATAGTTTATTACTTAATTACTATATAAGCTTTATTATTACCTTTTAATCTACTAATACTCTTTAAGAGTAGTTACTTGTAGTTAATAATAGGTAACTACGTAATATACTCTATATACTTACTTTCCTCTTTAGAATATTATAGTATATTATCTAAGTATTCTTATTATATATTATTAATTAGTCTTTAGAACGTTACTAGTATATTTATTAGTCTAAAGAGTATTACTGTATACTTATAATATCTATAGTATATTTAAATTACTATCTTCTACTTTTTACTTACTTTAATTTATATTAAGTAGTATCTATCTTTTAGGTCTAGCTTTATAAAAATCTAAGCTTAGCTTAGCTTATTTTAGAGTTTATCTATATTTAGTAGTAAGTATTAGTCCTTTACTATAATATTGTTTAGTTTCTAGTAGTTTATATATATCCTTAGTAGTCCTTTCTTCTTAGGTATAAAGAGAATTAGAAATCTTACTAAGAATAAGAATTTTTTTATATATCCTTTCTTTAAGTCTTTATTTAGTCTTTCTTAGAGTATTACTAATTTACTCTCTATTAATTAGTAAATAGGCCTAAAAGGTAGCTCGTTTCTTTCTTATAAATTAATTATATAGTCTTAAGGTTAGTACTTAGGTAATACTAGTATATTTATCTCTTTTATAAATAAGTAGTTAAACTTCCTATATTATTCTAAGATTTTAGGAGTTATATATTACTTTTCTACTCTTACTTCTTAGCCTAGTACTCTACTAGTACTTATAGAAGTACTTATTCTTTATTAATAAGTTACTATTAAACCTACTATCTTATATAGTACCTTCTTATCTACTATTAAAAACTACTAATATATAAGCTTAGATTTATATATCTTTATAGTTATTAAATAAAAAGTTCTAGTTTTTTAATTATCTTTAGGAATAAACTCTTCTAGCTATAGGAGTTATAATATAATATCTTTATTTACTAAAACTAATATATTTAAGGTAATCTTTATACTATATCCTTTAATAATAATCTCTATAGTTACTTTATTACTAACTAATAAGTTTCTTAGTATTAGTTATCTATTTATAATATAGATAAGATGTTGTATTATCTTTAGTTAAAGTTAGAGTTTTACTTATTCTACTACTCTAAGTATAATTAAGTTTATAAATATCTTTAAATTTACTAATACTTTTATTTGTTCTTTCTTTATTTTTACTATAAGATTAATAAGTCTTTTAGTATAAATAGTATTATAGCTTCTAGATATATATTTAGTACTAGCTATAAACTTAAAAAAGACCTAATCTTATAATCTTTATTTATCTTTTATAATAATCTTTAGATTATCTTAATCTCTTTATATTATTTATACTTCTTTACTTAATAAGTTTATTAAATTAGATTAATATATTAATTACTTATAAGTATCTTACTTATATTTACTTTTTCTTTAGTTATACTTAGAAAGTATTTAGCTTCTTACTTATCTTATAGGTATTATTTATATATTACGTTTATATACTCTTCTTAGTTTTATTTATACTTAGATTTGTTATAAAAGAAATATCGAGATCTTATCTTATTAGAATAGTTAGTAAAGTAATTATTATAGTAATATCTTATCTATAATAGTAGTAAATAGTTTAAGTTATATATATATAGCTAGTATTATAGTTATTATATTAATACTAGATCTTTAATAATTAGTACCTAATTATTATTTATATATACTAATTTATATTATTAGATTTACCTTACTTTATATATCTAGCTTTCTTTATCTTACTATTCTTTTACTAAGTAATAGCTATTTACTAGTTTCTAGATTTCTTTTACTTTAGCTTTAGTATTCTAGGTACTATTTTATATTTAGAGGTTTTAGGCTTTTAGTTTTCTTTTCTATTTTTATCCTAAGCTATATATACTTACTTTCTTAGATATAGTATTATCTTATACTACTAGTACTTTACTCTTCTTTAGTATAGTTAAAGGTATTATAACGTATCTATCTTAGAGTACTTTTATTTTAGCTAATACTTCTTTAGATAACTTTATATTCCTAGTAGTATATTTATAGCTTTTACTTTAATATTTTATATAAGGTTTATTAGTTATATAGTAATTTTATAATAATTATATCTTTTACTTATATCTTATTACTAGAGGTTCTTAGTTATATAATCTTTCTTTTCTTAGCTTCTTTTAGAAATTACTTCTAATTCTTCTTCTCTACTATTATCTTACTACCTAAGTATATTAATTTATTATATAATCTTATTCTTTACTTAGTAAATTTTTACTAAGTACTTTATTTTACTATACTTATAGTATTTTTAGCATTTTACTTCTTTAGCGTTCTTATAGTAATAGTATTCTTGTTTTCTTAAGTTTATATTATTAATATATATCTTATCTAGCTTAAAGTATCTATAACTACTCTAAACTTAGTTATTCTTATATTTATATTAGTATTTATACTTTAGTTTATACTTTTTACTTTCTTTATATAATAGTCTTTAGTTCTTCGCTTTAACTATATATTTATATATATAGTTATTAACTTAAATTACTTTTTCTATTTAGTCTTCTAACATCTTAATTATAGCTCTACTACGTATAAGCTTACTTCTTTTATTACTTTTAAGTTTATATTAAAATATTTTTATTAATAACTTATTATTTTATTCTATTTATATTACGTAGCTTTAGAACTTATTAGTATAGTCTACTACTACCTTATATTATTACAGCTACTATATAGCGCGCTCTACTATAGCTATTTTATATACTAGTAAATAGGCTAATTATAGTTTTTCTTTAAACTCAATCTTTTTTTTAAAGATTTTAATATAGTTATTATTATTATTATTAAATTACTTTTTAAAGTATAAAATAACTAATTATTTTGCTTTACTCTTTATATATAATAATATATATATAGCTTAGTTTTTATCTTTTACTTAGTCTACTTTAATATTTTACTTTTTATAGTAGAGGTTTAGCTTAGTAACTTTATAAGTAGTAGTATTGTTATAGCTATAACAAGAGAAATTAAGATAGAACTAATTAGCCTAGTCTTAAGCACTAATAGAGTATAGGATAAGTAGAGTAATAACCTAGATTAGGAAACTACTTATAATTAGGACACGTAAGTAATTCCTTAATCTCTTTAATACATAGATAGAAATTAAATATATATTAATAGATTAGTAATCTATTAATCTATAGTTACTAAGACTAAATAAAAGTAATAGATTAATAGATTAGTAGAGATATATAATTAGTAGTAATACGTATTATTAGGATAGTATTAGTAATTTAATCCTTTAACTATAGAACGTTAACACTTAATATTATATATATAAATTAACTATTATTTATAGTTATTATAGATTACTATACAAACTTTTATTATTAACTCTTAATCTACTAACACCCTAGAAGGGTTACTATAGTTAACGATAGGCAACCTATTATACCTTGCTAATTTAGTTATTAAGAGAAGTAAAGCGTAAGTAGCGTATAGTCTAGCTAATATAATAGTAGAAAGTTTAACTAAGAAAAGAGGAAAAGTACTTCTAAGTAGGTGTAAGTCTAATAACACTTTATAGAAGGTAATTAAAAACTATATAAATAACTTAATTTCTAAAAAAGAAGATATAAAGATACTAATTAACGCGTTAGAAATCTAGAATAAATAACTTTAGGACTACGTAAAGTAAAACAAAGTATAGATTAAAGCTATTATAGAAGGATAAAACTAGATAGAAGTAATTATATAAAGACTAGAGATAAGTATAATAAAGAAACTACTTAAGATACTTATACTTAAGAAGTTTAATAGAACAAGAGAGAAACTAAAACCTTTTATAGCTTTAGTATAACTCTAGATTAATATATAAGTACTATACTTTAATAGAGAGGATAAGAAGGTAATATATATTAGAATATACCTTAAAGAAGATATAATAAAATAGTTTAAACCCTACTAGATAGACTATACAATATACGCTCTAATAACCTAGAAAGATAAAATAAAAGCTATCTTTAGGAGTTATAAATACTTTATAAAATAAATAAGAGTAGTATTTAAAGATATAGATATTACCTAATAAGTAAAAGAAAGGCTTAAGAAGCTTACTTAATACAAAAGTATTTCTAAATACGTATTATAGTTTAAATAACTATTACAAAATATAAAATAGAATAAGTTATCTCTAATTTTATAGTTTAAACAAGTACTAAACTTAAAGATATAATACAAAATAATCTATATAGAAAAGCTAAGAATACTAGAAGATCTAAAGTAATAGGTAATATAAATTAATAATAATTTTTAAGAATAGAAGAAGAATAAATATAGAGGATATACCTAGAACTAAGATAAAAGAGACCCTATAATCCTTAACTCTAATAAAGATAAGAAGAAAAAGAAAAATAAAGACTTTACGTACTTTAACTATAGTAAGAGAGGCTACTACGTAAAAGATTATTATTTAAAGAAGAAAGATATAGTATATTATAAATATAAGAAGCTAGGACACTTTATAGAAGACTATAGAAGTAAGGATCCTAAGAAAGAAATATAGTTAAAAATAGCTAAAAATAGGAAGGAAGTACTAAAAGTATAGGCTAAACCTTAAGAAAAGGTAGCTAAGAGTAAAGAAATATAATATATAATACTTAATTAGACCTTTTATTATAATAATAACTACTATATATATCTTTCTAGAAAGTAGAGAGTAGGATAGTTTCTATAGAAGTATAGAGTAGTAGTAATAAAAGAAAGTAGAATAAAAGTATAGCTAGAAGAAATAGTATATATAATAGACCTACTAATAGAAGACTTAGAAGGAGATAAGCTCTAGATACTATTAATCTAAGCTAAAGGACTAGTACTAGATAAAGAGACTACTATAGTCTTCTCTAAAGAACTATAAAGAGATAAGAGATAAGTTAATATAAAAAGTATAGAGTATACCTAGTTAAATATATATAGTTATAATAGCTATATAATAATAGATATAGTAAAACAAAATAAAGAATAGAAATTCGTTTAGAAATACTTACTAGTTATAAGTATAGAGGAAGCGTACAAAGACTAAAAAGAACTTAATCCTAAGGTAATAAAGTTTATAATATTCTAATAATAGATAGAGTAATATATAGTAGTAATAAGAAGAATACCTATATAAAGAGAGTAGTAGTATCTTATAAGAAAAACGCGATAGATTAACAAAGCCTATATACTATAAGTACTAATAGTATACTACGTCCTAATAATAATAGGACCTAGTAGAGATAGATACTAGGTAGGAGATAATAAAAGAGTAGACCTAGAATATCTAGTATACTTAGAGATAGTATAGATATTATACTTAAATACAAACTACTACTTAAATAGAGAAGTAAAAGTACAAAACTATATATAGCTAAAATAAGAAAAAGGATACAACTATATAAGGGTAATCTTAAAGAAAGAAATTTAAGATTAAGAAATAGTTAAAATACTTAATAAAGAATATATATTAATTAGACTAGAACCTAAGTTATCTAAAGAATATATAAAAGAAAGGCTATAGTATAAGTATACTTATAATAAATATCTAAAACTTAAAAACTATAAATAAAAAAAAGGATAATAGCTTTAGAAGAATAGTTAATTTAAAGAGAGACCTAAGTAAGAAAAGCTAAAAGGTATATTAGGCCTACACGTTATAAAAAAGAGAATATACTAAGATAGTAAAGTATAATTAATAATTAATAGTAGAGCTATAAGAAACTTTATATAAAAGAAGTTTATAGAAAACTAAAAAATAAAATATACTATATAAAAGTACTCTTAATAACTAAGTATAATTAAAGGAAAACTATTCTAAGAACTTATTAGGTTTAAGATAATACCTTTAACACTAAAGCTAGACGGACTAAAAATTAAGAATATAGTTATAGATATAACAATAATTAATATTAAATAAGACATAATATTAGGTATACTATAGTTATAGATAACTAACCTAAGGATTAATTAGAAAATAGAGAAAATTAGTTACTTAAAGAAAGATATATTAAAAGCTAACATAAGTATATATAAGGAAAGGTTACTAGAGAAATATAAAAAATAGAAGAAATAACTTATAAAACCTAACTACTATCTTCTAGAATCTTAACTATAGGACTTAGTAATAGAGCTAGAAGAAAGAAAAAATATAAGATAGAGATTAGTCTATAAGAAAACAAAACAAGAATCTAAGATTAAACGAGTATTTATTTAAAACGTACTAAAGAAATAATAGATATAAGAATCTAAATATTTAATAGTATATAGACTTATATTTATAGATAAAAAAGAGATAAATAATAAACAACTCTATATAGACTTTAGAAAGATAAACACAATTATAAATAAAAATACTACCTTTTACTATAAATTAATAAAATACAAGATAAAGTATAGAAAGCCTAAATCTTTACAAAACTAGATATCTAAAACGCCTACTACAAGATTAGAATTAAAGAAGGAGATAAATAGAAAACTATATTTAGAACGTAATATAGACTATTTAATTATTTAGTTATACTATTTAGACTAATAAACGCACTAGTAGTATTCTAAGAAAGAATTAATATAGTTCTAAAAGAGTATTTAGACGTATTTATATTTATATACCTAGATAATATCCTTATATTCTTAGAAATAGAAGAGGAATACGTATAATATATATATAAAGTACTAGAAAAGCTAGTAGAAAGTAAACTATTTATTAAGATAAGAAAATATAAATTCTACAATAAAGAAATAGATTTCCTAAGATTTATTATAGAACTAGGAAAAATTAGGATTAACTTAAATAAGATTAAAGTAATCTAAGAATAGCTAATACCTAAGAACTTATAAGAAGTATAATAATTCTATAGACTAGTAAACTTTTATAGAAAACTAATAGTAAATTAGTTTAAGTTAATAGAACTATTAAGAAACCTTATAAAGAAGGATACGCTATTTAAATAAACTTAGGAATATAATAAAGTATTTAACTAAATTAAGAAGAGATTTATAGAAAACCTAGTTTTTAGGATATATAACCTAGACTTACTAGTAATAGTAAAAATAGACGTATCTTATTTAGTCTATAGAATAGCACTAATACAAGAAGACCTAAATACAAAGTAAGAATACTTAGTTAAATACTTCTCTAAGAAAATAAAGCTAGTAGAGCTTTACTACTTAATTTATAATAAAGAGATACTAGTAATCTATAAAGTATTTAAATAATAGAGAGTATATATATAAGAAGTAAAATACTAAATAAAAGTTTATATAGACTATAAAAATCTAATAGAATTTATACTAAATAAAGACTTATTATAACGCTATATAAGATAGTAGGAGTTCTTGTTAATATTTAATCTAGAGATTATATATACTAATAGTAAAGATAATTAATTTATATATACTCTAAGTAGAAGACTAGATTTATAAAAAAAAGTAAATACTACTAGTATAGTTTTACTTATAAATAAAAATAGACATTTAGTCTTAAATATACCTAAGATAGCTATAATACTTAAAAGAAAAAGTAGTAAGCTAGATAAATAGATTTAGAAAGAAATAAAAAAAGCCTCTAAAGAAATAGAAAAACTTAAAATCTAAAAAAGACTTATAAAAGTATATAGAAGAACGTATATACTAAGTAAAATATAGAGAGAGTTTATAAAATAGTTTTATAAACTACTAGTATATAGATACTAGGGTATAGATAAAACTCTAGATAGATATTTAAGAGACTACTATATTCTAAAAGTAAGATAATTAGTAATAGAAGTACTATAAGACTATATAGAATATTATAGAAACAAGTATAATAGATATATACTATATAAAATACTATAACTAGTTAAGATACTAGAAAAACTATAGAGAGTTATTATAATAGACTTTATTACAAAGCTACTAAAGTTAAAAGAGTAAATATTAAAAGTTAAATATAATAGAATCCTAATAATAATAGATAAACTTATAAAGTATTTATACTTTAGACTTTATAAAGAGAAAAGTAAAATAGAAGTTATAGTATATTAGGTCTTAGGAATAGTAATTAGCTAGTATAGTATTCTAGATAAAATTATTATAGATAGAGATATAAGATTTATATTAAAACTATAGAGAATAATAATAGTATTATTAGAAGTTTAATATATAATATTAATAGTATATTATCTATAGATAGATAGATAATTAGAATAAATAAATTAAATAGTAGAATAATACTTTAGATACTACTTTAACTATAATTAGAATAATTAGGTATAATTATTACCTATAGTATAGTTAGTATACAATAGCGTAAAGAATATAGTAATAAGAGTATTACTTTTCTTTATAAATTATAGATTTAACTCTAATATATACTAGATACTAAGATTTTAAGTATCTTAGACTCTAAAAAGAGAAAACTTTATAAATAGACTTTAGGAGATATACAATTAACTATAATAGGATATAGAATTCCTATAAGATTAAATAGTAAAATACTATAATAAAAAGTACTAAAAAGAACTTTAATTTATAGAGAGAGAAAAAGTATATTTAGTTTAAAGAAATATTAAAAGTAAAAGAATAAGCTTAAAATTAGACTATATAAAGATAAGACTATATAAAATTAAGAAAAAAGTTATACTAGTTATATTTAAACTAAGGCTACTAGATAAGATAAAGATATACCTAATATTCTACGTAGTACTACTAGAAAAGGTACTACAAGAAGTAGAACTACTAGTGTACAAAGTAGATATATATAGAGAATAAGAAGAATAAAAAGTTAAAGAAATCTTATAGCCTTAGTCTTATAATAGAAAGAATTACTACCTAGTAAAATAGATAGGTATAAACAAAGAAAGTTAACTATAAGAAGATATATAGAAACTAGAAGAGTTCTAAAGTTAAAATCCTCTAGAACGCCTAGTAGTAAATAGGGAAGACCTGCGCTACTAGTAATAGATAGAAAGGCGTTAGACGCGCTTAATATAGTAGAAGTATAAGTAGCTACTACTATATCCTTAAAGTCTAGCTTAGATTCTAGAAGAGTAGACTATTTAATAGACTTCTTATCGTTTAAGGCCTTTATCTTATAAAGATAAAATCAATAGGCCTAGATATTAGATAACTATATTTAACAATTAAGAAGTTAAGACTAATACTCCTTTAGCGTATAATAAAAGACTTTATATAGCCTCTTATACTCTTTTTTAGCTTTTATAATCTATAATAATAGTTTTTCTAAAGTATAGTTAATAGGTCTCCCTATTATATTTAAGTATAGACGTATAAATAAGCCTAATAAACTTATACTCTATAAGAGATACTATAGAAAGATTATAAGATAAATAAGTATTAGTATAAATATACGCCTTATAAGCTTTACTATATTTTAAAGAAAGATAAACTAATAGAAAGCTAAAAGACTTATAACGTAAACAAGGAAATATATTACAGCTATAATAAAGGAAAACTAATTTAAGCTAGTTAGCCCTACTATAGATAACAAAAGCATGTATAACCTATAGGGTAACAAACTTAACTAGAAAACTAACTACAATAGAGACACGTAATAAATTCGCAATTCGCGATCTTAGCAAATATAAAGTATAAAGCTAAGTAGGTAATAAATTTACAATTCGCGATCTTAGTAAACACGAAGTATAAAGCTAGCTAAGGGGCCTAAGTATATAGTTAGTAGTAATAACTATTACTAGGATAGTATTAGCAATTCAATTATTAACTACAAGCAATAATACTAAGATAGTTGCAAAACATCTTCTATTATTTATAGCCTATTATAGATTACTATATAAGCTTTTATTATTAACTTGCAATCTACTAATACTTATCTAGGCTATTAGGAAGTTGACCCTAGTAAGCCTATTACACCTTACTAATTTAGTTATTACGAGAAGTAAAGTATAAGTAGCGCGTAGTCTAGCTAATACAATAGTAGAAAGTTTAACAAGTAAAGCCCCTAGAAGTAGTTATAAGTTAGATAGTACTATATAAGAAACAATTAAGGATTGTATAAATAAACTAATTAATAATAAAGAAGATATAAAAATAGTAATTAAAGCCCTAGAAACGTAGAATAAGGAACTACAAGACTACTTAAAATAGAACAAAGTATAAATTAAAGCTATTATTAAGGGCTAGAACTAGATAGAACTAATTACCTAATAACTAGAAATAAGTATAATAAAGAAACTACTTAAGATACCTATCCTTAAAAAGTTTAATAGAACAAGAGAGAAATTAAGACCCTTTATAGTGTTAGTATAACTCTAGATAGACGTATAAGTACTATACTTTAATATAGAAGAGAAAAAGGTAATATATATTAGACTACACCTTAAAGAAGATACAATAAGATAGTACGAGCCTTACTAGATAGACTACACGACGTACTCTCTAATAACCTAGAAAGATAAAATAAGAGCTATTTTTAGAAGCTATAAATACTTTACTAAACAAATAAGAGTAGTATTTAGAGATATAGATATTACTTAATAAGCTAAAGAGAAACTTAAAAGGCTTATATAAAGCAAGAGTATTCTAGAATATATATTATAATTTAAATAACTAAGCTAAAATATAGAATAGAATGAATTAGCCCTTATATTACAATTTAAACAAAGACTAAACGCAAAAATTCGATACGAAATAATATATATAGAGAAACTTAGGACACTAGAAGACCTAAAATAGTAAGTAATCTAAATTAATAACAACCTTCAAGAATAGAAAAAGAATAAATATAGTAACTAAACTAGAAATTAGGACGCTAGAGACCCTATAATCTTTAACGTAAATAAAGATAAAAAGAAAAAGAAGAATAAAGACTTTACGTATTTTAATTATAGGAAGAAAGGCTACTACGTAAAAGACTACTAATTATAAAAAAAAAAGATACAATATATTATAAATATAGAAAACTAGGATACTTTGTAAAAGACTACAAAAGTAAGGACTATAAGAAAGATAAAGAAACTTAGTTAAAAACAACTAAAAAGAAGAAAGAAATACTATAAGTATAGGCTAAACCTTAAGAAAAAGTAGCTAGGAGTAAAGAAATATAATATACAATACTCTATTAGACCTTTTATTATAAGGATAACTACTATATATATCTTTCTAGTAAGTAGAAAGTAAGATACTTCCTATAATAAAGAAATAGAGTAGTAGTAATAAAAGAAAGAATAAAAGTATAGCTAGAAGAAATAGCGCATATAATAGACCTACTAATAGAAGACTTAGAAGGGGAAGAACTCTAGAACTTATTAATCTAGGCTAAAAGATAGGTACTAGATAAAGAGACTACTATAGCTTCCTCTAAAGAACTATAAGAAAGTAAGAAATAAAGAAGTATAAGAAGTATAAAGTATACCTAGCTAGATATATATAGCTATAATAGCTATACAATAATATATATAGAGGAACAAAATAGAGAATAGAAGTTTATTTAGAAATACTTACTAGTTATAAGTAAAGAGGAAGCGTACAAAGACTAGAAAGAATACAATCCTAAAGAAATAAAGTTTATACTATTTTAAGAATAGATAAAGTAATATATAGTTATAGTAAAAAGGATACCTATATAAAAAGAATAGTAGTACTTTATAAAGAAAATATAATAGATTAATAAAGCTTATATACTAAGAATACTAATAGTATACTATATTTTAATAATAGATACACCTAGAAAAGATAAATACTAAGAAGAGGATAACAAGATAAGAGATCTAAAGCACCTAGTATATTTTAAGGTATTATAGATATTATACTTAGACAAGAATTATATTATATATAGGTAACCTAAAGTAAATAATAGAGTATAGCCTATAAAAAGAAAAGGTTATAATTATATAAGAGTAATTCTAGTAAAAAACATCTAAGGATAAGAGATAGTCTTAGAAGAAAGTTACGTAGTAGTAAAGCCTAGACTAAAACTATCTAAGAAATACGTCTAAGGAAGACTATAGTACAAATACAAGTATAATAAATATCTAAAATATAAAGAATGTAAACTTAAAGTAGAGCTATAGCCTTAGAAAGATAGATAATTTATAAAAATACCTAAGCAAGAAAGGTTAGAAGGTAAAAGAGCCCTATATATTATAAAGATAGGTACTTACTAAAGAAAGAAAGTATAATTAATAATTAATAGTAGAGTTACAAGAAACTTTATATTAAAGAAGTTTGTAGAAGAACAAGGAATAGAGTATATAATAAAGAAGTACCCTTAACAACTAAGTATAATTAAAGGAAAACTATTCTAAGAACCTATTAAGTTTAAAACAGTTTCTTCTATACTAAAACTAGAAGGGATATTAATTAAAAATATAGTTATAGATATAATAATAATTAATAACAAATAAGATATAATACTAGGAATACTATAGTTATAAATAACTAACCTACACATTAATTAGAGAATAAGAAAAATTAATTACTAGAGAATAGATATATTAAAAGCTAATATAAATATATATAAAGGAGAATTCTCTAAAAAATATAAGAAATAAGAAAAACAACTTATAGAACCTAAAGATTATCTTCTAGAATATTAGCTATAAGACTTAGTAATAGACCTAAAAGAAGATAAGAACGTAGGATAGAGCCTAGTTTATAGAAAAATAGAAGAAGAATCTAAGATTAAATAAACGTTTATTAGAAACGCGCTAAAGAAAAGATAGATACAAGAATCTAAGTCCTTAGTAGTATATAAACTTATATTTATAGATAAAAAGAAAATAAGTAATAAAAGACTTTACAAAAACTTTAAAAAGATTAACGTAATTATAAATAAGAACTAATACTTCTTACTATAAATTAACGTAATATAAGATAGACTACAAAAAGCAAGGATCTTTATAAAACTAGATATCTAGAACGCCTACTACTAGATTAGAATTAAGAAAGGCAATAAGTAGAAAATAGTATTTAGAACATAATATAAACTATATAAATACCTAGTTATACCCTTTAGCTTAATAAACGCACTAGTAGCCTTCTAAGAAAGAATTAATATAGTACTAAGAGAGTACTTAGATATATTTATATTTATATACTTAGACAATATCCTTATATTCTTAGAAATAGAGGAAGAACACGTACAATACGTATACAAAGTACTAGAGAAACTAGTAGAAAGTAAATTATTTCTTAAAATAAGAAAATACAAATTCTATATAAAAGAAATAGATTTCCTTAGATTTATTATTAAACTAGGAAAAATTAAGATTAATCTAGAAAAGATTAGATTAATTAACAAATAGCTAACACTAAAGAACCTAAAAGAAGTATAATAATTTTATAGCTTAGCTAACTTTTATAGAAAGTTAATAGTAAGATAGTCTAAAGATATAAAACTAATAATAATACTTATAAAAAAAGATATACTATTTAAATAGATAAAGGAATATAATAAAGTATTTAATAAGATTAAAAAGAAGTTTATAGAAAACCTAGTTATTAGAATATATAACCTAGACCTACTAGTAATAGTAAAAATAGACGCATCTAACTTAGTCTATAGAATAGCACTAATATAGGAAGACCTAAAGACTAAAAAGGAATACCTAGTTAAATACTTCTCTAAGAAAATAAAGCTAGTAGAGCTTAACTACCTAATTTATAATAAGGAGATACTAGTAATCTATAAAGTATTTAAATAGTAAAGAGTATACCTATAAAGAGTAAAATATTAAATAAAGGTCTATATAGACTATAAGAATCTTATAAGATTTATACTAAACAAAGAACTATTATAATAATATATAAGATAGTAGGAATTCCTATTAATATTTAATATAGAAATTATATATATAAAAGGGAAAGATAACTAATTTATAGACGCCCTTAGTAGAAGACTAGACTTATAAAAAGAAGTAAGCGCTACTAGTATAGTTCTAGTTAAGAATAAAGAAAGATATTTAGTCCTAAATATACTTAAAATAGCTGCAACACTTAAAAGAACGAGTAGTAAGCTAGACAAATAGATTTAGAAAATAACGTAAGAAGTATCTAAAGAAATAGAAAAACTAGAAACCTAAGAAAGACTAGTACAAGCCTACAAAAGAATATACATTCTAAAGAAGATCTAGAGAGAATTTATATAATAATTTTATAAATTACTAGTATATAGTTACTAAAGTATTAAAAAAATATTAGATAGACTACTACAAGATTATTATATACTAAAAGTAAGATAACTAGTAATAGAGATACTATAAGATTATATAGAATATTAGAGAAATAAGTACAATAGATACGTACTATATAGGATACTATAACTAGTAGAAGTACTAGAATAACTATAAGGAGTTATTATAATAGACTTTATTACAAAGCTACCTAAGTTAAAAAACCTAATATTATAAGTTAAGTATAATAGAATCCTAATAATAGTAGATAAGCTTATAAAGTACTTATACTTAAGACTATATAAAGAAAAAAGTAGGATAGAGGTTACTATATATTAAGTTCTAGGAACTATAATTAGTTAATATAGACTACTAGATAAGATTATTATAGATAAATATATAAGATTTATATTAAAATTATAGAGAACGATAATAGTACAATTAGGAATTAAATACGTAATATCTACTATATACTACCTATAGATACATAGATAATTAGAATAAATAAATTAGATAGTAGAATAATACTTAAGATGCTATCTTAACTACAACTAAAATAATTAGGTATAGTTACTACCTATAGCATAGTTAGTATACAACAGCGTAAAGAATATAGTAATAAGAGTATTACCTTTCTTTATAAATTATAGATTTAACCCTAGTACGTATAGAATACTAAAACTAGAGATATCTTAGTCTCTAAGAGGAGAAAACTTCGCTAACAAACTTAAAGATATATACAATTAATTAAGATAGGATATAGAATTCCTATATAATTAGATAGTAAAGTATTATAACAAGAAATATAGAGAAAGACTTTAACTTAAAAAGAGAGAAAAAGTATAGTTAGTATAAAAATATATTAAGAGTAAAAGACTAAGTTTAAAATTAGACTACGTTAAGATAAGACTATATAAAATTAAGAAAGAAGTTACGCTAGTTATATTTAAATTAAAGCTACTAAACAAAATAAGGATATACTAAACCTTCTATATAGTACTACTTAAGATAGTACTATAAAATATAGAACTACTAGTATATAAAGTAGATACGTATAAAGAACAAGAGAAATAAGAAGTTAAAGAAATCCTAGTATACTAGTTCTATAATAGTAGGAACTACTACCTAGTAAAATAAATAGGTATAGACAAGAAAGAGTAACTATAAGAAAATATATAGGAACTAGAAGATAACCTTAACTACTTTAAGAAACTAGAAGAGTTCTAAAGTTAAAACCTTCTAGAGCGCCTTGTAGTAAACTAAGAAAATTAGTACTACTAATAACAAATAGAGTAACGCTAGGAACGCCTAATATAATAGGAGCTAGGGCAGCCTCTATAGCGTCTTTAAGGTCTATCTTAGCCTTTAAGGCACGAGACTATTTAGATAATTTAGTATTATTATAAGCTTTTATCTTATAAAAACACTTAACGTAAGAATAAAGATCTACTAGCTTATAAAGAGTTAGCTTATACTTAGCTTTAGCTTCTACAAGCTATAATAATAGTATCTCTTAAGCTTAGTTAATAGCTCGCCCTATATAACTTCGTAAGAAGAGACTATATAGAAATTAAGTACTTACACTCTATAAGAGAAATACTTAAAGGAGTATATTTATACTAAATATTAGTAAGAATATACTTACTATAATACTTACTATCCTTTAAAGAAACTAGATAGGTAAGCTTTAATTAGGTATAATAGGCGCAAGGAAATATTTTAACTCTATTACGAGTAATACAAGTAATAAAAAGAAGTTTATTATAATTAGAATAAGAAGATATAGAGAATAATAAAGAACTAGAAATAAATAAGAAAACTAGACTAATAACCTTAGGCCTAGGGTAGAGAAACAAAAACTTACCTTAAGAGGAGAGTAGTATTATAGCTATAATAAGAGAAAACTAATTTAAGCTAGTTAGCCTTACTATAGATAATAAAAGTATATACAACCTATAGAGTAATAAACTTAACTAGGAAACTAACTACAATAGAGATACGTAATAAATTTGTAATTCGCGATCTTAGTAAATACAAAGTATAAAGCTAAGTACGTAATAAATTTATAATTCGAGATCTTAGTAAATATAAAGTACGAAGCTAAGTACGTAATAAATTCGCGATTTATAATCTTAGTAAATACAAAGTATAAAGCTAGCTAAGGGGCCTAAGTATATAGTTAGTAGTAATAACTATTACTAGGATAGTATTAGCAATTTAATTATTAACTACGAGCGACAATACTAAAATAGTTACAAAATATCTTTTATTATTTATAGCTTGTTATAGATTACTATATAAGCTTTTGTTATTAACTTACAATCTACTAATACTTATCTAGGCTATTAGGAAGTCTACTCTAGTAAGCCTGTTACAAAATATTATAATACTATAGTATAATATATATTTAGCAAATTAAAGACAATAATAAGTAGACTTAGTAGATATAAAGATAGAGGATAAAGAACTTAATATTAATAAAGAAATAAAGCTAATAACTTAAGCTCTAGGATAGAGAAATAAAAACCTACCTAAAGGAAAGAATAGTATTATAGCTATAACAAGAGAAATTAAGATAGAACTAATTAGCCTAGTCTTAAGTACTAATAGAGTATAAGATAAGTAAGGTAATAACCTAGATTAGAAAACTACTTATAATTAGAACACAAAAGTAATCTCTTAATCTCTCTAACGTATAGATAGAAATTAAATATAGATTAATAGATTAGTAATCTATTAATCTATAGTCGCTAAGACTAAATACAAGTAAAAAATTAATAGATTAGTAGAGATATATAATTAGTAGTAATACGTATTATTAGGATAGTATTAGTAATTTAATCTTTTAACTACAAAACGTTAATACTTAATATTATATATATAAATTAACTATTATTTATAGTTATTATAGATTACTATATAAACTTTTATTATTAACTCTTAATCTACTAATACCTTAGAAGGGTTACTATAGTTAATAATAGGTAACCTATTATAAGTATAAGTTAGTTTTATATACTAGTTATTTATATTTATTAATATACTACTTATCTTATAAGAATTTTATATATTAAGACCTTAGAACTAAGTAAAAATAATAAATATAAGTAGGCTTATATAAGATAAGTAAGGTTAATAAATAAGTTAGTTACTTAGCTTAATTAATAGTTAGCTCTTATTAGAGTATTACAAGGTATTTAAGTATTAATAAGTAGATAAGAATCTATTTAAAGTATTAGTTATAATACTCTTTTTAAATAAAATTATAAAAATATAATTAAATATAATAGTCTTTAAAGGTCTATTAATATCTTTATATACTTACTATCTATTATTTATTCTTAAGGACTTACTCTAGAGTATTTACTCTAGAGCGTTTACTTTAGATTATTTACTACTAAATATTTACGTATTTTACTATACTATATTACTTAGCCTAATTACGTATAATATAATATCTTACTTACTACTTAGTATTATAATAAAATTCTTAGAAGAATTTATAGGTTACTATATTATATTCTTAATAGACTTTTTTTTTTAGATATAATTAGGTAGAACTATATTAAAACTCTAGACTACTTATTATATTTTATATACTAACTTATAGACTTGTTATAGGTATAACAAGAGAAATCGAGATAGAACTAATTAGTCTCGACTTAGGTACTAACGAAGTATAGGACAAGTAGGGTAATAACCTTAATTAGGAGACTACTTATAACTAGGACACGTAGTAGTAATCTATAATAACAAATAAATAGATTAAGATAATCTATAGTTACGTGCGAATAGATTAGTAGTAATCTATAGTGTTGCACAAATAGATTAGTACAAGTATATAGTTAATAGGATGCGTATTATTAGGATAGTATTAGTAATCTAATCCTTTAACTATAGAACGCTAATACAAGATAATTACAAGATATCTTCTATTATTTATAGTTATTGCTAATTACTATATAAGCTTTTGTTATTACCTCGTAATCTACTAATAACCCTAGAGGCTATTAGGAAGTCGACCTTAGTAACCCTATTACACCTTACTAATTTAGTTATTACAAGAAGCGAAGCGTAAGTAGCGTATAGTCTAGCTAACACAATAGTAGAAAGTTTAACTAAATAAGTAGCTAAAGTACCCCTAAGTAGTTATAAGTTAGATAATATAGTATAGAAGGCAATTTAAGAATATATAAATAACCTAATCTTAGAAAAAAAAATATAAAAATAGTAATTAACAATTTAGAAATATAAAACAAGGAATTATAAGACTACTCTAAGTAGAATAAAGTATAAATTAAAGCTATTATTAAAGGTTAGAACTAGATAGAACTAATTATATAGAGACTAGAGATAAGTGTAATAAAGAAACTACTTAAGATACTTATTCTTAAAAAGTTTAATAGAATAAGAGAAAAACTAAGACCTTTTATAGCGTTAGTATAGCTCTAGATAGATATATAAGTACTATACTTTAATATAGAGTAGAAAAAGGTACTATATATTAGAATGCACCTCGAAGAAGATATAATAAAATAGTTTAAGCCTTACTAGATAGATTATACAATATATACCCTAATAATATAAAAGGATAAAACTAAAGCTATCTTTAGAAGTTATAAATACTTTACTAGATAAATAAGAGTAGTATTTAGAAATATAGATATTACCTAATAAGCTAAAGAGAAACTTAAAAGATATATACAACAAAAAAGCGTTCCTAAGTACGTATTATAGTTTAAATAACTATTATAAAACATAGAATAGAATAAATTAGCCCTAATATTATAATTTAAACAAGGATTAATTAAAAATATCTAATA
This sequence comes from Ophiosphaerella korrae, assembly GCA_028456385.1. Taxonomy (NCBI): domain Eukaryota; kingdom Fungi; phylum Ascomycota; class Dothideomycetes; order Pleosporales; family Phaeosphaeriaceae; genus Ophiosphaerella; species Ophiosphaerella korrae. The sequence continues at coordinate 72,421 of JALNQF010000127.1, read as the reverse complement.
CGAAATAATCTATATAGAGAAACCTAGAATACTAGAAGCTATAAAGTAATAAGTAATATAAATAGATAATAATCTTTAAGAATAGAAGAAGAAAAAGTATAGAAGCTAACCTAGAAATTAGGATGTTAGAGACCCTATAATCCTTAACGCTAATAAGGATAGGAAAAAGAAGAAGAATAAAGACTTTACGTACTTTAACTATAGTAAGAAAAGCTACTACGTAAAAGACTACTAATTATAAAAGAAAAAAGATTTAGTATATTATAAATATAAAAAACTAAGACACTTTATAAAAGACTATAAAAGTAAAGATAATAAGAAAGATAAAGAAGCCTAGTTAAAGATAACTAAAGGTAAAAAGGAAGTACTAAAATTATAGGCTAAACTTTAAGAGAAAGTAGCTAGGAGTAAAGAACTATAGTACGTAATACTCTACTAGACCTTTTATTACAAAGACAACTACTATATATATTACTCTAGTAAAGAAAAAGTAAAATAGTTCTCTTAGAAGAATAGAGTAGTAGTAATAAAAGAAAGAATAAAAGCGTAGCTAGAAGAAATAGTATATGTAATAGACCTACTAATAGAAGACTTAGAAGAAGAAGTACTCTAGATTTTATTAATCTAGGCTAAAGGACTAGAACTAGATAAAGAGACTACTATAGCTTCTTCTAAAGGACTATAAGAAAGTAAAGAAAATAGTATAAGAGGTATAGAGTATACCTAGCTAGATCTATATAGCTATAATAGCTATACAACAATAAATATAAAGGAATAAAATAAAGAATAGAAGTTTATTTAGAAATACTTACTAGTTATAAGTATAGAAGAAGAGTATAAAGACTAGAAAGAACGTAACTTTAAAGAAATAAAGTTAATACTATTTTAAGAATAGATAAAATAATATATAGTTATAGTAAGAAGAATACCTACGTAAAAGGAATAGAAATTCCTTATAAAAAAGACGTAATAGATTAATAAAGCCTATATACTAAGAATACTAGTAGTATACTATGTCTTAACTATAGACACACCTAAGAAAGATAAATACTAAGAAGAGGATAATAAAATAATAGACCTAAAGCGTCTAGTACACTTTAAGATATTATAGATATTATACCTAGACAAGAATTATATTATATATAGGAACCCTAAAGTAAATAATAATATATAGCTTATAAGGAGAAGAGGCTATAACTATATAAGAGTAATTCTAGTAGAAGATATATAAGGATAAGAAATAATACTAGAAGAAGGTTAAGTAGTAGTAAGGTATAAACTAAAACTATTTAAAAAATACGTCTAAGGCAGACTATAGTATAAATACAAGTATAATAAATATCTAAAATATAAAGAATATAATCTAAAAGTAGGACTATAGCTCTAGAAGAATAGATAGTTCTTAAAATTACCTAAGTAAGAATAGCTAGAAGGTATAAGAGGCCTATATATTATAAAAACAAGTACTTACTAAGGAAAGAAAGTATAATTAATAATTAATAGTATAGCTATAAGGAACTTTATTTTAAAAAAGTTTATAGAAACTTAAAGAATACGTTATATAATAAAGAAATACCCTTAATAATTAAGTATATTTAAAGGAAAACTATTCTAGGAACCTATTAGGTTTAAAATAGTTCTCTCTACGTTAAAACTAGAAAGAATAACAATTAATAATATAGTTATAGATATAACAACAATTAATAATAAATAGGATATAATTCTAGGAATACTATAGTTATAATTAACTAACCTATATATTAATTAGAAAATAGGAAAGATTAACTACTATAAGATAGATATATTAAAAGCTAATATAAGCACTTATAAAGGAGAATTCCTTAAAGAATATAAAAAATAGGAGAAACAACTTATAGAACCTAAAGACTATCTCCTAGAATATTAGCTATAGGATTTAGTAATAGACCTAGAGAAAGGAAAAAATATAGAATAGAGCCTAGTCTATAGAAAAATAGAAGAAGAGTCTAAAATTAAACAAGTAATTATAGAAAATATAATAAGAAAAGGATAGATATAAGAATCTAAGTCTTTAGTAGTATATAAACTTATATTTATAGATAAGAAAGAGATAGATAATAAAAGACCCTACGTAGATTTTAGAAAAACTAACGTAATTATAAACAAGAACTAATACCCCTTACTATAAATAGATAAAATACAAGATAGGCTATAAAAAGTAAAAATCTTTATAAAACTAGATATCTAAAACGCCTATTACTAAATTAGAATTAAAGAAGGCAATAAATAGAAAATAGTATTTAGAACGTAATATAGGCTATATAAATACTTAGTTATACCTTTTAGATTAATAAACGCACTAGTAGTATTCTAAGAAAGAATTAATATAGTACTAAGAGAGTACTTAGACGTATTTATATTTATATACCTAGATAACATCCTAATATTTTTAGAAATAGAAGAAGAATATATATAATACGTGTATAAAGTACTAGAAAAACTAGTAGAAAATAAACTATTCCTTAAAATAAGAAAATGTAAATTCTACATAAAAGAAATAGATTTCCTTAGATTTATTATAGAACTAGGAAAGATTAAGATTCACCTAGAGAAAATTAAGTTAATTAATAAATAGCTAATATTAAAGAACATAAAAAAGGTATAATAATTTTATAGGTTAGTAAACTTCTATAGAAAGTTAATAGTAAGATAGTCTAAAGATATAAAACTAATAACAAAGCTTATAAAGAAAGACACGCTATTTAAATAGATAAAAGAATATAATAAGGTATTTAATAAGATTAAGAGGAAATTTATAGAAAACCTAGTTATTAGAATATATAACCTAGACCTACTAGTAATAGTAAAAATAGATATATCTAACTTAGTCTATAGAATAGCACTAATATAGGAAGACCTAAAGACTAAAAAAGAGTATTTAGTTAAATACTTATTTAAGAAAATAAAGCTAGTAGAGCTTAACTACTTAATTTATAATAAAGAAATACTAGTAATTTATAAAGTATTTAAATAATATAGAATATATCTACAAATAGGAAAATACTAAATAAAAGTCTATATAGACTATAAGAATTTTATAGGATTTATAATAAATAAGGAGTTATTATAATACTATACAAGATAGTAGGAATTCTTATTAATATTTAATTTAGAAATAATAGATATAAAAGAGAAAAATAACTAATTTATAGACGCCTTTAGTAGAAGACTAGACTTGTAAGAAGAAGTAAACGCTACTAGTACTATTCTAGTTAAGAATAAAGATAGATATTTAGTCCTAAATATACCTAAAATAGCTACAATACTTAAAAAAACAAGTAGCAAGCTAGATAAATAGACTTAGAAAATAACATAAAAAGTATCTAAAGAAATAGAAAAACTAGAAATCTAAAAAGGATTTATAAAAGCCTATAGAAGAATATATATCCTAAAGAAGATCTAAAGAGAATTTATATAACAATTCTATAAATTACTAGTATATAGATACTAAGGAATTAATAAAACCCTAGATAAGCTACTATAAGACTACTATATTTTAAAAGTAAGTTAAATAGTAATAGAAGTACTATAAGATTATATAGAATACTAAAAGAATAAGTATAGTAGATATATACTATATAGGATATTATAACTAGTTAAAGTACTAGAATAACTATAAGAAGTTATTACAATAAACTTTATTACAAAGCTACCTAAGTAAAAAGATTTAATATTAGGAGTTAAATATAATAGAATCTTAATAATAGTAGATAAGCTTATAAAGTACTTTTACTTTAGACTATATAAAAAGAAAAGTAGAATAGAGGTTACTTTATACTAGGTTCTAGGAACTATAATTAGTTAATATAGACTACTAGACAAGATTATTATAGATAGAGATATAAGATTTATATTAAAACTATAGAAAACAATAATAGTATAATTAGGAATATAACACGTAATATCTACAGCATATTATCTATAAATAGATAGATAATTAGAACGAATAAATTAGATAGTAGAATAGTACTTAAGATACTACCTTAACTACAACTAGAATAACTAGGTATAGTTACTACCTATAGTATAGTTAGTATATAATAGCGTAAAAAATATAGTAATAAGAGTATTACTTTTTTTTATAAACTATAGATTTAACCCTAATATATACTAAATCCTAAGATCTTAGATATCTTAGTCTCTAAGAGGAGAGAACTTTACTAATAGACTTAAAAGAATATATAATTAACTAAGACGGGACGTAAAATTCTTATACGATTAGATAGTAAAGTACTACAACAAGAAATACAAGAAAGGACCCTAATTTAGAGAAAAAGAAAAAGTATAGTTAGTATAAAAAAATATTAAGAGTAAATAACTAAGTTCTAAATTAGATTACGTTAAAATAAGACTATATAAAGTAGAAAAGGAAGTTATACTAGTTATATTTAGACTAAAACTACTAAGTAAGATAAAGATATACCTAACCTTCTACGTAGTAATACTTAAGATAGTACTATAAAATATAGAACTACTAATATACAAAGTAGATACGTATAGAGAATAAGAAGAATAGGAAGTTAAAGAAATCCTAGTACACTAGTTCTATAATAGTAGGAACTACTACTTAGTAAAGTAGATAGGTATAGATAAGAAAGAATAACTATAGGAAGATATATAGGAACTAGAAGATAAACTTAATTACCTTAAGAAACTAGAAGAGTTCTAAAATTAAAACCCTCTAGAGCGCCTTATAGTAAACTAAGAAAATTAACGTTACTACTAATAGATAAAGAGGTAATAGGAACACCTAATATAATAGGAGTAGCCTTTACTATAGCCTTAAAATTAAGCTTAGGCTCTATAAAAGTAGCCTACGCGATAAACTTCTTATTATTTAAGGCCTTTATCTTATAAAGATAAACTAGACAAGCGTAATTTTCTACCTATATACTTAGAATCTAATTACGTTCTTTTTTAGCCTTAGCGATCTATTTAGATAGTTTATCTTAAGTATAGTTAATAGCTCTCCTTATTACAAATAAGTATTATTAACCTACACTCTATAAGAGATATACTAGAAAGATTATAAGACGAATAAGTATTAGTATAAATATATACTTTATAGGCCTTACTATATTTTAAAGAAATATACTCTATAGGAGGATTTAACAATTTATAATAAGAATAAGGAAATATAGTAATACTATAACGTAATATATAATCTACTAATTAAAGATAATAAAGAGTAGATTTAGTAGGTATAAGAGAAGATAAGGAGCTTAATATTAACGAAGAAACTAGGTTAATATTATAAGTACTTTTCCCTCTACCTAAAACCTCTCTTTAAGCCTCTCTCTTTAAACCTCCTTTTAAGCTCCTTAGGCACCCCTAGGATTACTCTTAGAGCTACTTAGGATTACGTATACCTCTTTAGATATATAAACACCTTTGTAAGCCTATAAATCCTTTAAGGATTTATCTTACTTTATTAATATACCTATTATTCTATTATATCTAACTCCTACTAAATACTCCTTATAATTCGAATCTTTTTTACTCTAACTAAGAGGTAGTTATTAGATTAAATTTATTATAACTAATTAAAGAGTTATAAGTAGTAGCTAGTTAGCTTAGTAAAGCCTCTCTAAGACTAACCTACTATTTCCTTAAGATATAGTAGCTAGTAACGTAGTTATAAATAGCTTATTAGATAATAAGCCCTTGCTACTCTAAGGGAACGCCCTAGGGTAAATAACAGACCCTATACTCCTTCTAAAGAGAATAGAGAGTAACGCTACTCTTTTAGGAAGGGCTTTATTAGAGCTAATAGAAGAAACTCTATAGTAGTTTATTTAAAAATTAATAAATACTTTATTTAAAGTACAAAGTAATAGTTCCTTACCTAAAGTAATTATAAGGTTAGAGGACTAAGTTAATATAGTATTATATATACTACTAGGTACTAGTAGTAGTAGAACTACTATAGGCTACCTTAGAGTAGCCTATAACAATATAGGTAAACTTATAGGTATACTTAATAAAGTACTACTAAGACCTAAGTTAGGCTTTAAAAAGTAATAACCTACGCTATAATAGGTATAAACCTAGGCTAGAAATATAGAAACTACTTTTAGATTAGTTTAAGCTCTAGAAGATACTAACACGAGACTCTATTAGGTATTAAATATAATCTAATATAATGTCTATTATAAACTACTATAATAGAAGATTAATAATAAAGTTATTTAGACCTAGGATAGATTAAAGGTAGAATAGCGCTAGCTAGTCTAGGACCTAGTATTAACAAAGTTTTAAAACTACTCTAAGTTCTAGAACTATTAATAGCGTAGTAGTAATAGCGTTAATTCTTTCTTACTATATCTACGCAAGAAAGAAGCTATCCTCCCTAATACGTTTATTAAGCTTAATAATAATAATAAACTAAAGATCTTATATATCTAGTTAAAGATACCTAAAGCGTATTAAACTAAGCTCTAACGTAATAGAAGTTTAAATAATATTAGCTCCTAAGAAGATTTTAAAAGGGTACTTTAAAATATAGAAATAGTAGTTACTATAACTAGACTAAAGGTAGTCTATAATACAAGTAAATATAGATCTACTTAATCTTAATTAAATCCTTATAAGGGAAAACGTCTAGCGCTTACCTAAGGGTATAAAGTACCTAATAAAAGATAGGATTAGTAGAAGTCTTAACCTTTACCTAGGGGCGAACTAATAAAGGACTAGTAGTAGCCTAGTTCTTTAGCTAAAAAGCTAGAAGAAGAAAGAGTTAGTAACTAGAAAGGACACTAAAAGCCTTACTAGAAGAGTAAAGATTTTAAATTAAAGAAACCTTAATTTAAAAATAAAAACCTAGAGTTAAGAAAAGAGAAGCCTTAGTTACTAACTTTTCTTACTAGTAATTAGGGCAAGAAACAAAAGAAGAATATTTAAGGATTGTAGTTAATATAGTTATACTTACTCCTAGAGAAACCTTAGTAGTATTCTAGGCCCTTTACAATTTAGGCGTAGAGGTAAACCTAATTAATAAAGAAAGCGCTAAACTCTTAGTACACCTAAATATAGAGATAAAGGGTATCTCTATAACTATATTTTTAAATAATATACAACTAGCTATTTATATAGTATATAACCTTATAGTTATATATAAAGATAATAAAGGAATTAGGCGTAATATTAGTCCTTAATACTTTTTAGAGGTAATCTTTAGTAGTTATAACTTTATCCTAGAGTACCTATAGCTAAGAGAAGCTAACCTATAGATTAGATTTCTATTAAGCACCTTCTAATAGTAGCTAAAGGAATTAAAAGATAAAAGAATAACTCTAGTAAGTGCTTAAAAGCTATTTAACAATATTACGCTAGAAGAATAAGTATATATCCTCTATCCTAATAGGCTCGTCTATATAGTACTAAATAAAGAACTAAGAGACGTAGTCGCTTAGGATATTTATTAGTCTACTACTAGGCTACTATTAGAAAAGCTTAGTAAACTATTAATATAGAAGAGACCTAGTAGGGATACTATTATAGATACTACTTAGTACTATAGGTAAAGTCTACTCTAGCTAAAGAATACTATAAACAAGATTATTAATTATATAAGATATTATATTAAGGATACGCTATTACTATTATAGCTACTAGAAGAGATAATATAAAAGGTAGTAGTAAGTATATATTATAAAGATCCTAAATAGTTAAAACTACTAGCAAAGGAGGCCTAGACCCCTTCTAATAATAGCTTAAAGGGCTACTAGTACGTAGATAACGTGTTTAATAAGGAAGAAATAATATATATTCTAAAAGAGCTATACTATAAGTAGTACGTATTTAGTAAGAATTAAACAAAGATACTTACTCCTTATAGAGAATATAATTACGCTATAGAAATTAAGAAAGGTAAGAAGATCCTAAATATCCTAATATACAACCTATCTTGCTAAGAACTAGATATCCTTTAGGAATACCTTAATATAGCGTAAGAGAAGGGATAGATCTACTTAAGTAAATCTCTAGTAAGTACTCTAATTCTCTTTATCTTAAAGTTAGATAATACTCTTTATCTCTACGTAGACTATAGAGGCCTAAATAAAATTATAATTAAAGATAGATACCTAATCCCTCTTATTAGTAAGATATTAGATTAACTATTAAAGGTAAAAATTTTCTTAAAGCTTAACCTTTGTAACGCCTATTATAGGCTACGTATTAGAAAAGTTAATAAGTAGAAGATAGCGTTTAAAACAAGATATAGTTATTTTAAATATCTTGTTATACTATTTAGTTTAGTAAATATACCTATAACCTTTTAGTTCTATATCTACTACACCCTTAGAGGGCTAGTAGACTATATCTACGTTATCTACTTAGATAATATCCTTATATACTCTAAAAATCAAGAGGATTATATTGCTTACGTTAAAGAGGTACTAGATAGACTTATTAAATAGGGACTCTACTATAAAGTAAGTAAATATACCTTTAATACTAAATTAGTTAAGTTCTTAGGCTATATTATTACTCTAGAGAAAGTAGTAATAGACCTAGTAAGAGTAAAAACTATTAAAGAGTAGCTAGAACTAGAGAGCTATAAGAATATTAAGGTCTTTTTTAGGTTTACTAACTTTTATAAGAGGTTTATATATAAATACTCTAAAATAGTTAGACTCTTAGTAAACTATATAACTACTATATAGGCTCTACTACTAACTTAATAGAGTTCTAAAGGTAAGCTAATTAAAGTAAAATGTAAGAAAATAAAGAAAAGCTCTACTTACTAGTATAAACTATAGAGTTAGCCTAATAACGTTTAATTAGCGTTCCTTTAATTAAAAGAGAAATTTTTAGACTCTCCAGTCTTATAGCACTTTAACTTAGTAAAAGACTTAATAGTTATAATAGACGTATTAGAGTTTACTATAGTAGTAATTCTTCTCTAGCCTTATATAGTAGAGTTAGCAACTAATTACTATTAGAAACTAGTAGTGTTTTAGAGTAAGAAGTTCTTAGGACCTTCTTTAAGATAGTATACGTATAATAAGGAGTTAAGTACTATAGTTAAAATATTTAAAATATAGTAACACTATCTTAAATATACTCTATTAATAATCTAAGTACTCTCTAATTATAATAATCTATAGTACTTTATAAGTACTAAAGAACTCTCTTCTAAGTAAGCTTACTAAGTAGAAGAGCTTATAAGGTTTAATTTTAAGGTTAAATACAAACTAAAATAAGAGAACTTAGTAGATAAGCTTTTAAAGTAGCCTAACTATATAAAAAGTATTCTTATTAGAGAGTAGTAAGTGTTACGCAACGCAATATTACTAACACTATACTAGAAGCTTTAGATCTAGGCTATCTAGAGGTCTAGAGCTTTAAATACCTATTTTTAGGAGGTGTTAAGATAAGACTACCCTAAAGGGGACCCTATAGGAACCTATTAAACCTCTAAAAAGGCTAATATACTTAAAATAGAATTCTTTAACTAGATACTAGAACCTAGTAATACGTTACTATTAGGTACACCTCCCTCTACTACTATTAATAGCAATAAGGTAAGAAGTATTATATCTAAAGCTAAGTAAACCTATAAAGTTATAGAAGAGCTTATAAGAGCTATAATATATAGTATTTTATTTCTAAATAGTCTTACGCGTAAAGTAACGTAAGATAAAGATACTTATACTCTAGAAATTCTAGAATACTTTATAGAGTTTATCTATTAAGTATAAGAAAAAGATATAGCCTATCTTATATATATAGTAGAGAGCCTCTAGGGGGTAAGTAAGGTAAAGAAGAGTAACTATAACTAGGAGTTTAACCCTAGTAGTATCTTACGTAAGAGTAAAAAAGTGTAGATTCTTAATAATAGAGCCTTCTACTAAAATATCTTATAAAAAAACTATAATAACCTAATAGGTAGCTACTATAAGACTAATAAGACTATAGACTTACTAAAGCGTAAGTATTATTAGCTATATCTTCTCCTAGATATTTATAACTACATTAAGAGATATCCTATATATTAATTAAATAAGATTCGAAGGTACAAACCCTAGAGAATACTAGTACTACTACTAGTACCTATAATAGTATAGTGTTACTTTTTATTAGACTTTATAATAGACTTACTAGTCTTAAGAGATATAAAAGAGAATAAGTTTAACTTAATTCTAGTACTTATAGACTAGTTTATAAAGTACGTCTAATACCTCTTTATAAGTAAGACGATTATAGTATAAAGAGTAGCTAATTTGTTAATAAATTAATACTTTTTAAAGTAAAGTCTCCTAGACACCCTACTATTAGATAGAGGGTCTATCTTTATAAGCTAATTCTAGTCTAATATATACTATTACCTTAAAATTAATTATTAATTAAGTACAGCTTTTTACCTATAGATAGATAGGTAGACTAAAAAGTAGAACTAGGAATTAGTAACGTACTTAAGGATCTACATAAATTACTAGTAAGATAACTAAGTATTATTACTCTTATACGTAGAGTATACTTATAATTTAAAGAAGTATTTAGTATAGATCTTAAAGGATTTAATAGTATTCTTAATAAATATTAGCTAAGGTAACTAGACTCCTAATAGAACTTATATAGAAAGGTCCTAGCACTTAGGTAGTAAGTTATAGGACGCCTTAATTAATAGGCTAAAATATAAGAAATAGTAAAAGTAAGTCTCTAGTATACCTAGTCTTATAATAAGAAATAGTATAATATAAAAAGGGAAAACAAGCACTTTACTAAAGGTAAGGAAGTAATATTAAGATTAAAGAATATTACTACTTACTACCTATCTAAGAAATTTAATATATAATATCTTAGACTATTTTTAATTAATAAAAAGATAAGTAAGCTAGTATATAGGCTTAACCTCTCTCTATTAATAGCCTAAATATATCCTATATTTAATATATCTCTATTAGAACTATAGTATACGCTATTACTAGAAGCGAATTTTTAACTAGGTAATATCTAAATCCTAGATAATATCGCGTTAGGAGACTACTATAAAGTTAAAGGAATCTTAGATTATAAAGATATAAAGGCTAGAAGAAGAGAGTACCTAATAAAATAGCTAGGCTAGTCTATAGAAAAAGCTACTTAGGAGCTAGCTAGTAACCTAGATTATTACGTAGCTATATTAGAGGAATATAAAAAATCTACTATAATAAGTGCCTCTAGGAGAGCCTAAGGCTACCTTTAGAAAGGGAGAGTAATAAAAAAGAGCTAAAAAGTAATTTAGAAAGCGATTTTTATAAGAATTAAGATATAAATTTAAGAAAGTATACTATTTTTCTAAAGAGAACTACTCTACTTAAAATTATTACGCTCTAGTATATTAAGCGTTAAATTTAGACGTAAACTTAAGCTTAAAGAGCTTATAAGTAGATATAAAGGCTTAGTTAGTAATAAAAATAGACTACTTACTAGCTTTATATCTAGTACGTTTCTATAGTAGTACTAGCGCTTCTCTTATACTATTATAGAACTAGCACGTCTAAAACTCTCTTTAATAGCCTTATTAACTATAATATTAGTAGTAGTAGCTTAGCCTATAAGCCCTAAACTAAGCTATATATTAAGATTAGCTTAGTAATTAAAGAGGAAAAAGAGAACTTACCTTATAACGTTTAAGGTTATACTTATAAGAAACCTAGTAAGTATTATACTAGGATACCTTATTACTACTAAGCTTCTTCTTCTTATAAGTAAGAGCCTAATTATAACTATTAAAGGCTTCTACTAACTTCTTAATATAGGCCTAAGCTTTACCCTAGTAAGTATATATATTATTAGTAGGCTTATTAAGGACTTTATTAAACGTTGTATCCTTACGTTTAACTATAATAGTAGCGTAGTTATATTAATAGTTAGTAGACGTAATAATATACTTAAAAACGTTAATAGTATAATAGAACTCTAGTAGCACCTAAGTAGATTAGTATTAGATTAGACTAAGAAAGTAAAGTACTTACTAGAACGCATTTACCTTTATAGGCTCTCTTACAAGTATTATATATACTAAAGTTACTACTATAAATATAGTACTACTCTTTATAAATAGTTATTACAAAGCTCTTAAAGGTACTATTAGGGTTAGATTTACTAGAAGTTATAAGGCCTTTAAGATAAGCTATATACTAGAACCTTACTAGATTAGGCTAGGTAGTAAAGTTCTTAGCAAGAGCGTAGATATAGTTAGAGATAGCTTTGTTAAAGACTAAAGAAGGTATAATAAACGATATAGTAAGTAATAAGAGAGAAGAAGTAATAAAGATAGAAAGATAAAGTAACTAAGAGAGGTAGCTCCTTTATATCTACTCTTAAGTAACCCTAACGCGCTAGTACTAGAGTAGTAGTAGACTACCTCGCGTTTAATAAGTAAAGGTATAACCTTATTTACTTAGAACTATTAAGTAATTTAAACGCAATACTCTATAAGTCTAAACCTAAGCCTATAAGTACTATAAATTAGACTATAATCTTACTTTAAATAAAAGTCTAATAATATAAAATAGTTTATAATATACTATAAATCTTATTAAAAATATATTATAACTTTACGTTTTAAAGAATTAGTAACGTACTATAAATAGAGAGTAGCCCTTAGGCTCTACTTAGAGCCTTAGTAGAGTAGTCTAGTTCCTAGGTACTAATCTAATAGGTAAACCCTATAATTATAGTAAGACAGCTGTTACGCAATAAATCTTAGACCTAGGTACTAGGAACCTAGCGTTATAAGTACTTTTAAGCAACCCTTAGTTAGCTATAGGCTAGCCCTAGGCCTACTATAAGTATCTAATATATATACTATTTTATGCTAAGTATATCTATTTAGTATACTATACCTCTTTTTTAATTACGTTTAATCTAGTAGTATAGAATAAGTTAAGTTATAGATAGCTAATAGAGTAGCTCTAAGGCTAGATAACTAGATAGAATTAGATACTACACGTACTTAAAAGTATAGAGCTCTACGCTTTAAGATATAGCGTAAGAGAAAGAGGAGCTATTATTATAAGTACTTTTCCCCTTACCTAAAACCTCTCTTTAAGCCTCTCTCTTTAAACCTCCCTTTAAGCTCTTTAGGTACTCCTAGGATTACCTTTAGAGCTACTTAGGATTACGTATACCTCTTTAGATATATAAACACCTTTGTAAGCCTATAAATCTTTTAAGGATTTATCTTACTTTATTAATATACCTATTGTTCTATTATATCTAACTCCTACTAAATACTCTTTATAGTTAATAACTTTAGCTTTAGGATAGATAAACTAGAACCTATATAGAAGGGGAGATAGTGTTATAAGTGTAATAAGAGAAATTAAGATAAAACTAATTAGTTTTAACGTAGGTGCTAATAAAGTATAAGACAAGTAAAGTAATAACTTTAATTAAGAGACTACTTATAACTAGAATACATAGTAGTAATCTATAATTACGTATAAATAGATTAAAGTAATCTATAATAATATATAAATAGATTAAGATAATCTATAGTTACGTATAAACAAATTAGTAGTAATCTATAGCGGTGTATAAATAGATTAGTACAAGTATATAGTTAATAAGATGCGTATTATTAGAATAGTATTAGTAATCTAATCCTTTAACTATAGAATACTAATACAAGACAATTGTAAGATATCTTCTATTATTTATAGTTATTACTAATTACTATATAAGCTTTTGTTATTACCTTGCAATCTACTAACAACTCTAGAGGCTATTAGGAAGTTAACTCTAGTAACTCTATTACAAGACTAGTATACTTATATACTCTATTTATAAGTTCTATAAACTCTATTACTAAGTTTATATAAGTAGTAACTAAAATCTTATAAAAATATATTCTAACTAGCTATATATTATATATAAATAATATTATAGTAAAAGGCTTAAATATAGACTCTAACTTAGACTTACTAGAACCTAAGATCTAAAAGTTTATTAGTAAATATAGTATTAATATAAATAAAGTTTTATATAACTTTAAAATAGCTAGTACTACTACTTTAGGTTTTAAATTAGATTAATACTATAACTTTATAAAAATTATAAAGTATATAGTAAATAAAAAGGGATAGTACTTAGCTAATAAAAAGGTTTAAAAGATTATTAAATAGCTAGCTTATAAATTTCTATAAAAAGTCTAAATATTTATCAGCTTTTATATATATTATAGAATCTAGATTAAAGGTTTTACTAAGATAGTAGTACTACTATTTAAGCTACTAAAAAAGAATAAAGAATTTAAAAAGAATTAAGAAGCCTTTCTTACTATAAATATATTATAAGCTTAACTAACTAGTTTACTAGTATTTGTTTCTATAGACTATAGTAAGCCTATTAAACTAATTATTATATTAGTTAATAGAAGTAAATAGAGTTAAAGTATAATAATTTAGTTAATAAAACTTAAAAAGCTATTAGAATATAATATACTATAAATTAGAACTATAGTTACTTTTAGAGTATTACTAAGATTCTAGGAAATATAAATATAAAGCTATACTACTAGTACTTTAAATATTCTACTTATAGATTATAAAGTTTATTTTATAGTAAAAGTAGATACTTATACTTATATAAATTAACTTATTTAAAGTACTAGTAACTTCTTAAGAGCTCTTATTTTAAGATAGCTTACTTTTCTAAATATATAGGAATTTAATATAAAGTATATAGCTTAGAAAAAGAATATAGTAACTAACGCTCTTTTAAGGTAACTAGAGCTACTAAGATAGTAGTTACTAAAAGAACTTAAAAAAGATATAAAAAAATATATAAACTACTATTTAAAGTCTATAACTTTTATTTTACTATAAATAAGTCTTTAGGACCTAGAATTTATATACTTAAGAGCTAAAATAGACTTAAGTATACTAGATACTCTAGAGACGCCTTCTCTATATAATATAGTAAAGTAGCTAGTAATACTATAAACTATTACTAGAATAAATAGAATATATATCTAAAAGCTTTATAAAAACGTATAAAAGTATAAAGTTATATAAAGATTTTTATAAGCTAAGAGTTCTAAATACTACTTACTAAAAAGAGTAGTAAATAAAAAAGAAAAATAGCTAGAAAATCTAAAAATACTATATAATAAAAGTAAGTACTAAGGTTAAGAAAAGATATAGTAAAAGATCTAAGCTTAATACTACTAGCTAAATATATGTAAATATATAGAAGCTTATATAAAGTTTTACTAAGAATATTAGTTTTACTTACTTTAAATAGTATAAAAAGAACTATTCCTAAATTAGAGACCTAAAGTCTTATAGATATAGATTATATTAGATATTGTTTATATACCTAATAGTAAAAAAAGTAAAAAATTTATAATTATATATAAAGACTTTATAAGCTTATTTATAGATACTAAAGCTTTTAGAGCTAATATATTAGAAGCTATTATAAAGTTCTTAAAATAAGATATATTTTTAAAATAAAGAATACTATTTAAAATAATAGTAGATATAAGACTAGAAAATAAAAGACTAGGTGCTAACTTTACTTACTTATATAGTATCTAAAAAGTTATTAGAAGTACTTATTACTTTTAAAGCTAAAGAATAATTAAAAGAAGCTATAAAGAAATAGTAGCTACTTTCTAAAAGATTATAGGTAATTAAGTAGATAATCTACTTTATACGCTATAAGTAGACTAAGTTATAGTAATATATAGTACTAAGGAGATACTAATATACTTTATATATAGTAAAGAGTAAGTCTTACTTATTAAGCTTAATATCTTTCTATAGAAAACCTTATTATAGTTAGAAGTTTATAATACTTTTATACTCTTAGTACTATAAGCTTAGAAATTTAATAAGTATAATAATAAACTCTAAGAAGCTATAGATTATATATTTAAGCTATAAAAAAAAGAAAAAAATAGTTTAATACTAGAAATATATTATATATAAAAGATATACCTAAAAGTGTATTAGTACTTATTTAAGATTTATTTAGTAATTAGAATAGATCTAGTTAATAAAAGCTTTAACTTTAATAGAAAGTCTTTTGTTAACTTATCTAGTAATATTTCTTTAGATAGTACTAGCTTACTAACTTAAATAGTATAAAGTTTAGAAGTTATACTCTAAAAGTAAGAGTTGTAGAATTCTACTAGTAAAGCTAGTAAGAACTAGTAGATATCTTAGAAAACTTAGTACTAGAAACTAAAGACGTTATAATTAGATTAAATAAAAAGTAAGCTTTACTTAATATTAAAAAGTAACTTAAAAAAGTATTAGATAAACTAGTACTAGTAAAACTATTATTTAAATAGTATAGTAAGTAAGTTTAAAAGTAATATAGATAAAATTAAATACTACTTATATAAACTTATTAACTATTATTAGTTTAAACCCTAGTATAAAAGCCTAAATATAATTAAGCTAACTTTAAATTATTTATATAAAAGAAACCTAACAAAGAAGTTAATTTTAGTTAAAAGTTAGATAAAAACTTTAAATAGAAAAGAGAATAAGTAAGTATTATAAGTAAAAAATAGAGAACTAGTAATAAAAAGAAAAGAACTTAGATAATTTTCTTTATAAATAAATAACTAAAAAGGCTTTAGTAATTAGATACTAAGTAAAAAAACCTCTTATAAAAAGTCTATTTTACTTATTATTACTAAGTACTAGCTTTAAAACTAGAAGAAGAAGCTTAATTAGTAAGAGAACTCTTAAGACTAAACCTACGTAGTTTAGAGTAATTACTACTTAGATAATAAGTATAATAGTAATCTTAATTCTTAAGCTAAAGATTATAAAGTAAAAAGCTAAGAGAAAACTAAAGAAGTAGAAAAAGTATAGAAATAAGAAACTAAATACTTTTAGAAAAAAAAGTAAAAAAGCTTAAACTTATTATTTTAAACTAAAAGTAGATAAAAGTAAAAATACTACTACTAGGAAGTAGAGTATAAAAAAATAAGTTAAAAGAGTAGCTAAGTAGAGGCTAAAAGTAATAGTAGTAAGAGATTTAATAAAGTACTTATAAGCGTAACTTAACTTTTATTATAACTTAAGTAACTTATATCTAACTCTAGGTTAGTAAAGTAAAAAAGGTATAAAAGTATACTTTATAAAGCTTAAAGAGCTAGTAGTTAATAAAAAAAATTAAGAGTAGTATAAAAGCTTAAAAGTAAGCTAAAACTACTAAAAGAAGTACTTTAAAAGTATTTACTAATCCTAGAAAGAGATAAAGAGTAAAAAGAACTAAAAAGAACTTAATAGATAAAGACTTTATATACTATAGAAAAAATAGTAAAACTTATTAGACTTACTTTTAAGTATAGTATAACTTTAAAGATACTAGCTATAAACTTACTAGTAAAAAGGATTATTAGTAAAGCTATAAAAGTATCTAGAAGTTTTAAAGTTATTATCTTTAAGCTTATCTATACTATATACTACTAGGTAAGCCCTAAGCTTATAAGAATATACTAGATTACTAGGTATTATAAGAAGATACCTATAAGCTACTTAATAACTTAAGAAAATATTTTAGTAAATAAAATACTAAATATTAGCTGCTATAGTATTACGCGTAAAGAGTGTAGTAATAAAGTAGCTAAAAAACTAAGTAGCTATAAAAATAATAGTATTAGTATAAGTATACTTTTACTTAAAAAGCTTAGTAATATAGTAGTAACTTTTAGTAAAACTTTTAACTTAAGAAAGTACTTACTTATATTTAGCTACTAAACTACTAAAAATATATTAGCTAAGTTCTAAAAAAGTCTTAAGATAAAAGTAAGTAAAAAGAAAAAGAAAATTAAAGACTTACTTAACTTATAATTATAGCCTTAAATATAATAATAAATATAAGAGCTTTTAAAGTAGATAATACTATTATTATTAAAAAGGATAGAGTATCTAATACTACTATAAATATAAGTAGAATAGCTATAATTACTTTTTTTTAGAACTATAAGCTATAACCTTATTAGAGCTTAGTAGTAGTAGCTTTAGTAGTAAAGCTTTATAAAAGCTAATAGTCTTCTAAGTATACTTACTTATATAAACTATAGCTTTATAATAAGTATATATCTTTTAAAGATTATTAATTAAAAAAAGATCTTATAAGTACTTAGCTAAAATAGCTAAGAAGTTTTAAGTATCTTTTAACTCTTATAATAGTATACCTAATAGTATAACTAGTAAAAATAAAACTAAAAGCTATTAAAGTAATATAATTAAATATTATAGTAACTAATTTACTAGTAAGCTTTATTTTTATACTTATTATAGTAAGTATATATAAACTCTTAAATAAAGTAAAGAAGCTAGCTAAAGTTAAACTCTTTAAAGAAATTAAAAGCTTAGTTAAAAAGTTATAAAGTAAGTTAAGTAAGAGAGAGTTATTAAAGAAATAAGTAATAACTAAAAAATATATATAGTTAGTAAGACCTAAGAGCCTATAAGTAAGAAAGTTAGATACTTACTTTTAGTTTAATAGTAACTTAAAAGTAGTTTTCTTAAGTTATAAAGTAGATAAGAAAGATTATTACTACTATACTTACTTTAGCTAAGCTAGCTAGCTATATAAGAGCTAAGTAAGAAATTAAAAGTAACTATAATAATTTAAGTAGAAAGTATATAAGAGAATAGAGCTAATAAACTAGTAAAAAAGTATAAAGTAGCTAAAATAAGCTTAAAAAAAAGAAAAAGAGAATAGAACAACAATAAAGAAATAAAGTTTAAGTATATTCTTAAAAAGTATTAATAACTTTACTAAATTTATAAAAGCTAATAACTATAAGAGCTTAACTACTAGCAAAAATATTTAAATATAGAGCCTAAAGATTTTATACTAGCTAAACTAATATATATATATATATTAAGTACTAGCTATTAAAAATTAATAAGTAAAAAAAACTACTATAGCTTATAAAACGTATATAAAAAGAATAAGTTAGAAAGTAATCTATAATATTTACTTTTATATTTCTTATATTTATAAAAAATAAAGATATAAATATATAAAGTAAGAATAAACTTAGAGAAATTAGTTTAAAAGTTAAAATATAAGTAGCTACTACTATAAGCTATATAATATATCTTTACTAATTTTTTATTAAATAATATAGAAACTATATAAATTCTCTATAAATAACTTCTTAGATATTAGATCTAGAGTATTTAAGAGAAAGGTATTATAAGAAGATAATAAGAGTAGTATTTTTAAAGTTTTAAGCTATAACTAAAATACTCTAAAAAAGGAAATAGTAGCTAGTATAAAGAAATAGAAGTAGTATAACTTAAGCTTTATATTAGGTAATAGTACTAATAAAGCTAGCGTTCTCTTAAGGTAAGCTTAAGTAAATTATATTTATAGCTAGAGTTAGATTATCTATTTATAGATATTATATCGTAATTAATATATAAAGAGCTATAAGTTATTTAAGAAAAAAAAAAACTCTTAAAAACTTAATATCTATTTTTTCTTTTATTAATATTAATAATTTAGCTAAAAGGTTTAAGTTACTCTCTAGCTATTTATATAGTTAGCGCTAAATTCTAAATAATTAGTAAGAATAGATCTAAATTATAAAATCTTAATTATTAAGATCTAAAAGTTTAAGTACTTTACTAATAATAAAATAAAAAAGAGTTTATAAGTTAAAGTAAGTTTTACTTTTTTTTTAAGCTAAAAACTTTTTATTAAGTATAATAGCTTAATAAAACTAAGCTTTTAAAAGAAAAGTAGAAGTATATAGTAAAGTAGTATAAAGAAACTAATAGTAAAAAAAAAAGTAAATAGTTACTAAAGAAATATAAGTACTAAGAGCTTATAAAGAGGAGCTACTAAGAAAAGAGAATATAAAGAAGAAAGAGAAAAGTAATTAATAAAGTAGCTAATAAGCTTTTAAGTTATAAAATATAATCTATAAAAGTATAAATAATATTTAAAGTTAGTTTAGCTAATAGAGTTTACGTTCTCTAAAACTAATAAGCTCTTAGGCTCTAGATTTATATTTAATATAATTCTATAATAGTAAGTAATTACTTTATTTATTATTAGTTATTATTATAAAATTAGGTAGAAGAAGTATTTTCTATTATAACTTAATACTTCTAAGTAGTTAGATTAATTTATATAAGGTTTTAGTATTAAAAAAGATATTAATCTTAGTAAGTTTTTATTAATAAATATATTAACTTATAACGATAATATAAGGCTTTATTTAGTAGTAAGTAAAGCTACCTTCTTAGTTATTAAGTAGTATATTATCTATAGAGCTAATAGAGATTACGTAGTTATTTAAATAAGTTTCTAAACGATTATTAAGAATAACTATATTATAATTTTTATTTAGAACTAGTTTTATAAATAATAAATTATAATAAATAGAAGTAGCTCTAATAACTATAAGCTAGTCTTCTATAAAAGTATCTTAAAAAGCTTTTAGTATAGCTAAGTATACTTACTTTCTTATAAAGCTACTAAAGTTAAGTTATAGCTTATTTTTTATTAGATATAAGAGTTATATTTTTTAAGTAGATTTTAAAGTAAATAGTAGCTTAGTTTCTTAAGTTTACTTAACTAGAGACTTAGATTTAGAGTATATATTATAGACTTTATCTTAAAATAATAGCTATCTATAGTTTATTATATCTAGAAATATTATTATATCTTTAATATATTAAGTACTATTAGTACTAGTATAAAGAAGATTTAGTTATTTTAACTATAGTAAAAAGAATAGTAAAGGCTTAAAGTATAAATATTTATATAAAGTTTAGTAATTATTTTCTACTATAAAATATTAGAAATTTACTTATTATATATATTAAGAAGTAATACTACTACTTAAGCTTCTACTTAGTTAAGGTAAATTTACGTTTAAATTTATATAGGAGATAGATATAATATCTAAAGTACTAATACCTAGGTAAGAACTACGTAGTATAGTAAGTTTTTACTTAAACTTATATAAAAGAAGATATTAAGATCTCTAGCGCTAATACCTTAGTAAAAAACTACTTAGTATAGTAGGTTTATACCTAAATCTATTTAGAAAAGAGGATTTTATAGTCTAGCCTCTATAATATACTTAGTACGTTCTATAGTTACTTTATATTTAAAACTATTAGTACTAGAACTAGTAAAATTATACTATAAACTTTAACTTTAACTACTAAATAGTAAACCTAAAGGGCTACTTACTACTAATTATATATTAAGTAAGATCTAATTCCTAGATAAACTAGTTTTATAATTAATAGCTAATTCTTAATTAAAAGTTAACTTTATATATAGCTATCTAATAATATCCTAGTATAAGTATAAACTACTAGTAAAAACCTAGATAGTAAAAAAGCTTAAAGAAGTAAATTTTACTATAATCTACTATTATATAAAGTAATCTTTACGTAAGATAGGTTTAAGAGGTATAGTAACTAGTTAATTAAAAAGAAAGTAAATAGTAAATAGAGAGCTAACTAAAAAAGAGGTATTATATTATAAGTTACCTATTTATTAACTATAAGTAACCTTTCTATAGTATTAGTAGATTAGAAAGTAATAATAAAAGCTTGTATAGTAATTAAGTAATAGGTTATAAATAATAGAAGATTCTTATAATAGTAAGTATTATCGCTCTTAGTTAGAGATTAGATTACTAATACTATCTTAATAATACGTATTTATAGTAACTATATACTTCTACTAATCTATTTATATAACCTTATAGATTACTCTATAATATGTATTTAGGTTATAGTTTATTTTCTAATCTAAGTTATTACTCTACTTATCTTATACTTTATTAGTACTTAAGTTAGGACTAATTAGTTCTATCTTGATTTCTCTTGTTACGCCTATAATACTATCTCCCTTTCTAGGTAGGTTCTAGTTCTTCTATCTTAAAGTTAAAGTTATTAATCTAGTTTCTTTATTAATATTAAGTTCTTTATCTTTTTTCTTTATACCTACTAAGTCTACCTTTTATTATCTTTAATTAGTAGATTATATATTACGCTGTAGTATTATAATATTTTTTTATTCTTATTATAAATCTTTAATCCTTCTATTATATTACTTTTCCTTAAAGTATAGTAAAGCTTACAAAGTATATATTTATACTAATACTTTTTTATCTTATAATCTTTCTAGTATATCTTTAGTAGAATATAGGTTAATAATACTTATTTACGTATCTATACTTATTTATAATAAGGAAAGCTATTAACTATACTTAAGATAGACTATCTAAATAGATTATAGAGGCTAAAAAGAAATATAATTAGATTCTAAGTATATAGATAGAAAATTATACTTATTTAGTTTATTTTTAGAAAATAAAAGCCTTAAAGAATATAAAGTCTATTAAGTAAGCTACTCTATTAGAGTCTAAACTTAATTTTAAAGCTATAGTAGAGGCTACTCTAGCTCTTACTATATTAGGCGCTCCTATTATCTCTTTATCTAGTAGTAGTACTATAGACTTTCTTAGTTTACTATAAAGCGCTCTAGAGAGTTTTAATTTTAGAACTCTTCTAGTCTCTTAAAGTAGTTAAGGTTATCTTCTAGTTTCTAGGTATCTTTCTATATTTACCCTTTCTTATCTATACTTATCTACTCTACTAAGTAGTAATTTTTTCTATTATAGAACTAGTATACTAAGATGTTTTTAACTTCTTATTCTTCCTATTTCCTATATATATCTATTTTATATACTAGTAGCTCTATATTTTAAAGTACTATTTCTAGTAGTACTATATAGAAGGTTAGGTATATCCTTATTTTACTTAGTAGTCTTAGTTTTAATATAACTAGCGTAATTTTCTTCTTTATCTTATATAGTCCTATTTTTACGTAATTTAGTTTTAAACTTAATTGTTTACTCTAAATATTTCTTTAAATTAACTATACTTTTTCCTTCTCTTTAAATTAGAGTCCTTCTTTGTATTTTTTATTATAGTATTTTACTATTTAGTTATATAGAAATTCTATATCCTATATTAGTTAATTGTATATTTCTTTTATTCTATTTATAAAATTTCTCCTCTTAGAGTCTAAGATTCTATCTTTCTTAGTATCTAGTATATATTAGAATTAAATCTATAATTTATAAAGAAAAGTAATACTTTTATTACTACGTTCTTTACGCTATTATTTACTAGCTATACTATAGGTAGTAGCTATACCTAATTATTTTAATTATAGTTAAGGTAGTATCTTAAATACTATTCTACTATTTAGTTTATATGTTCTAATTATCTATCTATTTATAAATAATACGCTATTAATATTTAATTTTATATTCTAAATTACACTATTATTATCCTCTATAGTTTTAATATAAATCTTATATCTCTATCTATAATAATTTTATCTAGTATACTATACTAGCTAATTATAGTCCCTAGGACCTAGTATATAGTAACCTCTATTATACTTTTTTCTTTATATAGTTTAAAGTAAGAGTACTTTATAAGTTTATTTACTATTATTAGAATTCTATTATACTTAACTCTTAATATTAGGTCTTTTAATTTAGGTAGCCTTGTATTAAAATCTATTATAATAGTTCTCTAGAGTTATTCTAGTACTTTAACTAGTTATAGTATTCTATATAGTATATATCTACTATATTTATTTCTATAATATTCTATATAATCTTATAGTACTTCTATTACTAGTTATCTTACTTTAAGAATATAGTAATCTTATAGTAGTCTATCTAGCGTTTTATTAATCCCTTAGTATCTATATACTAGTAGTTTATAAAACTATTATATAAATTCTCTCTATATCTTATTTAAAAAATCTATTTTTCTATATACTTTTATAAGTCTTTCTTAGATTTTAAGTTTTTCTATTTCTTTAGAAGCTTCTTTTATTTTATTTTAAATCTATTTATCTAGCTTACTACTTTTTTTCTTAAGTATTATAGCTATTCTAGGTATATTTCGGATTAAATATCTTTCTTTATTCTTATCTAGAACTATACTAGTAGTATTTAGTTCTTCTTATAAGTCTAGTATTTTACTTAAGGCGTCTATAAACTAGTTATCTTTACTCTTATTATATATAATCTTAAAGTTAAATATTAATTAGTATTCCTACTATCTTATATAGTATAGTAATAAGTCCTTATTTATAATAAATTCTATAAGGTTCTTATAGTCTATATAGACCTTTGTTTAGTACTTTACTCTTTATAAGTATACTATCTATTACTTAAATACTTTATAGATTACTAGTATTTCTTTATTATAAATTTTGTAGTTAAGCTCTACTAGCTTTATCTTCTTAGAAAAGTATTTAACTAAGTATTCTTATTTTATAGTTTAGTCTTCTTATATTAGTACTATTCTATAGACTAAATTTAATACGTTTGTTTTTACTATAGCTAGTATCTCTAGGTTATATATTCTAATAACTAGGTTTTCTATAAATCTATATTTAACTTTATTAAATACGTTATTATATTCTTTAGTCTATTTAAATAGTATATCTTTTTTTATAAGTTTATTTAATAGTTCTATTATTTTAAACTATTTTACTATTAATTTTCTATAAAAGTTTACTAACCTATAAAACTATTGTACTTTTTATAGGTTTTTTAGTATTAGCTATTCTTATATTACTTTAATCTTATTTTAGTTAATCTTTATTTTTCTTAGCTTAATAATAAATCTAAGGAAATTAGTTTCTTTTATATAGTACTTGTATTCCTTTATTTTAAGGTATAGTTTATTTTCTACGAGTTTTTCTAGTACTTTATATATATATTAGTCGTATTCTTCTTCTATTTCTAAAAATATAAAGATATTGTCTAGGTATATAAATATACAAACGTCTAGGTATTCTCTTAAGATTATATTTATTCTTTCTTAGAATACGACTAGTATATTTATTAATCTAAAGGGTATAACTATGTATTTAAATACTCTATACTATATTCTAAATACTATTTTCTATTTCTTACTTTATTTTATTCTAATCTAGTAGTAGGTATTTTAGATATCTAGTTTTATAAAGATTTAAGCTTTTTATAACCTATCTTGTATCTTATCTATATATAGTAAGGAGTATTAGTTCTTGTTTATAATTACGTTTATCTTTCTAAAGTCTACGTAAAGTCTTTTATTATTTATCTCTTTTTTATCTATAAATATAAGTCTATATACTACTAAGGATTAGGATTCTGATATCTATACTTTCTTTATTACATTTTTAATAAATGTTTATTCTATCTTAGATTTTTCTATAGTTTTTTAGTAGACTAGGCTCTATCTTACGTTCTTTCCTTTTTCTAGGTCTATTACTAAGTCCTATAGCTAATAGTTTAGAAGGTAATCTTTAGGTTTAGTAAGTTATTTCTTCTATTTCTTATATTCCTCTAGGAATTCTTCTTTATATATACTTATATTAGCTCTTAATATTTCTTTCTTAAAGTAGCTAATTTTCCCTATACTTTAATAAATCTTTAGGTTAGTTATCTATAACTATAGTATTCCTAATATTATTTCTTATTTATTCTTAATTATTGTTATATCTATAACTATATTTCTAATTTTTAATTATCTTATCTTTAGTATAAAGGGTACTATTTTAAACCTAATTAGTTCCTAGAATAGTTTCTCTTTAATAGTACTTAGTTATTAAGAGTACTTTTTTATTATATAATTTATTCTTTATATTTCTATAAACTTCTTTAATATAAAGTTCTTTATAGCTCTACTCTTAATTATTACTTATACTCTTCTTTTTTAGTATATACTTATTTTTTGTTATATAGTAGCTCTACTCTACTACGCTAAATAAACCTAAAAAGGTAACTAAGTATTTAACAACGTTAAAATACAGGAGTAGAATAGTATATATTGCCTAAGGGCCCTCGCCCTTACTTGCGCTTTGCGCAGCTACAGCCTACTACGGCCTACTACGGCCTACTACGGCCTACAGCGTGACATTTTTATAATATATAGGTTACTTATACTTTCTAGCTATTCTTACTTAGGTAATTTAGTAAATTATCTATTCTTTTAGGGCTATTACCCTATCTTTTATTTATAGTTCTCGTGTTTTAGATATTTGTTATATATATATTTATAATATAGTTTTCTTTAGATATATTCTTTAGAGAGCTTAGGTCCTAGTCTAATTAATATATATTCTTCGTTAGGTATTTTAATTATTTCCTAGCCTTAGATATCTTTTCTTAAGATTACCTTTATATAATTATATCCTTTTCTTTATACTAGCTATATGTAATTTTATACCTTTAATTCTCTATATAAGAAGTAGTTTATATTTAAGTATAATACTTAGGATATTTTAAAGTATACTAGATATTCTAAATCTATTCTTTTATTGTCTCCTACTTAGTATTTGTTTATACTAGGTCTTATTATTACTAATATATAGTATACTACTAGTATATAGAGTATATAAGCTTTATTAATCTATTACGTCTTTCTTATAAAGTACTACTATTCTTATTATATAGGTATTCTTCTTACTATAACTATATTTTATTCTATCTATTTTTAGAATATTATAAACTTTATTACTTTAGGATTACGTTCTTTCTAGTCTTTATATGCTTTCTCTATACTTATAACTAGTAAGTATTTCTAAATAAACTTCTATTATTAATTTTATTCTACTATATTTATTATTATATACGTATTATAACTATATATTTTTAACTAAGTATACTGTATACCTTTTATATTAACTCTACCTTTATCTTTTTATAATTCTTCTAAGGTAACTATAGTAGTTTCTATATCCTCTTCTTATCTTTTAGAGTAGATCGATAAGGTCTAGAGTTTTTCTCCTTCTAAATCTTCTATTACTAAGTCTATTATACGCGTTATTTTGTTAAGCTATACTTAAGTTCTACTTTCTTTTATTACTACTTCTCTATTTTTCTATAAGAACTATCTTACTCTCTATTTACTAGAAAGGTATATATAGTAGTTATTATTATAATAAAAAGTCTAATTAAGTATTACGTACTATATTTATCTAATCTAAGCTACCTTCTCTTAAGGTTTAGCCTATACTTTTAGTACTTCTTTTTTATTCTTAGTTATTTTTAACTATATTTCTTTCTTTAGGTCCTTACTTCTATAATCTTTTACAAAGTATCTTAGTTTCCTATATTTATAATATACTATATCTTTTTTTATTAATTAATAGTCTTTTATATAGTAGCCTTTCTTACTATAGTTAAAGTAAGTAAAGTCTTTATTCTTTATTTTCTTTTTGTCTTTTTTAGTATTAAGTATTATAAAGTCTCTAGTATCTTAATTTCTAGGTTATCCTCTATATTTATTTATTCTCTATTCTTAGAAGTTATTATTAACTTATATTACCTCTTATTTTAGGGCTTCTAATATCCTTAGCTTTTCTATATAGATTATTTTATACTAAATTCTTAACTTTAGTCTTTGTTTAAATTATTATATTAGAGATAGCTTATTCTATTCTATATTTTGTAATAGTTATTTAAACTATAATATATATTTAGAAATACTCTTATATTGTATAAGTCTTTTAAGCTTCTCTTTAGCTTGTTAGGTAATATCTATATCTCTAAATACTACTCTTATTTGTTTAGTAAAGTATTTATAACTTCTAAAGATAGCTTTTATTTTATCCTTCTATATTCCTAGAGTGTATATTATATAGTCTATCTAGTAAGGCTTAAACTATCTTATTATATCTTCTTTAAGGTGTATTCTAATATATATTACTTTTTTTTCTTTATTGTTAAAGTATAGTACTTGTCTATTAATCGTAAGTTATACTAATACTATAAAAGGTCTTAGTTTTTCCCTTATTCTATTAAACTTCTTAAGTATAAGTATCTTAGGTAGTTTCTTTATTGTACTTATTTCTAGTCTCTAAGTAATTTATTCTATCTAATTTTATCTTACTATAATAGCCTTAATCTATACTTTGTTTTACTTTACGTAGTCCTATAGTTCTTTATTCCATATTTCTAAAGCGTTAATTACTAGCTTTATATCTTCTTTTTCTAAGATTAAGTTGTTTAGGTAGTCTTTAATTACCTTCTATATAGTGTTATCTAATTTATAACTACTTAGAGGTACTTTACCTCCTTTCTTAGTTAAACTTTCTACTATTATATTAGCTTAGACTATACGCTACTTACGCTTTACTTCTCCTAATAACTAAATTAGTAAGGTGTTATAGGTTACCTATTTATCGACTACAAGTAACCTTTCTATAGTATTAGTAGATTAGAAGGTAATAACAAAAGCTTATATAGTAATTAAGTAATAGGCTATAAACAATAGAAGATTCTTGTAATATTAAGTATTGTCGCTCTTAGAGATTAGATTACTAATACTATCCTAATAATACGTATTTATAGTAACTATATACTTCTACTAATCTATTTATGCAACCTTATAGATTACCTTAATCTATTATATATGTTTATAGATTACCTTAATCTATTATACGTGTTTATAGATTACCTTAATCTATTATACGTGTTTATAGATTACCTTAATCTATTATACGTGTTTATAGATTACTCTATATTACGTATTTAGGTTATAGTTTGTTTCCTAATCTAGGTTGTTACTCTACTTATCTTATGCTTTGTTAGCACTTAAGTTAGGACTAATTAGTTCTATCTTAATTTCTCTTATTACGCCTATAACATATTAAAGCTATATATACTAGGTAACTACTTAGTAAGTAGAGTAATTACCTAGTAGCTAGTAAATCTTTTAGCTAAAGGAGTCTATTAGTAAGTTTACTAAGTACTCCTTTATATAGATTAAGGTAATATATTAATTACGCTTTTAGATTAAAGTTAGAATATAAGTATATAGTTAATAGTAATATCTATATTTAGATAGTATTAATAATTTAATCTAAAACTAAGAGTAAAACTATACTTTTATCTCTTATTTAGAATTATTTAGTATTTATAGCCTATTATATAATTATAATATATAACTTAGCTATTTACTTTCTAATCTACTCTTCCTTCTTGTTAAGAAAGTTATTAGTTAAAAGACTACTCTCTTTATATACTTTCTATTCTAGTCTATAGAGATCTTAAAAATTATAACCTACTTATTACTATAGTTAATAAGATAGAGGCTAAAATTATAGGAATTATTAACTAGGACTTTACTATATTTACTCTTAAGTTTATAGTTTATTATATACTATCTTAGCTTTAGACCCTAGATAGACTTAGTACGACTTAGACTTCTTATAAGTATAACGTAACTTATATACTATTAAGTAAAGAAGATTAGTATCTTAAAGATATTTTTAGTAAATATACTCTTAAGAAGTACTAAAAATATACCTTTACTACTAAGGTAATTCTTATAAGACGCCTTTTTAACTATTTAAAAAATAGTATATATTACGATTACAATCTTAATAAAGTATTAGATATACTTTAAAAATAGAGTAAAATATATCTAGAAGGTAGTGTAACGCTTATTAATATTAATTACTCTAACTCTAATTTTAATAATAAGTTAGATAAGTTTCAAATCTAAGTTTTTAATAGTAGTAGACTAGCATCTAGTCTCTTTGTATATTGAATTTATATGTAACTTTAGTTTAATGCAATAGATATAGATGCACGAGGAATTAATATTTAAAGGTTTATCGCACAACCTATAGGTTTTCAAGATAGCTTTACTCTATTTCAAATGGTATAAATTGGTCACCTTGCGTTGATATACGATGATTTGATAGCACTTTCAAATGACCGTTATGCGGTTCTATATGCTCAAAGCGAATTATTTCGTAAATCCAGATGAATCTCTCCTGGTAGGAGTTCTAACTCGCCCTCATTGGTCCTGCCCAGGACATGCAAGCCTGTCGGGATTTCGAGTAATCCGCGTGTACCTTCTGGTACGGATACGTTTAGTGAAATTCCTTGATTTATGGTAGCCCACACAACTTTGATGTTACCAGCAAGCGTTGGTACTCTGGCGTCTATCGCATTGATACCCAAATAGCCGATCAATGGTCTCAATTTGAATGTGGAATACCCCGGAGATGACGGCTGAACTCCTAGGAGATACTCGGTTAATACATATGTTGGTGCAGCACCCCAGGGGTGTGCTAAGCTTGTGAACA
This sequence comes from Ophiosphaerella korrae, assembly GCA_028456385.1. Lineage (NCBI taxonomy): Eukaryota > Fungi > Ascomycota > Dothideomycetes > Pleosporales > Phaeosphaeriaceae > Ophiosphaerella > Ophiosphaerella korrae. The sequence goes on along the minus strand of JALNQF010000127.1, from coordinate 42,265 downwards.
AATCGATGCCGGGTGATCCATTGGGTTTCACGTATTCCCAGCTTGCGCCAGAAGAATATTGGTTGTCGATCACCATACTTCCCCAGAGATTATCCAACAAGTGCTTGGTAGCAGTGGTACTATTGCTGCCCCGATCACGACGTGACTGGAATAAAGCCTCCAACAAGAAACCCGAAGGGTTGGGAGCAAGTTGGTAATCAGGAGATTCTGCGTCACTTGAAATTGTTCTATACCCTACTCCAAATTGCAGTTCCTCGAGTTTTGCGATCGATGACTCAGCTTGTGTCCTGTTGGCCGCACTGGAGAGTATGGCCCAAGCAATACCGGTGAGTGAAAAGTTACCGGGCGATGACCTTGAGAGAGAATATGTTCCTAGCTCATCGTTCCAAAGCTGCTTATTCAGACCGTGGCGCAAATTATCAGCAGCCTGCTTATAGGATTTGGAAACTTCCTCGTCTCCAAAAGCATTGGCTAACGGGACAAGCCTTTGGAATGTAAATGCAGCTAGCCCGGATACTGCACTTCCGTTCGCCGGTCCAAGGAAGAACGCTGGTTGTGGTATTCTTGGGGTACCTGCAACTAGTCCGGTCAAAGGATCTATGAAGGCCAACTTAGCAGTCGCACGTTTCTTGATCTGTGGCCATAAATCTTTCAAACCATTCGCATCTCCAGTGTAACGGAAGTATTCAGCAATCCCTGCCAGAAAAAAGTCTTGGTAGTCTAACAAACCGGTCCAGGAAGGATTGGAATACTTATACTTTGGACGTGACCCTAATGCAGGTGATATGGGGACCAAGTTCGCGTACGCACTGTTTTGATCCTCGTTCTGATAACTTAAAACGTATTTGATACTTCCTAAGAGCTGATCGAAACGAGCAGAGGATTGCGCAACGACGCGAACAGTGTGGTAAAAGTCACCAGTCCAGACCAACCGGTCTCTCTTCGCCCCATCAAGGCATATCGAAACATCCAGCGGCGCGACACTGTATTCCGCAAGTATTTCATCCGATGCCATCTTGTTGTAGTAGATTTGGGTTCCATTCCTAGAGACGATGGAGACACTTTTGAAGTAAGATATATGCTGTTCATAGCCTCCAAATCCCCATGTGCCTTCATAACGAGATGGACTCGCAAAGAAACTTAGACTTGGTTCTACTGGCGGGGGAAGGGGTACAAATGCAATTTTATCTCCATCTACCTGGATTTCATACCCAGTTTCCTTGATGGTCGTGCTGATTCGGTACCATTTTCCCTCCTCAATATTGGCTTTGATGGGAAAATATTGATTCGCTGGCGTCTGCAAGGTGCTTTGATTCGTGATACTCCAGCCGCTGTTAAAGGCCAGTGTATTTGGTGGAAGTAGCGTTCGATTCAAATTGAGAAACGTGGCACCTAGCGGATAGTTGGACGTCAAGACAAAATATGGACCTAGGGCACAATAGCGCTTGCGACTCTCCAGCCGGTACCTCCACGGACGATCTTCGTATCGAAACTGAGCGTGTAGTTAGATGATTTGATGCCTTCTGCTGATTGCGCTGTTGTTTGGCCTCTCACTAATGCTCCTTCTTTTGTAATTTCCCAAGTCGATGGGACATTGCTAGCATCAACACAACTCGTTTGAGCTACACGCCCCCCAAATTCAAAAATCCAGTTGTAAATATCGTGGTCGGTCCTCAGATAGCCGGGTAATTGGTCCACTTCAGTGTTCTGGCTTGTGGCCCTGAAGCCTATGTTCTCGATCTTAACCTCATCTGTCGTTAGGAGTCGCATGACTGCCCATCGCTGTCCGCCCTGTAAGAAGAAACTCTCAGCATATCCAGATTTTGTGATATTGAATGTCTCTACACGGAAGGAATTTGACAATCCGTTCGAAAAGGTCCAGGGGCCATCAGACTGTGGATTATTGAGTGACACGAATGATTCTGCATACTTAAATTCTATCTGAGCGGGGTTTGAAACAGACGAAGTAATAAGGAAAGAAAATCCAGCTATTTCGTATCCAAAATCCAGGGTCAACACAGAGTTGTGTTCGTCAAGTATTACATTTGTTGTGTTGGTCCATTTTGCCAAGTTCAATGTTGAATGCGTTGCGCCCAAAGAGTACTTTTTGAGGTGAACAGTTCCGTAGTCAACGAATCTATCAGCTCGGTTACAAATCTTGAAATAGTACACAATAGAGCTGGAGAGAAGGACTTACGCTAATACAGGTAAACACCACGTAAGTAGTGCGAGGGTTAGATGATTGTATGTTACCATACTTCGAATCTTCTCTTATCAATACTGTTCCAGAGGTAGCTATTGCGGTACACAGGCAGTATTTATACCGCCTCTGAGAACTAATTGATACCCTACCCATGTACTCTTATTCGATATTTTCTCGCGAAGAAAGTATTCAAAGATGGTTAGATGCCTCGGGCTACCCCAGAAAATGTGGGGGAGTTCGGCTATCGTGATTCGGCTTGGTGATGCCGACCCGTGCTCGGTGCATCTCAAACCGAGCCTAGGATACCCCGAGCACCCTTGATTTAGTATTCATTCCCGAGTTCACTTTGCGGCTCATACAATCTGTTTATTTCGATTCAAACCTTATTACCAATCGTTTCTTTTGCGTTAGAATCACACCTGTGCATACTTAATAGGTAGACAGGCCCGATTACAATTAAGGCTTTCCTCCATATTATACCTGTAAAGTCTTCCACTCGCTTTCAGCATAATCCTTTCTGAACTTGCTCTTAAACATGGCCGGGCACAACTAAGACAAGTAGCGGATTCTTATCGCTTGCTACTCACCCGACTATGCAGCCGTCTAGCTACAACAGCACGACTAGTGATACCTGGCTGCGATATTTCAGAGCTCAGGTTTCTTACTTCCCGGTATGCACACAGTAAGTATGCATGAGATGGCACTAGTTTTGCATCGGAGCGGACCTTAGTTATTGCTACCTTTGAAGATTCCATGACTACGCGCGCTGTATAGAGCTAATTCTCAACCCAAGGCCTTACCTGGCCCTCTTAGCAGTTTCTCCACGCTGACGCTGACGCTAACGTATAGCGCGCGCTTATAGCACTGATTCGTCTGGTAGAAGAGCATTGCGCCACCTATATCCCGCATGATCGTTTGCCCACTTTAGTAATGCATCATAGTCCACACATTCATGTTCTGACCCCTCACCTGGTCCAGCGTCTGTCTTTCCCTCGAGCGTAATATCGGCATTGCACATCAGACCCTGGCGCAAATAGTTGAAACAATGTGCCGAATGGTGGGCGACTTCTTCGATCAATTTGATGCCTCCGTAGCCTCTTTGGAAGTGCTCTGCCAGGTAGGACAAGCAATGCAACTGGTGGAATATAGACATCATGTAGCCAGGTCCATCGTTGTGGCGGTCGACGGCGATGATATAAGGTTCTGGGAGATCGTAATGGCTAGAGTCCGGTATGACGACATATCCACGGCTATCCGAACTCAGTGGGATCCAGTTGTGTAAAGTATGCAGTGTTACTGATTCGTTGAGGAACATATCCTTCCGCGTGTATTGTGGGTCGCTATGGAATGTGTATATTTTGCGTGGAACTTTTGGACCAAGTCAGCACAGCTCTTCATTAGGCAAGGGTTGTGTAACTTGAGATTGAGGTAGTTTGACATACGATCAGGAACTGGGGATCTTCGTATAGTCCTGGCGGGTAGTGGACGAAAGAAAAGGAGATAGAACAAAGCAGAAGTCAAGGTGATTTCGAAGAGTAATCGAAGTTTTAGCCATGAAGGCACCCAGGACAAGCGTTTTGTCTTAGCGGGAGCAGCTGCGATATCATTGCTTCCGTGAGGCTGTCCTAGAAAAGCCTCGGCCTCTTCATCGGTTTCAGATTTCATCTTAGCACGCGCGGTAGCTCCTTTTCAAAGTAGAAAGATTAGGGAGGGAGGAAAGAGTAGTTAGGTCTGTCGATAGATATACGTGAAGCAGATTAGGCGCATTGCAATGTGGGTGTTCTTGATGAAGCAAGCTAAAAGGGACTAGCGTGTTCATATAGATTGGATGTGCGACAACCACGCGGTTAATGAAATTGTGTTTAGGCTATGATGCGGCGAAAGCGGCGCGACCATACGCACACGAAAGTACCAGCTAGTTTACGACCAATAGTGTAAAGCTGTCTTTGCTGATTAATTGATAAAGTAATTTATTCGTTTTATACTCTTATAAACCGTCAGAAATTGAAATAAGTACGCGCGTGGAATGTACACCACGTGAGCGAACCAATCCCATAAGTGCATCGCTCCCTCGCCTAGTATAAGGAGATGCACTGTTATAATGTCCATGTCTACTGCGCAGATCGGAGTAGAAAGATAGGGTAGCGACCGTGCGTTGTGTGAGGTGCGCTTCATTCTTCTGAATTGGCCAGGGTGTAGGGATACAAGGATTGAGGAGCAGCCAAATACTTATTAGAAACTCTACGTATATAGTAGAAGCGTTGCTAAGTATTGCTAAGAATGTGTCTTCGTAATACGTACACTTCGGAAATACACCGGAGAGATATCTTTATTCCAAGCAAGCTCACTTCATGTTGCCTAACGTTATAACCTTCTAATACGAGTTTTTTGGTATTCTGGGCGGCAAAATTATCTAATATTTAATTAGATTCGGGTAATTTACTTGATACCAAGATATTGACGCCCCTCGGCGATGCTATTCCAGACATCGCGAAAATGATGCGAACTACAATTATTACCCTCCGCGTCGGCGCAAAGTACGAATACCTTGCTATTGAGCGCGCAACTAGAATTAAGAAGAGCACCTGCTCTCCTATCATCCGGTGAGCTATAGAAGATATAGGAAGTGAGGATATTATCGATTTACTTGTCTAAACCGAGAATAAGAACAATTAAGCGTCTTCTAGTATCGCTTCTATAAAAGCATAGCTAGGCTTAGCAACGTTAGTAAGAATCTAGGATACTACCTTCCAGTACTCCTACGGCATTTAAGTCGAAGCTATCTGCAATTACACTCTATTTAGTAGTCTTTCTAGATAGACTATTAATAGAGTCTGTAGAGAGTATCTTTATCCTCTCCGTGACTACCTACTTACCTGCGTACTCGAATAGCATAAACTACTACTCTTAGTCTCCCTTATAGATCTCTGTTGTGAATATACTAAGTAGTGCCTTAGCTAGGTCGCTAGAGGTGCTTACTTTATCTTTATAGATAAGACCTATATCTTAGCTAGTGGGCGACCTTATGAGCGGTAGTGCGTTACTATAGTATAAGGTAACGCGCTGGAGACTTTCTCGTTCTAGGTAGATTTAGTTTAATTTAATTCATGCTATAGGGAGCTGCCCGTGAGGGTACACGTGTCCCGTTCCCCTTGCTACTCTAGGAGTAGGAGATACCTACTAAGAATCTACGTTTAAGGCAAGAGCTTAATAAGGAGAACTCTAAGCAGTAGTAGCTTAATAAAGCTGCTCAGGCTATAGCTAAGTTAGATAGAACGATTAAGTAGCGCGTGTTAGGTCTTATTAATAATAATAATATCTATCTCAAGAGTAAGAAGTAGTATAGTAAAGGGTAGAAGGAAGGTATCTAGCGCCCTAAGAAGCATTATTAGAGCTAACCCTTCTCTTAGCTAATCTATGCCGAAGTCTAACAGCTTCGCGGTGCTATTACTATAGATCGTAGCCCGTCTTTACCTAAAAACCCTAATCCTTAGCTAACTACTAAACAACTCTTCGACTAAGATCTCTACGCTACCTACACTACCTTAGAGGATTTATATTACTACGATACTATAGAAGTAAGTACAAGGTTAGAATCTAAAGACATTTATAATAACGAAAAGATACTAGAAGATATAGTAACGCTTATACTAGTTTACGCTACTATAGAGCTAACTTCTATAATATATAAGCAAATAAAGGTAGTAAGTATATACACCTAAGCTAAAATTATTCTTAAATTTATAACTAGCAATACATACAATATTATACTACTTACTATTCTATTATTTTCTTCCCTAAGCAATTAACGTACGCTAAAAATATTATTGTATAGTTCTTAATCTACCCTACTATAGAGTAGTATATAATTAAAGTCTAGTACTCTTTAATCTAACTTCTCTAGGTTGTTTCAAATCTTAACGTCTATATATAGTACCTATACTTAGGAAATTCTTACTATTAAGGTAATAATATAGATTATAGAACTTTATAATAATTTTATACGTAATAATATAGAGAGCTATATTAAGCTCTTCTATCTTACGTAGAGCTAGAATACCTTCTAAGATTAGTTATTATTAATAGAACTAACTTATAGTAGTATAATAATAGAATTTTTTTTAGTAGGTTTTACTATACTAAAATACTTAAGCAAAGTTCTATAGTTAATCCTATAAGGCTATAAGTAATATAAGTTATTCTTTATACTACTATAAGTAGTTATACGTTAATATATAAATTAACCCTAATTTATTAAGTTAATATACGCGTAGTAGAGATATAGTAAGCGTTACTACTAATAAGATCCTTAAAAGTATATATAATATATAAAAAGATTAAGCTAATTTATAGACGTAAAAATAATAGTAAAGTAGTCTATAGAAGTAAAAGAAAATTAGGAAGTATTAGTATATAGTAGTAGAATATCTTAGATTAGGAATTCTATTAGTATATTACTCTAGCGTAAGAACCTATATATAGGTAACTACTTTATATATAGAGTAAGCTTACTAAGCCTATAGTAATAAAATAAGTTTAACTAAGGTAATAATATTAGATCTTCTAATATATATAATTAATATATTTTATTAAGGCTTTAAGATTAGCTATATACTAGACTAATTAGTCGAATTACTAATTAAAAGAGGACTTCTTTAAGTACTATAAACTATTATATACTAAAGGTTAGAAACTAAAATCCTAAAACGTATATATAAAAACTAAAACCTAAACCTTGTATAATATATTATTTAATACGTAGTTAGTATAACGTATATAAGTAACGTTTATAATAATATAAAAGTTATATATTATATTACGTATTATATAAATAAAAAAATACTACTCTATATATAGAATTTCTATTATATAGAACCTACCTATATTAATTAGTTATAACTTTGACTAGTACTAACTAGTACTAAGATACCTTACTATAGTAAGTATTATAATAATACAAAACTCTATATACTAAGAGATAATAAAAAAGAGTAAAAGACCTTATACTAATATTAACTTAAGAGCTTTATTTAAAGAAAGCCTTACTTTTAAATAATTAAAGGAGTAGTTATATAAAGAGTACTAAGTTAAGTATAGTATTACTCTTCTAAAAGAGTAATTAAAGGAATAGAATATCTACTAATATATAACTCCTAATATTAAGTAATAACTTAAAAACTATATTATTATACTCTTCTACTAGATAAACCTAGACAATAATAAAATAGTTTAAATAATTAAGTAAGAGAGTTATAATATAGTTATAAAAGTAATAATTATCTACCTAAGATTTTTACTAGGGTTAAAGTAGTATATTAGAGGTAAAGATAGATAAGACGTTACTAATATACTAGTATATAATATTATTAAAGATAAGCTTAAAAAGAGTATTATTAATAGATATAAGAAGTAAATACTCTAAGTTTACTTTAAATAATAGTATTTATTCTTCTTATATAATTAACTTTTTATAGTATATTATAAGCTTAACCTAGATATAGTAGCTTAGCGCTAGAATAATTACTAGTAGAGACAAGGTAAATATATTATACTAGGCCTAAATTAGGTATAGTTAATTAATAGGTATAAAAAGCTAAAGCCCTATAGTATTTAGATATATACCTATATTAATACCTACTCTAGGTATATTATATAGGTATATATTAGAGTATTAGCTAAGATATCTCTTAGTATACTCTATTAATACTAATACCTTATAAAAGAGACTAGTATTTATCTTTAATTCTTTTACTCTAATTATAGTAGTAAAACTAGCTAAGTTTTATATATATATTATATACTATCTTAATCTTATTAGCTAGAGACTATATAAGATAATTATTATATATTTAGTATAAGTACTACAAACTAACTAATTAAGTTATAGTAGTACTAGTTATTAAAAAGTTTACTTTTCTAGTAGAAAGTTAGTTGTCTATTATTAGACTATTATAGTACTATTACCTAACTATTAACCTTAGTTATATTTCTAGAACCTATAGACTAACTATTACTTTTTAAAGGATTACTTAGCTAATATAATAGTAATAATTACTATTTATCTTCTAATATTAACGTATTCTATTAGCGAAGCGGCTATATCACCGAGACGGCTACTCTAAAATATACTAAAAAATCGAAAATTTAATATCTAATATCTCGACAACTATACTATAATAACTTCTAAAAATTTAATAGATTAAAGATTATATATAAAGTAGTAATCTATAAAATTTTTAGAACGTGTAGCCTATGTTACAGGTGTAATAGAAGGAATCGAGATGGAACCAATCAGTCCCGACCTAGACGCTGACGAAGCATAGGACGAGCGGGGTAACGACCTCGATTGGGAAGCCACACATAATTGGGACACCTAGGTTAATCCGTGATCTGTGTACTCTTGGCATCAACGGATTACAGATCAGGACAATCTGCGATCTGTTAATCTTGGCAACTATAGATTACAGATCACGACGAGTATATAGTTAGTAGGATGCACATTATTAGGATGGTATCGGCAATTCAATCCTTTGACTACGGAACGCTAATACAAGACAGTTGCGAAACATCTTCTATTGTTCACAGTTATTGCAGATTACCCCTGAGCTTTTACTATCAACTCTTAATCCACTAACCCCTCCAATACAGGTGCCTGTAGTCGACGACAGGCAGCCTATAACAGCCTAGTTTATTTAATATTATTAATGAAAAAGTGTTTTTTACTATAGAAAATTTTACTATCTTAAGAACTACTAGGCTGCACGCTTTAAAAATTTTATAGATTACTACTATATATATAATCTTTAATCTATTAAATTTTTAGAAGTTATTATAGTATAGTTGTTAAGATATTAGATGTTAAATTTTCGATTTTTTGGTGTGTTTTAGAGTAGCTATCTTGGTGATATAGCTGCTTTGCTGATAGAATACGTTATATTAAGAAATAAAATTATTTATATTTATATAGAACTTCTATTATATATAGAAGTAGAAAAATTACTTAAATATTATTTCTAGTTAGCCTAATATACTCTATATATACTTACTTACTAGTATATTAGACTATAAATATATTTTAGATATAGATAAATATACGTAAATAGTTTAAGAGATACTACTATAAGATATAGATACTATACTACCTATTAATACTTAGGCGTAGTATAACGTATAGCTAAGTAATATAAGATTTAACTCTTATATATTTAATTTACTCCTATAAAAGAACTATAATAGTCTATTTTAAGACTATTACTTTATATTATAGATCTATATAGCTTAGTATATTAATACCTAATAGTTACTTGTACTCTAGCTTATTAAGTCTCTAATAAGTAACTAGAATTTTAAAGTATATTATTTTATTTAATTATACTAGATATTTATACTAAGTAAACTAGATAAGTACTAGAACTAGAGCTATATAGCTTTTAAATAGATATAGTATATAATAGTAGCTTAAGGCCTAATAGTATATAGGTAGATAAGTAGGTAGTAAGTAATAAGAAGTAATTCTAGTATATATACTTTAGGTATAGTACTTATAGCTTAGCTCTATAGTATAAGTAAATATATTATATAAGTAATAGTTTATAATAGTTAGTAATAGTTTTACTTTTAGCTTAGTTTATATAGCTACGTATACTTATAAAAATTAATAACTTCTTACTTATTAACTTTCTCTTATTTCTTTAACTTATATTAGTACTCTACTTTTAGTTAATTATTATATTTAGTTAGTATATTAGTACTTTCTAAATAGACTCTATTTTGTAGCAAGAGTAGCCTAGAATATAATAAGATAAATATACTAGTTAGCTATTTTTATACTCTATATAGAGCTAGGAACTTAGGCTAAGATAGTAGTAAACTAACTTAAATAAATATTAATGCTATCTCTAATTATAATAAACCTTCTTAGTAGATAATAACTATACTAGTATCTTAAATACAACTAATATATAAAGTTAACTAACTTACCTCTAGTATAAGTTCTACTAATTAGGTATATATTAAAGTTAAGGCTACTAAGTAGTAACTTAAGTTAATTAACACCTACTTTTCTACGTAAGCTTAATAAGTAAGTACTACTAGTAGTTTATAGTTTACTACTACTTAGAGCGTCTTTACTAAAGTTATATTTAACGTCTATATACTTAAGTTTACTTAGGCTAGAGGTATAATTATTAAATATATAAATCTAGTTAGTATATATACTTAGTAGTTGTAATAGTTTGTAATAGTCTAATACTTATAGGTAGTAATATTAGTATATAGGTGCTAGGTTTAGTTAAATTTTTATTACTCTATAAGTTTATAGATAACTTCTTACTATTAGAATTTAATATAATATACTTATAGAGTATAGCTAACCTCTTCTATATATACGCTACTTAAGTTACTAGTATAATATATTAATACTTTCTTAAGTTAGTATACTATTATACTTAATTATATATACTATTAGATAAAATTATATAGAAAGAGGCTAAAGATATATAGTAATTTATTATATACTATAACAAGTATATATTAGAAGAGGTAACTAATTTAGAGTTAGTAACTCCTATACTAAAGAAGCTAAAATAACCTAAATAACCTAAATAACTTACGCTTCTTACTTAGTAAATAAAGATAAACAAGAGCTATAGATTATAGCTAAGATATAAAGCTCTATAAAGGTAAAAGAGAGATCTAAAGTAGTATATACGCCTAGTATTTTTAATAGAGGTATAGATATAGTAGATCTTACTATTAAGACTATTATAGAGACTATTATACGTAAGTATAGTATTTTATAAGCTAAGTACTTATAGTTAACTTAGACTACGCTAATACTAGTATTAGTAGAACTAGTTATACTAGTATAGGCTAAGGTAAGCCCTATAAGTTCTATATTTATAAATCTATTACCTATAAAGGATAGTTAAATAAAAGTTACTTTATACTAAACTTAAATAAATCTAAAAGCTAAGAAGATATTTAATAATTTATAATATATATTTATTAGTTATAAAGAGCTTACTATTTATATATAAAAATATTAGTATAATTAGTCTAGTATAATCTTAATAACGTAGGATATTAATATCTTAAGGCCTTATTTCTAGCCTAAAGTTATTAAGTTAATTACGCGTAAGTTCTTTATACTTAAGTATCTAGTTAACTACTATTTACGTTTTATTAGGGTTAATCTTATTTACTTTCTAAACCTAGTGTATACTAGTATAGATATTATTAGTATTAACAACTATTACAAGATACAAGCTTAAAAATAAGTAAGAGATAATTACTAATTAAAGAGCTATCTAAGCTAAGCTACTTATATATAGTAGAGAAGCTCGAATAGCTTATATAGCTTACTTACTACTATAGGCTTACTTAACTTATATAGAGTAAAGCTCTAACTTAAAATAATAACTATTATATTAACTATTACTCTACGCGCGTATATTAATAGTATAGAGTATTACTAGTAGTACTTCTTTAATTCTATATATATAAGGCTCCTTCTCTCTTTATATATAAATAAAAGTCTAGTCTCTCTTAATTAAAAAAAAGCTACTTTAGCCTTACTAATATATATATTATTTATAGTATATACCTATATAATAAAGAGTTTTAATACCTTAGTCTTAAGTAATTAGTTATAGTATTATAAGTTTAAAGTAAGAAGTATAGTTTATAGTAATATAGTAATTAGAATAGTAGTAATAACTATTAGATATTAGTAAATATATATATATATCTATAGTAAATATTTAGATACTCTACTCCTAATAGAAATTTTATATAATTAGTAATAGTAGTAATAGTTTATAATAGTTATTAGATATACTAATATATAGTATATATTTAGATAAAGCTCTAGGCGTAAATACTTAGTAATTATTTTTATTTATACGTATACCTATACTATTATAAAAGAGTTATTATATAATACTTAATAATAATATATTTAGATATATAGTAAATAGTAATACTAATGTTTCTATATATATATTTAGTTAAAATTTATAGATATAATTTATTCTAAATTTTATATATATATATATATTATACGTATATAAAAAGACTATTGTTATAAGATATAAGCTTAGAAATAAGTAGGAAATAATTATTAATTAAAGAGCTATCTAAGCTAAGCTACTTATATATAGTAGAGTAGCTTAAATAGCTTATATATTACGATAGTAACAAGAGAGCTATAGATAGAACTAATTAGCTTTACGATAATTAACTTAGACTTATATAACCTTAAAGAACACGAACTTAATTAGGAGGCTATATATAATTAGGACACCTAGGGTAATCTATAATCTATAGGCTCTTAGCATTAATAGATTATAGATTAGGGTAATCTATAATCTATTAGTCTTAGTAACTATAGATTAATAGATTACAACGAATATATAGTTAGTAGCAATGTACATTATTAGGATAGTATTAGCAATTTAATCCTTTAACAATAGAACGCTAATACAAGATAGTTGTAAAACATCTTCTATTATTTAGAGTTATTGTAGATCCTAATACGAGCTTTTATTATTACCTCTTAATCTACTAACTTCTAATATAGGTACCTATAGTTAATAATAGGAGGCCTATTATACCTTACTAATTTAGTTATTACAAGAAGCGAAGCGTAAGTAGCGTATAGTCTAGCTAACACGATAGTAGAAAGTTTAACTAGAAAAGTAGCTAAGGTACTAATAAGTAGTTATAAGTTAGATAATATAGTATAGAAGGATATTAAGAACTATATAAACGATTTAATTTCTAAGAAAGAAGATATAAAAATAGTAATTAACGCCCTAGAGACCTAGAATAGAGAACTTTAGGAACACGTAAAATAAAACAAGGCTTAGATTAAAGCTATTATTAAAGGATAAAACTAGATAGAACTAATTATACAACGCCTAGAGATAAGTGCGATAAAGAAACTACTAAAGATACTTGTACTTAAGAAGTTTAATAGAATAAGAGAAAAACTAAGACCCTTTATAGTATTAGTACAGCTCTAGATAGATATACAAGTACTACACTTCGATATAGAAGAAAAGAAAGTAATATATATTAAACTACACCTTAAAGAAGATACAATAAGATAGTATAAGCTTTACTAGATAGATTACACAATATATTCTCTAATAACCTAGAAAGACAAGACTAAAGCTATTTTTAGAAGTTATAAATACTTTACTAAACAAATAAGAGTAGTATTTAGGGATATAGATATTACCTAATAAGCTAAAGAGAAACTCGAGAGGCTTATATAAAGTAAGAGTATCTTAGAATATATATTACAATTTAAATAACTAAGTTAGAACATAGAATAGAATAAGTTAGCCCTAATATTATAATTTAAACAAAGACTAAACTCTAAAATTTAATACGAAATAATCTATATAGAGAAACTACAGACACTAGAAGCTCTAAAGTAATAAGTAATACAAATTAACAACGATCTTTAAGAATAGAAAAAGAATAAGTATAGTAACTAAACCTAAAACTAGGACGCTAGAGACCCTATAATCCTTAACGCAAACAAGGATAGAAAGAAAAGAAAGAATAAAGACTTTACGTACTTTAACTATAGTAAGAAAGGCTACTATATAAAAGATTGCTAATTACAAAAGAAGAAAGATATAGTATATTATAAATATAGGAAACCTAGATACTTTGTAAAAGACTATAGAAGTAAGGACCTAAAAAAGGAAACTTAGTTAAAAATAACTAAAAAGAAGAAAGAAGTACTATAAGTATAGGCTAAACCCTAGGAGAAAGTAGCTAGGAGTAAAGAAGTATAATATATAATACTCTATTAGACCTTTTATTATAATAACGACTACTATATATATCTTTCTAGTAAATAGAGAGTAGTATAGTTCCTATAGAAATAGAGATATAGAGTAGCTATAATAAAAGAAGATAGAATAAAAGAGTAGCTAGAAGAAATAGTATACGTAATAGACTTACTAGTAAAAGATCTAGAAATAGAAGAGTCTCTAGTACTATTAATCTAGGCTAAAGGATAGGTATAGGATAAAGAGACTACTATAGCTTCCTCTAAAGGACTATAAGAAAGTAAGAAACAAGTTAGTATAAGAAGTATAGAGTATACCTAGCTAGATATATATAGCTATAATAGCTATACAATAATAGAAATAGAGGAATAAAACAAAGAATAGAAGTTTATTTAAATATACTTAATAGTTATAAGTATAGAGGAAGCGTACAAAGACTAGAAAGAACGTAATTCTAAAGAAATAAAGTTTATACTATTTAAGAAATAGATAAAGTAATATATAGTTGTAGTAAGAAGAATACCTATATAAAGACAGTAGTAGTACCTTGTAAAAAAGACGTAATAGATTAATAAAGCCTATACACTAAGAGTACTAGTAGTGTACTATATTCTAACTATAGATATACTTAGAAAAGATAAGTACTAAGAAGGAGATAACAAAATAATAGACCTAAAACATCTAGTATATTTCGAAGTATTATAGATATCGTGCCTAGATAAGAATTATATTATATATAGAAACTCTAAAGTAAATAACAATATATAGCTTATATAGAGAAGAGGCTATAATTACATAAGAGTAATTCTAGTAGAAGATATCTAAGGATAGGAAATAATCCTAGAAGATAGATACTTAGTAGTAAGGCTAAGACTAAAACTATCTAAGAAATACGTCTAAGGAAGACTATAGTATAAATACATATACAATAAATACCTAAAATACAAAAAGTATAAACTTAAAGTAGGCCTATAGCTATAGAAAGATAGACAATTTGCAAAGATACCTAAGTAAGAATAACTAGAAAGTATAAGAGGCCTATATATTACAAAAATAGGTATATACTAAGGAAAGGAAGTACAATTAATAATTAATAGTAGAGCTACAAGGAACTTTATATTAAAGAAGTTTGTAGAAATATAAGGAATATAGTATATAAAAAAAAGATACTCTTAATAGCTAAGTATAATTAAAGGAAAACTATTTTAGGAACCTATTAGGTTTAAAACAGTCCCCTCTATATTAAAATTAGAAGGAATAATAATTAAAAATATAGTTATAGACATAACAACAATTAATAACAAATAAGATATAATACTAGGTATACTATAGTTATAGATAACTAACCTACATATTAATTAGAGAACAAAAAAGATTAATTATAGTAAAATAGATATATTAAAGTCTAATATAAACACCTACAAAGGAGAATTCCTAGAAGAATATAAGAAATAGGAAAAACAACTTATAGAGCCTAAAGATTACCTTCTAGAATATTAGCTATAGGATTTAGCAATAGATCTAAAAGAAGACAAGGACGTAGGATAGAGCCTAGTCTATAGAAAGATAGAAGAAGAATCTAAGATTAAACGAACGTTTATTAAAAACGCACTAAAGAAAGGATAGATATAAGAATCTAAATCCTTAGTAGTATATAGACTTATATTTGTAGACAAAAAAGAGACGAGTAATAAGAGGCCCTACGTAGATTTTAGAAAAACTAACGCAATTACAAACAAGAACTAATACCTATTACTACAAATTAATATAATACAAGATAGGCTATAGAAAGTAAGAATCTTTACAAAACTAGACATCTAGAACGCTTACTACTAGATTAGAATTAAAGAAGGCAACAAATAGAAAATAGTATTTAGAACATAGTATAGACTATATAAATATTTAGTTATACTATTTAGCTTAATAAACGCACTAGCAGCCTTCTAAGAAAGGATAAATATAGTACTAAGAGAGTACCTAGATATATTTATATTTGTATACCTAGATAATATTCTTATATTCTTAGAAATAGAAGAAGAATATATATAATATGTATATAAAGTACTAGAGGAATTAGTAGAAGCTAAGATATTCTTTAAAATAAGGAAATACAAATTCTATATAAAAAAAACAGACTTCTTTAGATTTATTATAGAACTAGGAAAAATTAAGATTAACCTAGAAAAGATTAAGTTAATTAACAAATAGCTAACACTAAGAAACTTAAAAGAAGTACAATAATTCTATAGACTAGTAAACTTTTATAGAAAGTTAATAATAAGATAGTCTAAAGATATAGAACTAATAATAAAACTTATAAAGAAAGATACACTATTTAAATAGACTAAGGAATACAACAAAGTATTTAGAAAAATTAAGAGAAAGTTTATAGAGAACCTAGTTATTAGAATATATAACCTAGACCTACTAGTAATAGTAAAAATAGATGTATCTAATTTAGTCTATAGAATAGTACTAATACAAGAAGACCTAAAAACCTAAAAAGAATACTTAGTTAAATACTTTTCTAAGAAAATAAAGCTAGTAGAGCTTAACTACCTAATCTACAATAAAGAGATACTAGTAATTTACAAAGTATTTAAATAATAGAGAGTATACTTACAAGGAGTAAAGTATTAGATAACGGTCTATATAGACTACAAGAACCTTATAAGATTTATAATAAATAAAGAACTATTATAATAATATATAAGATAGTAAGAATTCCTATTAATATTTAATATAGAAATTATATATATAAAAGGGAAAGACAACTAATTTATAGATACTCTTAGTAGAAGACTAGACTTATAAGAAGAAGTAAGCGCTACTAGTATAGTTCTAGTTAAGAACAAAGAAGGATATTTAGTCCTAAATATACCTAAAATAGCTGCAACACTTAAAAGAATAAGTAGTAAGCTAGATAAATAGATTTAGAAAGTAATATAAGAAGTACCTAAAGAAATAGAAAAACTAGAAACCTAAAAAGGATTAGTATAAGCCTATAGAAGAACGTATATCTTAGGAAAAATCTAAAGAGAATTTATACGACAATTCTACAAACTACTAGTATATAGATACTAAGGGATTAATAAAACCCTTAATAAGTTACTATAAGACTATTATATTCTAAAAGTAAGATAGCTAGTAATAGAAATACTAAGAGATTGTACTAAATACTAAAGAAATAAGTATAGTAGATACGCACTATATAGAATACTATAACTAGTAGAAATACTAGAATAACTATAAGAAGTTATTATAATAGACTTTATTACAAAATTACCTAAGTCTAAAGACCTAATATTAGGGGTTAAGTATAATAGAATCTTAACAATAGTAGATAAACTTATAAAGTATTTATACTTTAGACTATATAAAGAGAAAAGTAGGATAGAAGTTACTATATATTAAGTTCTAGGAACTATAATTAGTTAATATAGACTACTAGATAAGATTATTATAGATAGAGACGTAAGATTTATATTAAAACTATAGGGAATAATAATAGCGTAATTAGGAATTAAATATATAATGTCTACAGTATACTATCTATAGATAGATAGATAGTTAGAATAAATAAACTAGATAGTAGAATAGTACTTAAGATACTACCTTAACTACAACTAGAACAATTAGGTATAACTACTACTTATAGCATAGTTAGTATACAACAGCGTAAAGAATATAGTAATAGGAGTATTACCCTTCTTTACAAACTACAGATTCGAGCCTAATATATACTAGACACTAAGAAATTAGATATCTTAGTTCCTAAAAAGAGAAAACTTTACTAATAGACTTAGAAATATATATAATTAGCTAAGATAAGATATAGAGTTCTTATACAATTAAATAGTAAAATACTATAATAAAAAGTATAAATAGAGACCCTAATTTAGAGAGAGAGAAAAAGTATAGTTAGTTAGAAAAAATATTAAGAGTAAACAACCTAGCCTAAAACTAGATTACGTTAAGATAAGACTATACAAAATTAAGAAAGAAGTTACACTAGTTATATTTAAACTAAAGTTACTAAATAAGATAAAGATACACCTAATATTCTACGTAGCTCTACTAGAACAAATACTATAAGATATAGAACTACTAGTATACAAAGTAGATATATATAGAGAATAAAAAGAATAAGAAGTTAAAGAAATCCTATAGTACTAATTCTATAATAGAAGAAACTACTATCTAGTAAAATAGATAGGTATAGACGAGAAAGGGAAACTATAGGAGAAAATATAGGAACTAGAAGATAACCTTAATTACTCTAAGAAACTAGAGAAGTTCTAAAGTTAAAACTCTCTAGAACGCCTAGTAGTAAACTAAGAGAACTAACATTACTACTATTAGATAGAGAGAAGATAGAAACGCCTAACGTAAGACCTACTACAACAATACTAAACGCCTTATCTAAGTCTAGCTTAGCTTCTAGAGCTACTAACTATTTAGCTAATTTCTTATTATTTAACGCCTTTATCTTACAAAGACAAGAGAGATAAGCTTAATTCTCTACTAGCTTACTCTACGCAAGCTCCTAGATCTACTTACGTTTAGCTTTAGCCTCTATAATTTAAGATAGTAATTTCTTATAAGTCTAGTTAATAGCTCTTCCTATTATTATTAAGCCTAGACATAAGAATAAGTATAATAAACGTATACTTAGAAAGAGAGATACTAGACATATTATAAGAACTACGTATATTTATATAAATATATACCTTATAAGCCCTACTATTATTTATAGAAATAATACAAGAAAGAGACTTAGGGTTTAACTTAAGAGAAGTACAATAAAAACAAGGAAATATCTTAATACTATTGCGTAACACGCGATTAGTAAGGAGATAGTAATAACGTATAGATAAAATAACTATAGGGAGTAATAAAGAACTATAAATTAATAAGGAAAGTAGATTAATAACTTTAGCTCTAGGATAGATAAACAAAGACTTACCTAGAAGAGGAGATAGTATTACAATAGTAATAAGAGAGCTATAGATAGAACTAATTAGCTCTACAACAATTAACTTAGACTTATATAACCTTAAGGAACACGAACTTAATTAGGAGGCTATATATAATTAGGATACCTAGGGTAATCTATAATCTATAGGCTCTTAGTATTAATAGATTATAGATTAGAGTAATCTATAATCTATTAGTCTTAGTAACTATAGATTAATAGATTACAATAAGTATATAGTTAGTAGTAATATATATTATTAGGATAGTATTAGTAATTTAATCCTTTAACTATAGAACGCTAATACAAGATAGTTACAAAATATCTTCTATTGTTTAAAGTTATTATAGATCCTAATACAAGCTTTTATTATTACCTCTTAATCTACTAACTCCTAATATAGGTACCTATAGTTAATAACAAGAGGCCTATTATATTATATAGCGTACTTACTACTATAAGCTTACTTAAATTATATAGAGTAGAGCTCTAACTTGTAATAACTATTACTTATACTATTATTATAGTATTCTATATCCTAGTCTCTTAAAGATAGTATAGGAGTATATTAATATATTATAAAGTAAATATATTACCTAAGCGCTTATCTATAATTATTATAATAAAGTATATTATAATATATTTAGTAAACTTATTTAATAGGAATTTACTAATAATACTTATAGAAGTTAGTAATAGTTAGGTAATAGTTTATTATTATATACCTATTATTAACTAAGATACGATAATAATATAGCTTTAGGAGAGATACTACAATTCTATCTTTAGCTAATTTAATAGAAGAGTTTATAAATTTACTCTAAAGTTAGTACGTATATATTATAGTTATAATAATACACTCTAGCCTAGTAAAGAGGTACTAAAATAGAGGTATTAAGAGGCGCGAATATAGGATATAATTAATAACTTTCTTTAGATATTTTATAAAACTATATATATAGTAAAGTATTATAGTCTATTAATATATAAGTATATATAATAGTCTATATAATAGTATATAAGTATATACTTATATAATTATCTCTAGATATAACACCTTTTAGCTTATTATAGTACTTACTAGTAGCTAAGAGTATTTAGGTAATAAGCGCCTATTAAGATATTTAGTATAATATAATAGTTAAGATAATAGTATAAATATACTTATAGAACTTTATTACTTATATACTAAATATATAACTTAAATAAGTAAATATCTAAATACTTTATTTTTTAGTAGACTAGAATAATTACGTTACTCTAATACTCTTAAATCTAAAGCTATTGTTTCTAACTCTAAATTTTTATAAGAGTCTTTATATTCTCTATCTCTTTTTTAGAATTAATATTAGGTAAGAACTTATTTATTATATAATAACTATCTTTATTTTCTATAATTATATTTAGCTTTTATAGCTACTTAAATACTTTAATTATAAGTAATAGCCTTATAATAGTTAAAGTAGTAAGTAAGAGAGTATTATTAAGTAGTATAAGTGTAATAGGCTTACTAGGGTCGACCTCCTAATAGCCTAAAGGGTGTTAGTAGATTAAGAGGTAATAACAAAAGTTTGTATTGTAATCTACAATATACTATAAATAATAGAAGATGTTTTGCAACTATCTTGTAATGTCGCTCGTAGTTAATAATTAAATTACTAATACTATCCTAATAATACGCATATTATTAGCTATATACCTATATTAATCTATCTATATAACATTATAGATTACTACTAATCTATTTATACGTAATTATAGATTACCTTTAATCTATTCGTGTATTATTATAGATTACTTTAATCTATTTGCACGTAATTACAGATTACTACTACGTGTCCTAGTTGTAAGTAGTTTCCTAATTAAGGTTATTACCTTGCTCGTCCTATACTTCGTTAGCGTCTAAGCTTAGGTTAATTAGCTCTATCTTGATTTCTCTTGTTACGTCTATAACAATAAGTATAGGCCTAATCTAGGAGATTTAAGTTTATACTATAATAAAGTTACTCTTAAATATAGCTTAGAATTCTAGATATATAGTTATAATAGCTTATAACTAATACTTATTTATAGTAAATCTATATAAATATTAAGACTATTATAATAACTATTATATTATTAACTTACTATTAGTATATAAAGATATTCTTTAACTAGATATATAACTATACTATTAAATCTTCTTTTTTAGAGAGATCTATAGCTATAATAATAGTACTAGTTACTAGGCTAAGCTTCTTAATAAAGAAGTATAAAGCTATTTTACTTTTAGTAATATTAAGATATCTACTTTTTTTCTTATTATAGGTAGTATTATTCTTAAAGTTATTATTATAATACTAAGTAGTAAGTAAGCTATTATATTGTACGTAATTAAGCTAAGTAATATAGCGTAGTAGAATATATAACTATTTAGTAGTAAATACTCTAGAGTAAATACTCTAGAGTAAACGCTCTAAAATAAGTACTCTAGAATAAACGCGCTAGAGTAAGTACTAAGAAATAAATACAAAATAGTAAGTATATAAAGACGTTAATAGATCTTTATAGACTATTATATTTAATCTCTTCTTTATAGTCTTATCTAAATAGAGTATTATAACTAATACTTTAATTAGATTCTTATCTACTTATTAATACTTATATACCTTGTAATACTCTAATAAAAGCTAACTATTAATTAAGTTAAGTAACTAACTTATTTATTAACTTTACTTATCTTATAGAAGCCTACTTACTCTTATTACTTTTACTTAGTTCTAAGGTCTTAATATATTAAATACTTTTAAGATAAGTAATACGTTAATAAATATAGATTACTAGCGTATAGGACTAACTTATACTACTACTTCTAAGGTAACTAAGCTAAACCTTTACTATAAAGAGTAAAATAAGCTTAAGCTATAAATCCTATAACTTAATCTTTTCTTTAGAATAAACTAAGTAAAAGATAAAAACTAAGCTATACTTGTATTATTTTATATAAGGAGTAAAGTAGAAAAATAAGTTATACTATATTTTAAGAAGTACTTTAATAATAATAATAGTTACTATAATAGGATATTTAAAGAATAGATTAAGTTTAAAGATAAACTATAATAAGCCTTACTACTAGTAAATAAAATAGCTATATTAGAGTATACTATATAGTAGCTATAATAATATAAGGTAGTAGTAGACTATACTAATAAGTTCTAAAGCTACGTAATATAAATAAAATAGAATAAAAAGTTATTAAAAAAGATATTTTAATAAGAACTTAAAAGTAATATAAGAGGTAAGCTAGTACGTAGTAGAGATATAATTAAGATGTTAGAAAACCTAATATAAAAAGTAATTTAAGTTAATAACTATATATATAAATATATAATAGACGCTAAAAACTAAAGACTACTATATAGAGAAAGTAAAAAGTATAAACTAAAGTATAAATACTAACGTAAATACAAGAACAACTAAGTTTAGAGTAGTTATAGATACTTTAGGCTAGATAAGATATACGTTAATAATATAAATCTAAGAAAATAAGAATACTATTACTATAAAAACGCTAAAGAAGTAAAAAGCTAAAAATACTATAAGTATAGTAAAATAGGGTACTTAGTAAAAAATTACTAAGTAAAGAATAAGACTATATAATAAATTAATATACTTAAGTAGTAAAATAATAATAGAGAAGAAGAATAAGACGTTATCTCTAAAAGACGCTAGGAGAAGAGAGATTACAAGACTAAGAACTTCTAGAAGTAAGATATAAGTAAAAGATATAATTATTATAGAATTACTATATAACTAATAAACTATATAATAGATAATAAAGTAAAAGCTATAAATATATAACTAAGAATATAAAGCTATCTAAAGAAGTATTAGCTAAAGTAAAAGTAAGCTAAGATATATTATAGCTGTAATAAGAGAAAACTAACTTAAGCTAATTAGCTCTACTATAGATAATAACAATACATATAACCTATAAGGTAATAAACTTAATTAGGAAACTAACTATAATAGGGACACGTAATAAATTCGCAATTCGCGATCTTAGTAAATATAAAGTATAAAGCTAAGTACGTAATAAATTCGTAATTCGCGATCTTAGTAAATACAAAGTACAAAGCTAGCTAAGAAGCTTAGGTATATAGTTAGTAGTAATACGCATTATTAGGATAGTATTAGTAATCTAATCTCTAACCTAGAACGCTAATACTTAACAGTGTATACACAAATTAACTATTGTTTATAGTTATTACTAATTATAATATAAGCTTTTATTATTACCTCCTAATCTACTAATAACTCTTAGGTTACTAGGAAGTTAACCCTAGTAGACTAGTTACACCTTACTAATTTAGTTATTAAGAGGAGTAAAGTGTAAGTAGCGTATAGTCTAGCTAATATAATAGTAGAAAGTTTAACTAAATAAGTAGCTAAAACACCTAAGAGAAGTTATAAATTAGATAGTATAGTATAGGAGATAATTAAAGATTATATAAATAACCTAATCTTAGATAAAGAAGATATAAAGATAGTAATTAATACTTTAGAAACGTAAAATAAAGAATTACAAGACTATATAAAGTAGTATAAAGTATAAATTAAAGCTATTATTAAAGGATAAAACTAGATAGAATTAATTACCTAAAGACTAGAAATAAGCGCAACAAAGAAACTACCTAAGATACCTGTCTTTAAGAAGTTTAATAGAATAAGGGAAAAATTAAGACACTTTATAGTATTAGTATAACTCTAGATAGATATACAAGTACTATACTTTAATATAAAAGAAAAGAAAGTAATATATATTAGATTATACCTTAAAGAAGACGTAATAAGATAGTATAAACCTTACTAGATAGATTATACAACTATTAGATAAGTTACACGATTAGATACTCGATACGCAATTAGATGCGCGATTACATGTATAATCGCTAAGCTGCTAACCCTACTATAGCTAAAAGGATTGTAGCTTTAACCTTTATAAACAAAGGAATTAAACAAAGAATCTTATATACAAAGAGATAGACTATATTAGTATAACTAATACAACAAAGAAACTAGTACCTTAATAGAAGAAGTATTAAGGATCTAGCTCGCTGCCGTCTTAAGAGACCTAGCTAAGACCGCCGTATCGTAGATATATAGATAGAGCGTAGGGCTAGAGTTTAAAAAAAAAAAAATTAATCTTCTTAGTTTATACTTAGTACTATTAAGTTATAGGTAATTAATCTAAAAAAAGGGCTTTTCTAAAAGCCTTAGTATCCCTCTCTAATAAGGCCCTTATATAGCTATTACAAAAAAGCCTTTTTATTAAACTACTATAACTTCCTTTAAAATCTAATAATTAAGAGTCTTACTACCTTAATTAAGTTAAGTAAACTAGCGCCTACCTAAACCTAACTACTCTAGCTCGAGTATTAACTCGAGTATTAACTCGAGTATTAACTTAAGTATTAACTTAAGTATTAACTTAAGTATTAAGCTAAGTATTAAGCTAAGTACTATATACGTATTAGCGAAAAGTGCTAATTTCTTACCCTCTAGTAGCCTTCTAGCAACTCTTAATTAAGCTAAGTAATAAATAGAGCACTATATCTAGCGTTAATTACGTGTACTTAAAAAAGTATATATCTCTTACTCTCTTGTAGTTTAAAGCTACACTAAGATAGCTAGTATTACCTAATACAATCTAACTATAATATTAAGAACTAATATAGACTATACTACGTAGCTAACTTACCTATAGTTAAGATGCGTTGTATATAAAATCTAGGATTAAATTAACCTAGCCTCTACTATAGAACTTATAAATATACTAGAGCTTGTTAATTCTCTAGTACTTACTAATTACACTCTAGCTAGTAATATTAAAGAACTAACGCGTTAGTCTAAACTCTTAGTAGTAGGCCTTAAAGTATTTAAGGAGGATCTTAAGTACTATAAGACTCTCTCTAAGTAATACTAAATTAATTAATATATATATAATAAGAAATAGACAAGTCTATAGTATATTATAGTCTTTATCTAATTATTAGTCTTACTTTATCTACTACGTATATACTACTTACTAAATTAATTAATAAGATAATAGCTTACTAATATAAAATAAATAGTTAGGATTAAGAAGTAGATAGAAAGAGAGCGTACTTATAAGCGCTATACTAGTTTACTTAAACTAATAAGGAATACTTTAAACTAGAATACTTAGATAGCTAAGTATAACTAAGCTACTATAGATACTAAAACTTATTAAGTTATAGAAGTCTTAAATCTTAAAGTAGTAACTAAAGATTTCTTCTTAGCTATAAATAAGGCTACGCCTATATAGTTAATTAATTTTTAAGACTATAGTTACTTTAATAAGTATATAACCTAGAAAGAAATAATAAAACACTTCTAAGAGTATATAATAATAGTATATCCTCTAAAAAAGAAGAAAGCTACTTTTATAGTAAATAGTACCTTATTATATCTTACTAATAGTAGTAAATCTACTTAAAGTAAGACTAGAGACGCTTCTCTTATAAAAAGCGTATATTACTTAGAGAAACCTTAAAGACTAGAGTATAATACTAGTTAACCTACTTAAAAAGAGTTAAGTTTAAAGAGAAAAGCCTATAAACGTAGTAACTATACTTATAAAAAGAAATCTAGAGAGACTACTACTATAGAGGGATTACTATACCTTACTTGTAGTAAATACTATTCTCTAAAAGAATACTATTATATCTATCTAGACAAAGTACTAGAGAATTAGCGCCTAAACAAGATTGTATAAGGACTTGTTAATTATAAACGTAAGAATAATACTACGTTATAGGGGCTAATTAGAGGATAGTCTAAACCCTAGATAAAGAAATTACTAACTCTAGGTTTTGTAGAAGAAGATAATTAACTAGAAGGCTAGTAAATATTAGAGATTAAAAGTATCTTTACTATAATAAGCCTTAATAGCTATCTACTCTAAAACTCCTTTATCTTAGACTTTAGCTTAACTTACTATATTATAAATAATCCTACTTAGGTATCTAACTACTACCTACCTATACTATATAATTATATATAAGTAGGTAAGTCTAAAATATAAGTAAAAGGATATAGATTAATTATAATTACGCTAACAAACTAATTAGGAGAAAGAAAGCTAACTCTATATAATATAGCTATATGCCTTAATATTTTATACAACCTAGTCTCTTTCTAACTACTTTAGTAGAAAGGAATATAGTAGAACACTTAATCTAAACTAATAACTCTAAACAAGCCTAATAGACAAATAATTAGAGAGCTTACTAAGATTTATAGTTAATAGGTACTAGAGTATTATTTACTATATAATTTATAGTACTAAGTAGTATACTATACTTATAAGCCTTAAACTATAAGAGTACTAGTACTACTATAGTATAAGAGACTTAGCTATTTTAGTCTAGCTATAATTAAATATCTTGTCTAGTAAGCTTAAAGGGTACGTATAAAAAGAGTATCTATAGTCTAGTATAATATATATAGTAAAGCTAAGATAAAGTAGTAAGTTAGTTGTATACTAAGAATTAGTTATAAAAGACTAAGGAAAAGACTCTCTATTAACTTCTATTTATATAAAGTATAAAGCGTTACTAAAAAGAAAAGCTAGATACTTGTTATAGATAAGTATTTAAAGTTATAATAGGACTTCTACTTTACTAATAACTAGCTAGCTAAATTAATTATTAAGGCGCTATTAAACCTAATCTACTTCTTAAAGAATTAGTATAGTACTATAGTTAAGGTAGTTAAAGCTAACAACAAGATTATAATAATACAACTAGAGGTCTAGTGCTAGTTAAACTTACAAGGTATTACTATTAAACTTTTAGCTCTAGATACTTAAGCCTAAAATAGAGGAGCTAAGCGCGCTAGAAGAAGTAACAAAGAAAAGTTACGTACTATACAACTTAACGTAAACTTACTATAAGAACTTTAGCCTAAAATTATATAGGCTAGAGTCTACCTATATAATTAAACGCTAAGTTACTTAAATAACTAGAAGACACTATACAAAGTATTCTTTACGAAAGTAGTAAAGAACTAAGGAATTACAGCGTTACTAAAAAAGCTAAGCCTAGCTTACCTAAAAGTGTATAGTTGCAAGGCCTTTGCAATAACTAATAATATATATTGTAGTAAATTAAGGCTACAACAACTTAATCTAAAAGCTTAGATTAGTTACCTAGTAGGATACTAGTTATTAAATATCTACTAGATCTAGGTACTATCTATAGCTAAAGTAATAAGTACACGAGATATAATCTTTAACAAGTAAACAATCTTTAATAGCAAAATAGAGGATCTAATAGATAATCTTATATATTAAATACTTAAAGAAATTACAACATATATTAAAACGATTAAACTCTTAGTACTATTATATAAGCTAGAAATAAAATCTTTCTATAAAGATAATACTAAATTAGATATATCTATAAATAATAACAAAGTAGATCTACCTAGCTACTACTATAGAAGGAAGATTGTAGACTACTATCTAACTCCTCTACTATCTCTACCTCTAGTAGTACTACTAGCTAGTTTAATAACTAGAGATTAACTAGAGCTAATAGTATATAATAACTATAGCTTATCTAAAACTATACTATAGGTAGTAGCTTTTATAGCTAGTACTTAAGTAGGTAACTTTAGAAAGTATTAAGGAGAGCTAGTAGATAAAGCTAAGATAAAAAGGATACTTGTAAGAGAACTAAAGCTTTACTACAATTAACTCTTATTATTGCTCTTATACTAAATAAACCTAGATAGCTATCTAATAGGCAAACTATTTAAAGAAGCTAAGTAAGTCTACCTAACTAGTTACTACTAGATAAGATTATAGACTAAAGTACTAGCTAAACCTATCTAACGCGCTAGTTAGTAGATATTAGACTATATATAGGTATATACGTACAAGCTTAATAAATATTATTAATTTATTAAATATAAAGCTTAACTTGTTCTATAAAGAGACTAGTAATAAAACGTTATAGTATAAGAGACTTACGCTATAATACTAGCTAGCTAATCCTTTTAGATACTTATAGCTATTACTACTAAATATAATTTTAAACTAAAATAGTACAATATAACTAACGCCTTTATTTATATAGTAATAGAGTAAGAAATCTATATAAGAATACTAAGGGGACACTAAAAGAAGAGTATAATCCTTAGAGTCTAAAAGGCCCTATATAGTCTCTAGATCTTACTTTACTTATAGTATAAAGAATATATAGCTATACTTAAAGCTATAAGCTTTTAAATAGTACTATATAAACTATATTATATAGTTAAAGATAGAATTATTATTTTCTTCTACGTAGATAATATTATTATTGTATATAATAAGTAGAAGACTAAAGAAGTATAGTAAGTAACTAATCTTCTAAAAGAGAAGTATACTATTACTAGAGTAATAGATCTCTAGTAGTTTCTTAGTATTAAAGTAATTTAAGATAGAGAGCAACGTACAATTTAACTACTATAAGTAGTATATATTAACAAGATAAGTTAGCTCGTAGATAAACTATATATCTATTACAATACACCTATAGCTACTACTAAACTTAAGACCTATAATAGTTAGGTAACACTATCTAAGATTAATAAATACTAACGTAAAATTAGTTTACTTCTATTTACTACTATAACTACTTAGCTAGATATAGCTTTTATAATATCGCAGCTAGCTTAATTTCTTATAAACCTAAGCGCTAATTACTATAAGGCTACTAATTAAGTACTTATATACCTCTCTTATACAAAATTAAAGGTACTCTAGCTAGGTAGTAGTAACTTATTACAAGTCGCTAGTAATACTTTATTTACTAATAATACTATAGACTAAAAAAGCTTATAAGGCTATATAATTAACCTTTTTAATAGGCTTATTATATAGAGAGTAAACAAGTAAGATATAGTTACTACTTCTATAACTAAAGCTAAATTGCTAGCCCTATTACAAGTAGCTAAAGAAGCTATATTTATATTAAAACTACTTAATAAACTACACGTTAAACTCCTTATAAATTACGTTACTATCTAGTGCAATAATACTTAAACAATCTAGCTTATTACTAAAGAACTAGCTAAGCTACAAACTAAGCTTTAGCACGTTAATATCTATAATTATTAGCTAAGATAAGAGGTCTCTACTAGCTAAATTAAAGTAGAATATACTCTATTAATAGAGATAATAGTAGATAGCTTTATAAAAGTCTTACTAACAAATAAATAAGAAAGCTTCTTAAATTAGCTTAGACTAGTAGAAGTAATAGAATACTAAATAATATATAAAGTACCTCTTAATAAAATCGAAGACTACCTTAAAAATCTTATAATTATCTTATAATATCTAGTTTACTAATAAGTTACTAACCTAAAGGGGTATGTTAGATAAGTTGTATAATTAGATACTTAATATACAATTAGATACGCGATTATATACGCGATCGCTAAGCTACTAACTTTACTATAGCTAAAAGAATTATAGCCTTAACCTTTACAAATAAGGGAATTAAATAAAGAATCTTATATATAAAGAGATAGACTACGTTAATATAACTAATATAATAAAGAAACTAGTACCTTAATAGAAAGAGTATTAAGGATCTAGCTTACTACTATCTTAAGAGACCTAGCTAAGACTACTATATTGTAGATATATAGATAGAGCGTAGGGCTAGAGATAGATAGTAGAATTAATCTACTTAGTTTATACCTAGTACTATTAAGTTATAGGTAATTAATCTAAAAAAGGGCTTTTCTAAAAGCCTTAGTATCCCTCTCTAATAAGGCCCTTATATAGCTATTACGAAAAAGCCTTTTTATTAAACTACTATAACCTCCTTTAAAATCTAATAACAATACACGCGCTAATAATATAGAAGGATAAAACTAGAGCTATTTTTAGAATTTATAAATACTTTACTAAATAAATAAGAGTAGTATTTAGAGATATAGATATTACCTAATAAGCTAAAGAGAAACTTAAAAGACTTATATAGTAAAAGAGCGTCTCTAAGTATATATTATAGTTTAAATAACTATTATAAAATATAGAATAGAATAAATTAGCCTTAATGTTATAATTTAAATAAGGATTAAATAAGAAAATCTAATACAAGATAATCTATATAGAAAAACTAAAGATACTAGAAGCTCTAAAATAATAAGTAATATAAATTAATAACGATCTTTAAGAATAGAAAAAGAATAAGTATAGTAGCTAACCTAGAAACTAAGATATTAGAGACCCTATAATCCTTAACACTAATAAAAATAGAAAGAAGAAGAGGAATAAAGACTTTACGTACTTTAACTATAGTAAGAAAAGCTATTACGTAAAAGACTACTAATTATAAAAGAAAAAGGATATAGTATACTATAAATATAGAAAACTAGGATACTTTATAAAAGACTATAGAAGTAAGGACTATAAGAAAGATAAAGAAATATAGTTAAAGATAACTAAAAGTAAGAAAGAAGTACTAAAAGTATAAGCTAAACCTTAAGAGAAAGTAGCTAGAAGTAAAGAACTATAATATATAATACTTTATTAGACCTTTTATTATAAAGACGACTACTATATATACTTTTCTAGTAAGTAGAGAGTAGAATATTTTTTATAAAAGAATAGAGTAGCTGTAATAAAAGAAAGAACGAAAGCGTAGCTAGAAGAAATAGCGCACGTAATAGACCTACTAATAGAAGACTTAGAAGGAGAAGAGCCTTAGAACCTATTAATCTAGGCTAAAGAACTAGTATAAGATAAAGAGACTACTATAGCTTCCTTTAAAGGACTACAAGAAAGCGAGAACAAAGTTAGTATAAGAGGTATAAAGTATACCTAGCTAGATATATATAGCTATAATAGCTATATAATAATAGATATAAGAGAATAAAATAAAGAATAGAAGTTTATTTAAAAATACTTACTAGTTATAAGTATAAAGGAAGCGTATAAAGACTAGAAAGAACGTAACTCTAAAGAGATAAAGTTTATACTATTCTAAGAATAGATAAAGTAATATATAGTTATAGTAAGAAGAATACCTATATAGAGGGAATAGTAGTCCTTTATAAGAAAAACGCGATAGATTAATAAAGCCTATATACTAAGAATACTAGTAGTATACTATATACTAACTATAAACACACCTAGAAAAGATAAATACTAGGAAGGAGATAACAAAATAATAGACCTAAAACACCTAGTATATTTTAAAGTATTATAGATATTATACTTAGATAAGAATTATATTATATAGAGAAACCTTAAAGTAAATAATAATATATAGCCTATAAAGAGAAGGGGCTATAATTATATAAGAGTAATTCTAGTAGAAAATATATAAGGATAAGAAATAATCTTAGAAGAAGATTACGTAGTAGTAAGGCCTAGACTAAAATTATCTAAGAAATATATCTAAGGAAGACTATAGTATAAATACAAGTATAATAAATATCTAAAATACAAAGAGTATAAACTTAAAGTAAGGCTATAGCCCTAAAAAGATAGATAATTTACAAAACTACTTAAGTAAGAATAGCTAAAAGGTATAAGAGGCCTATATATTACAAAGATAGGTATATACTAAAGAAAAAATATACAATTAATAATTAATAGTAGAGCTACAAGAAACTATATATTAAGAAAGTTTATAGAAAAACAAGGAATACGTTATATAATAAAGAGATACCTTTAATAGCTAAGTACGATAGAAAGGAAACTATTCTAAAAACCTATTAGGTTTAAGATAGTTCCCTCTATATTAGAACTAGAAAGAATAACAATTAACAATAAACAAGATATAATCCTAGGAATACTATAGTTATAAATAATAAACCTAAATATTAATTAGAGAGTAGGAAAAATTAGTTACTCTAAGAAAGACACGTTAAAAGCTAATATAAGTACATACAAAGGAGAATTCTCTAAAGAATATAAGAAATAGGAAAAATAGCTTATAGAACTTAACAACTACCTTCTAGAATATTAGCTATAGGATTTAGCGATAGATATAAAAGAAGATAAAAACGTAAGATAGAGCCTAGTTTATAGAAAAATAGAAGAAGAATCTAAGATTAAACAAGCATTTATAGAAAACGTAATAAGAAAAAGATAGATATAAGAATCTAAATCCTTAGTAGTATATAGACTTATCTTTATAGATAAAAAAGAGATAAGTAATAAGAGACTCTACGTAGATTTTAGAAAAACTAACGCAATAATAAATAAGAACTAATACCCTTTACTATAAATAGATAAAATACAAGATAGGCTATAAAAAGTAAAAATCTTTACAAAACTAGATATCTAAAACGCCTATTACTAGATTAGAATTAAGAAAGGTAATAAGTAGAAAATAGTATTTAGAACACAATATAGACTATATAAATATATAGTTATACCCTTTAGTTTAATAAATATACTAGTAGCTTTTTAAGAAAGAATTAATATAGTACTAAGAGAATACTGAAACGTATTTATATTTGTGTACCTAGACGATATCCTTATATTCTTAGAAATAGAGGAAGAACACGTATAATATATATACAAGGTACTAGAAAAGCTAGTAGAAAACAAGTTATTTCTTAAGATAAGAAAATACAAATTTTATATAAAAGAAATAGACTTCCTTAGATTTATTATAGAACTAGGAAAGATTAAGATTAACCTAGAAAAAATTAAGTTAATTAACGAATAGCTAACACCTAAGAACCTAAAAGAGGTATAATAATTTTATAGACTAGTAAACTTTTATAGAAAGTTAATAGTAAGATAGTCTAAAGATATAGAACTAATAACAAAGCTTATAAAAAAAGATACGCTATTTAAATAGACTAAAGAAGACGATAAAGTATTTAATAAGATTAAAAGAAAGTTTATAGAGAACCTAGTTATTAGAATATATAACCTAAACCTACTAGTAATAGTAAAAACAGACGTATCTAACTTAGTCTAAAGAATAGTACTAATATAAGAAGACCTAAAGACTAAAAGAGAATACTTAGTTAAATACTTCTCTAAAAAGATAAAGCTAGTAGAGCTTAATTACCTAATTTATAATAAAGAAATACTAGTAATCTATAAAGTATTTAAATAATAGAGAGTATATTTATAAGGAGTAAAGTACTAGATAAAAGTTTATATAGACTATAAGAATCTTATAAGATTTATAATAAATAAAGAACTATCTTAATACTATATAAGATAGTAGGAATTCCTATTAATATTTAATTTAGAAATTATATATATAAAAGAGAAAGATAATTAATTTATAGACGCCTTTAGTAAAAGGCTAGACTTATAAGAAGAAGTAAACGCTACTAGTATAGTTCTAGTTAAGAATAAAGAAGGACACTTAGTTCTAAATATACTTAAAATAGCTACAATACTTAAAAGAACGAGTAGTAAACTAGATAAATAGATTTAGAGAATAACGCAAGAAGTAGTAAAAGAAATAAAGAAACTTAAAATCTAAGAAGGATTTATACAAGTTTATAGAAGAATATATATTCTAAAGAAAATTTAAAGAGAATTTATACAATAATTCTATAAATTACTAGTATATAGATACTAAGGAATAGACAAAACCTTAGATAGGTTACTATAGAACTACTATATCCTAAGGGTAAGATAATTAGTAATAGAAATACTACGAGACTATATAGAATACTAAAGAAATAAATATAATAGGTATATACTATATAGAATATTATAACTAGTAGAAATACTAGAATAACTATAGTAAGTTATTATAATAAACTTTATTACAAAGTTACTAAAATTAAAAGACCTAATATTAGGAGTTAAATACAACAGAATCCTAATAATAGTAGATAAACTTATAAAGTACTTATACTTTAAACTATATAAATAGAAAAGTAGGATAGAAGTTACTATATACTAGGTTCTAGGATCTATAATTAGT
Source organism: Ophiosphaerella korrae (assembly GCA_028456385.1). Classification (NCBI taxonomy): domain Eukaryota; kingdom Fungi; phylum Ascomycota; class Dothideomycetes; order Pleosporales; family Phaeosphaeriaceae; genus Ophiosphaerella; species Ophiosphaerella korrae. The sequence continues at coordinate 8,311 of JALNQF010000127.1, read as the reverse complement.
TAATATAGACTACTAGATAAAATTATTATAGATAGAGATGCAAGATTTATATTAAAACTATAGAGAATAATAATAGTATAACTAAGAATACAATATATAATATCTACTACATATTACTTATAAATAGATAGACAATTAGAACGAATAAATTAGACGGTAGAATAGTACCTAAGATACTACCTTAACTATAACTAGAACAATTAGGTATAGCTACTACTTATAGTATAGTTAGTATATAACAGCGTAAAGAACGTAGTAATAAAAGTATTACCTTTCTTTACAAACTATAGATTTGACCCTAACATATATTAAATACTAAGAAACTAAGTATTATAGTCCTTAAGAGGAGAAAACTTCGCTAATAGATTAAAAGATATATATAATTAACTAAGATAGGACGTAGAATTCCTATATAATTAGATAGCTAAGTACTATAATAGAAAGTATAAAAAGGGACCCTAATTTAGAGAGAGAGAAAAAGTATAGTTAGTACGAAAAAATATTAAGAGTAAAAAACTAAGTTCTAAACTAGACTACATTAAAATAAGACTATATAAAGTAGAGGAGAAAGTTATACTAGTTATATTTAAGCTAAAACTACTAAGTAAAATAAAGATATACTTAACTTTCTACGTAGCACTACTTAAGATAGTACTATAAAACGTAGAACTACTAGTATACAAAGTAGATACGTATAGAGAATAAGAAGAATAGGAAGTTAAAGAAATCTTAGTATACTAATTCTATAATAGTAAGAACTACTATTTAGTAAAATAGATAGGTATAGACAAGAAAGGATAACTATAGGAAAAAATATAGAAACTAGAAGATAACCTTAACTACCTTAAGAAACTAGAAGAGTTCTAAAGTTAAAACCCCCTAGACTACCTTATAGTAAACTAAGAAAATTAGTACTACTAGCGATAAATAGAGAGACGCTAGGAACGCCTAATACGATAGGAGCTAGAGCAGCCTCTACTACGTCTTTAAGGTCTATTTTAGCCTCTAAAGTACAAGACTATTTAGATAATTTAGTATTATTATAAGCTTTTATCTTATAAAGATACTTAATATAAGAATAAAGATCTACTAGCTTATAAAGAGTTAGCTTATACTTAGCCTTAGCTTCTACGAGCTATAATAATAGTATCTCTTAAGCTTAGTTAATAGCTTACCCTATACAATTTAGTAAGAAGAGACTATATAGAAATTAAACACCTATACTTAGTACGAGAAATACCTAAAGGAGTATACTTATATTAAATATTAGTAAGAATACACTTATTATAGTGTTTACTATCCTTTAAAGATATAAGACAAGTAAGCTTTAACTAAGTATAATAGGCGCAAGGAAATATTTTAACCTTATTACAAGTAATACAAGTAATAAGAAGAAGTTTATTGTAATTAGAACAAGAAGATATAGAGAATAATAAGGAATTAGAAATAAACAAAGAAACTAGACTAATAACCTTAGGCCTAGGGTAGAGAAATAAGAACCTACCTAAAGAGGGGAATAGTGTTATAGCTATAATAAGAGAAAACTAACTTAAGCTAATTAGCCCTACTATAGATAACAACAATATATATAACCTATAGGGTAATAAACTTAATTAAGAAACTAACTACAATAGGGACACGTAATAAATTTGTAATTCGCGATCTTAGTAAATATTAAGTATAAAGCTAAGTATGTAATAAATTTATAATTTACGATCTTAGTAAATACAAAGTACAAAGCTAGCTAAGAAGCCTAGGTATATAGTTAGTAGTAATGCGCATTATTAGGATAGTATTAGTAATCTAATCTCTAACCTAGAACGCTAATACTTGATATTGTATACACAAATTAACTATTGTTTATAGTTATTACTAATTATAATATAAGCTTTTGTTATTACTTCCTAATCTACTAATAACCTTTAGGTTACTAGGAAGTTAACCCTAGTAGACTAGTTACAAGAACTAGAACACGTTTAGTATATATTCTAAATATAATCTATATCTTTATACCTTAATTACGTAGCTAAAGATTATCTTATAGTCTTGTAAGCTCCTATTACTTTTCTTAATTATTAGAATAACGTACGCTAGCCTATTCTCTAAGTATTTAGGATATATAGGAACTGCAGGGATATATTAGACGTCTACTATAGTTAGTAGGCCTCCTTAACTACTACTAGTAGTAAAAAGTATCCTATTATCCTAGAATATATTAAAATTACGTTTAGATAACGTTTTATTTATTTATACCTAGTTACTACTACTATTATTACTACTAGTTAGGTATATAGGCAAAGCAAACTTATTACTAATTTTAAAACTTAGGTTAATATTAGTAGAAGTTAGTTACTAAATACTAAATAGGTTGTATAGTATAAATAAGCTATTAAGTTAATCTATTGTTAGAGAAAAGTTTATCTAACTATAAACTTTTGTTTAACGTATTCTATTAGCGAAGCAGCTATATTACCGAGACGGCTACTCTGAAACACACTAAAAAATCGAAAATTTAACATCTAATATCTTAATAACTATACTATAATAACTTCTAAAAATTTAATAGATTAAAGATTATATATATAGTAGTAATCTATGAAATTTTTAAAGCGTGCAGCCTAGTAGTTCTTAAGATAGTAAAATTTTCTACAGTAAAAAACACTTTTTCATTAATAATATTAAATAAACTAGGCTGCACGTTCTAAAAATTTTATAGATTACTACTTTATATATAATCTTTAATCTATTAAATTTTTAGAAGTTATTATAGTATAGTTGTCGAGATATTAGATGTTGAATTTTCGATTTTTTGGTGTATTTTAGAGTGGCCGTCTCGGTGATATGGCCGCTTCGCTGATAGAATACGTTAGTTAAGATGAGAATTTTATTTTTCAGCTGAAAGCGGTTAATATGCCTGTTGTGGTTTGGCGCCATCTCAACCGAGGCAAATCCATAGTCAGTTGACCTGCTGCCTCACACACGATGGCATTGTACTTAGTGGGGGCGACGCCCCACGCCGGCGGATTGGGTTTTTTAGGCCCTGTTTGGTGCCCATCATGATCAGAGCATGATCCCATCTGCGAGTAGACCCGAGTAAGTGCCCGAGGACCCACAGGTGGCGCGCGCGAGCGTTGCCGAATTTGGCGGACGTAGTTTTGCCGTGTTTGGTACCAAAAATTGTCCTGATCGATTCCATCTCATCGTGCGCACCGACCATCTCAACCTCATGGATCCACCTACTATACCTCTCAACTACAGTCTCCGCCAGCTGGCTCAGCTGGCATGTAGTGAGGCCTCACCGACGCCGCCGCAGCCCTCACCACCTCGGCCAGCTACGCCAGCGCCAGCGATCTCATCTACGCCAGCGCCAGCGTCGACGCCAGCGCCAGCCGCATCGCAGTTGTCGTCGCAGTCGCAGGCGACGCTACCGTTTAAATAGACACCAGTAATAGAGAAGGCGCTTATAGACTCGCTCGTAGTAGCTATAGAGGAGCGCGGCCTACGCGCAGACTCTAGGTACAAGAGCGAGGCGTAGAAAATAGCAGTAGCAGAGGTATCTCGTGTCTCTAACAGAGCTATTACTACTGCCTAGTATAAAAATAAGCACTTAAACCTTAAGAGAGACTTTAAAGTATAAGGAGACCTAGTAAATTAGTTAGGCTTTAGTATTAGTCTAGATAGGCTAGTAACTAGAGACGCTAGCGCACTAAATAAGTACTTCGAGTAGTACCTAGAAGCTTAAAAGTTTAGGTACTCTACCCTTAGGAATAAAGAAGGCCTACAAATTTTATTTAGTAGTATTCTTGTAACAGGTACTACTATCCTAAGTATAGATGTTACGGGTGTAACAAGAGGAATCGAGATAGAACCAATTAGTCCTAACTTAAGTGCTAACAAAGCATAGGATAAGCGGGGTAACGACCTAGATTAGGAAATAACCTATAACTTAAACACGTAAGATACAAAGTAATCTATAAATACGTGTAATAGATTAAAGTAATCTATAAGGTTATATAGATAGATTACTAGAAGTATATAGTAGAGATAATACGTATTATAAGGATAGTATTAGCAATTTAATTATTAACTACGAGCGACAATGCTTAATAATCGTAAGACATCTTTTATTGTTTATAGCCTATTGTAGATTATAATACGAGCTTTTAATATTAACTTTTAATCTACTAATACTTCTCTAATAGTCCTAAGTAGTTAACGCTAGGTAACCTATTACACCTTGCTAATCTAGTTATTAAGAGAAGCGAAGCGTAAGTAGTGTATAGTCTAAGCTAATATAATAGTAGAAAGTTTAACTAAGAAAGGAAGTAAAGCACCTCTAAGTAGTTACAAGTTAGATAATACTATATAGAAGGTAATTAAAGACTATATAAATAACTTAATCTTAGAAAAAGAAAATATAAAGATAGTAATTAACACCTTAGAAATACAAAATAAGGAGTTATAAGACTACTTAAAGTAAAATAAAGTATAGATTAAGGCTCTTATAGTAAGATAAAACTAGATAAAACTAATTACCTAAAGATTAGAGATAAGTATAACAAAGAAACTACCTAAGATACTTATACTTTAGAAGTTTAATAGAATATAAGAAAACTAAGACTCTTTTTAGTATTAGTATAACTCTAAATTAATATATATATACTACACTTTAATAGAGAAGATAAGAAGGTAATATATATTAGAATACACTTTAAAGAAGATATAATAAGATAGTTTAAACCTTACTAGATAAACTATATAATACACGTACTAGGAATATAAAAGGTTAAAATAAGAGCTATTTTTAGAAGTAATAAATACTTTATAAGACAAATAAGAGTAGTATTTAGAGATATAGATATTACCTAATAAGCTAAAGAGAAGCTTAAGAAGCTTATATAATACAAGAGTATTCCTAAATATATATTATAGTTTAAATAACTATTACAAAATATAGAATAGAATAAACTATCTCTAATATTATAATTTAAATAAGGACTAAACTTAAAAATATAATATAAAATAATTTATATAGAAAAGCTAAGAATACTAGAAGATCTAAAGTAGTAGGTAATATAAATTATTAATAATCTTTAAGAATAGAAGAAGAATAAATATAGAGGACCTACCTAGAACTATAATAAGAGAGATCCTATAATCCTTAACGTAAATAAAAATAGAAAGAAAAAGAAGAATAAAGACTTTATATACTTTAATTATAGTAAGAAAAGCTACTACGTAAAAGATTATTAGTTAAAGAAGAAGAATATAGTATATAATAAATGTAGGAAGCTAAGATACTTTGTAAAAGACTATAGAAGTAAAGATCCTAAAAAAGAGAAAGAAGCCTAGTTAAAAATAACTAAAGGTAGAAAAGAAGTACTAAAAGTAGAGGCTAAACCTTAAGAAAAAGTAGCTAGGAGTAGAGAAATATAATATATAATACTTAATTAGACCTTTTATTATAATAATAACTACTATATATATCTTTCTAGAAAGTAGTAAGTAAGATAGTTTTTATAGAAGTATAGAGTAGTAGTAATAAAAGAAAGTAGAAACTAGGTATAGCTTAAGGAAACAAGATATATAATAGACTTACTAATAGAAGACTTAGGAAAGGAAGAGCCCTAGAACCTATTAATCTAGGCTAAAGGACTAGCACTAGATAAAGAAACTACTATAGTTACTTCTAAAGAACTATAAGAGAATAAGAGACAAGTTAATATAAGAGATATAGAGTATACCTAGTTAAATATATAGTTAAAATAGCTATATAATAATAGATATAATAAAATAAAATAAAGAATAGAAATTTATTTAAAAATACTTACTAGTTATAAGTATAGAGGAAGCGTATAAAGACTAGAAAGAATATAATCTTAAAGTAATAAAGTTTATAATATTCTAATAATAAATAGAGTAATATATAGTTATAGTAAGAAGAATACCTATATAAAAGGAATAGTAGTACCTTGTAAAAAAAACGCGATAGATTAATAAAGCATATATACTATAAATACTAGTAGTATACTATATCCTAATAATAAAAAGACCTAGTATAGATAGGTACTAGGTAGAGAATAATAAAAGGATAAACCTAGAACATCTAGTATATAAGGAAATATTATAGGTATTATACTTAAATATATACTACTACTTATATAGAGAAGTAAAAGTATAAAATTATATATAGCTAAAGCAAGAAGAAGAATATAACTATATAAAGGTAATCTAAAAGAAAGAAATTATAGGATAGGAAATAATTAAGATACCTAATAAAGAATATATATTAATTAGATATAGACCTAAACTATCTAAAGAATATATTTAAGTAAGGCTATAGTACAAGTATATATATAATAAATATCTAAAATATAAAAACTATAAATATAAAATAAGATAATAGCCTTAGAAAAATAGATAATTTAAAGAATAACTTTAGTATAAGAGACTAAAAGGAATAGGAGGCCTATATATTATAAAACAAGGTATCTTCTAATAAAATAAGGTATAAGTTATAATTAATAGTAGAGCTACAAGAAACTCTATATCTAAAAAGTTTATAAAAGAATAAGGAATATATTATATAATAAAGAAATACCCTTAACAACTAAGTATAATTAAAAGAAAACTATTCTAGGAACTTATTAGATTTAAAACAATACCCTCTACGTTAAAACTAAAAGGACTAGAAGTTAAGAATATAGTTATAGATATAACAATAATTAATAATAAATAAGATATAATATTAGGTATACTATAGTTATAGATAATAAACCTAAGAATTAATTAGAAAATAAAGAAAATTAGTTACCTTAAAAAAGATATATTAAAAGCTAATATAAGTATATATAAGGGAGAATTCCTAGAAAAATATAAGAAATAGGAAAAATAACTTATAGAACCTAACAACTACCTTCTAGAATATTAGCTATAGGACTTAGTAATAGAGCTAGAAGAAAGAAAAGATATAAGATAGAGCCTAGTATATAAGAAAATAGAGAAAGAATCTAAAATTAAGGAAGTATTTATTTAAAACGTACTAAAAAAAAGAAAGATATAAGATAGAGCCTAGTATATAAGAAAATAGAGAAAGAATCTAAAATTAAGTAAGTATTTATTTAAAACGTACTAAAAAAAAGAAAGATATAAGAATCTAAATACTTAATAGTATATAGACTTATATTTATAAATAAAAAAGAAATAAATAATAAATAACTCTACGTAGACTTTAGAAAGATAAACGCAATTATAAATAAGAACTAATACCTCTTACTATATATAGACGAGATATAAGATAGACTATAAAAAGCTTAGATCTTTACTAAACTATATATCTAAAATACCTACTATTAGATTAGAATTAAGAAAGATAATAAATAGAAAATAGTATTTAGAACGTAGTATAAACTATTTAAATACTTAGTTATACTATTTATATTAATAAACGTACTAGTAGTATTCTAAGAAAGAATTAATATAGTCTTAAGTAAATACTTAGACGTATTTATATTTATATACTTAGACAACATCTTTATATTTTTAGAAATAAAAGAAGAATATATATAATACGTATATAAAGTGCTAGAAAAGCTAGTAGAAAATAAACTATTTCTTAAGATAAGAAAATACAAGTTTTATATAAAAGAAATAGACTTCCTTAGATTTATTATAGAACTAGGAAAAAATAGGATAAACTTAAAGAAGAATAAAGTAATCTAAGAATAGATAATACCTAAGAACTTACAAGAAGTATAATAATTCTATAGACTAATAAACTTTTATAGAAAATTAATAGAAAGATAGTCTAAATAAATAGTACTATGAATAAATCTTATAATAAAAGATACACTATTTAAATTAACTAAGGAATATAATAAAGTATTTAACTAAATTAAGTAGAGATTTATAGAAAACCTAATTATTAGAATATATAACCTAGATCTACTAGTAATAGAAAAAATAGATATATCTAACTTAGTCTATAGAATAGTACTAAGACAAGAAGATTTAGATACAAAGTAAAAATACCTTGTTAAATATTTCTCTAAGAAAATAAAGCTAGTAGAACTTAACTACTAAATTTATAATAAAGAACTACTAGTAATCTATAAAGTATTTAAGTAATAGAGAGTATACTTATAAGAAGTAAAATACTAAATAAAAGTCTATATAGACTATAGAAACTTTATAAAATTTATAATAAATAAAGACTTCTTATAACGCTATATAAGTGTAAGGTAGACTTTACGCAAGATAACTTAATAAGGTAGTTTTAACAATTAACTAAAAAGAGTAAATAGTAGATAAA